>JAPTHN010000010.1:25130262-25160262 GCA_026936325.1 Platynereis dumerilii | reverse complement strand
AATTCCCTGTCCCATTGTCATTTCATTTATGAATTCCCCGTCCCATGGTCATTTCACTTTTGAATTCCCTGTCCCATGCTCATTTCATTTATGAATTCACCGTCCCATGATCATTTCACTTTTGGATTCCCTGTCCCATGCTCATTTCATTTATGAATTCCCTGTCCCTTGGTCATTTCACTTTTGAATTCCCTGTCCCATTGTCATTTCATTTATGAATTCCCCGTCCCATGGTCATTTCACTTTTGAATTCCCTGTCCCATTGTCATTTCATTTATGAATTCACCGTCCCATGGTCATTTCACTTTTGAATTCCCTGTCCCATTGTCATTTCATTTATGAATTCCCGGTCCCTTGGTCATTTCACTTTTGAATTCCCTGTCCCATTGTCATTTCATTTATGAATTCCCCATCCCATGGTCATTTCACTTTTGAATTCCCTGTCCCATGGTCATTTCATTTATGAATTCCCTGTCCCTTGATCATTTCACTTTTGAATTCCCTGTCCCATTGTCATTTCATTTATGAATTCCCTGTCCCATGGTCATTTCACTTTTGAATTCCCCGTCCGTCGATCATTTTACTTTTGAATTCCCTGCCACCATATCTCGCCACCCAGAAACTCAGAACTAATAAGAAGGCTTATAAGTCGATTGGAAATGACTCAGACTTGGCCAATTTTTTTATAGATAAGCCTCTGTGTGGAAATTATGGAAACGTATCATCTTCTGGAAAGATTTATCTACAAACACAATAGCAGAGGAAATGAAGACTCATCATATATCATATCCAATTAAATGAAAAGATAGATAGATAGTTTATTTAGTGTAATTCAATATTATTGGCCTTAGCCTCTAATAAGCTAGAAGAAAATATTGGTCAGTACTCATTTTGACATTGCATTGAGGATAACACCACAGTCTTGCGATGAATTTTGAGGTTATAATAGAAACTTTGTTTTGTAGACCTGAATTGTAAACAAATATCCAATTAAATCAAAACACTTTTAATTTAATGAAAACTCCTGGATGCGTTTAACTAATTCAATATCGACCTTAGCCTCTAGAAGAAAATATTTGTCAGAACTCATTTTGCTTTATCAACATTGCATTGAGGATGACACCACAATCTTGTTATGCATTTTGAGGTCATGATAGAAACTTTGTTTTGTAGAGCTGAATACAAACTTGTACCAAAAACTGGCATTTAGACTTCAACTATTTGTTTCAATGTACACTTTGATAACGAATGGTCTAATTAGGATGCTTATCACAAGCTCCGTGGATCCAGACTACCAGGCTCCAGGACTTTTGAAGGGACCAGCATAATTTTCATGTATGTCATAAACTCTCAAGAAAATGTGTATTTTTGTTCATAATTATTCAAATTATGTATAATATAATGGCTAGAACCTTAGATATATTCTACCGAAACAGAAGTTTAATTCTAGACATTGTCTTCCTACTTGAACAAATTAATTCATGTGGGCATATTGTGCAATTTAAAAGAGGGTACATAATGCTAAATGCATTTAATGAAATTTCCAATCAGTATGTTGGATTTTAAACTTTGAAATAAAATCTGAAAAAGAGATCATACAATACATGTGAGAAATAACCATCAAAACCCATCATCAAAATTACACAAAAATTCTTTCAAGGAAATGCTTGGAAAAAGAACAACAACATAAACTGGACCTCATAAAAAATTCTGTGAACCCAAAAAGACCCAGAAACATGAAAGGAAAATAATTCTAGCAGATAATACAGATGTCAGACACAAAGACTAATGTCAATATTTGGCAGTTTTTCTTTTTGTTGGTATCTGTGTAATTAGTGACACCAGTATCCTGTGGTAAATAGACTCTAGCTCCACATGAATTGGAGGGAGTTTTGTGCCTTTCTGAATGAAATATTGGATGTATGGATGATTGGAGGTTTACATCCTGTATTTATGCACTTGGTAAGCTAATCAGGACAGGAGGAGGACACCGCAATGAGGTAAGGGATGACTGAAACAGCCATCCAACATAGGCCCAGATGACCGGGCAAGAGATTGATCGAATCCGGGACACAGCAATTGACAGCCTAGTGCACTAAACCAAGACCAACGCCCCCCCCCCCCCCCCGTGTAAAAGATTAGAGGTGTTCATGAAATAAATAAGTAAAATGATATACATATAAATAAAAAAAAAATGGAACATTCCGTGTTAAATGCGGTTTGGATTGTTTTCCTATCTTAAATGCGAACCCAGGATGAAATAATCAAATTTCACTCTCCGACAAAACCAAAAATCTCTACCGTGGTAACACTAAATTGATAATTAATCACTTATCTTAAAAACACTAAGTTATGTGGTGGTTTGGGTTCAGTGTAAAACATTTAACAGAATTTTAACAAACTTGCACTTGTGGAGTTAGAACTTTTGTGAAAATTAATTAGTGTGTAACTGGTCCAATTAACTAGGGACTGTCATTTAGTTCAGCAACACATGTACAGTGTATGCTTAATTACCAAAACAAAATGATTAAAGATGTACTTGATTTTCAACTTTTTCCAAACAGATTTTGAGCCCAAATTATGCTTATAAATGACTTAAATAGACCATAAATCCATTCCAACATCTCTTCTGTGTTTCCACTGACATTTTCTGTCTTTTTTAGTGACACTTTCTGATATTTTTTGCAACTAAAACAAGTGCTAACAAATTTTCTGCTCTTTGCTTTTTGGCTCCCTGTTCAATTTCTTTCTCCTGTTTTTGTATTTTTGCTAAACATTTACAGAATTACGAATTTAAATTGTTTTAGCCAGAGGTGTTGTTCTGAATGTATGGGGAAGTACTGGGACCAATATATCCTTAGCAGTGTGGAAAGTTACTACTGAAATGTTTCTAATTTATATAGGAAGACTCTAATAAAGCATTCACACAGTTACAATTCCACTGCATGGGCCAAACATGTCTGGTCTCCTTCACGCTGTTGTGGACCCATCTTTCTCATCTCCGAGGCCAAAATATTTAACTTTGTGTGAAAGGACAACACCGACCACAATATTGGAAATTAAAATGTTTTAATTATTAATTAGTAATATTAATACAAAAATTAGAATGTTTTATAACACTCCAGAACATACAATTGTGAAAAAATCCATCGGAAATTAATCATATGGAAATATAAATGTTCATGATTGGGTATAGTGTAGATGAATATTCCATGAGAATTCCAGGGGATGCGATCCGAGTCTTCTTGGCGAGAACGAAGAGAGCACCCTGGATGAAAGAAATTTAAAGTACCAAGAGTTGCAGCTTTCCGCTGTCAACCGCCGAATTTTAGGCAGAGGCCAAGTCTTAAGGAAAGGTGGATGCATGGGGCTGGATGGTGGGTCACTCTTCATCAAACGTCACAAGCGGAATGACTGTCCACCAGGGTGCAGGAGAGTGGCGCTTGCGGCGCCACCTCATGTCGTCTTCCGTCCTTGCACACAAATCCGTTTCGCTTTGCTGAAACGGTCCTTTGTGTGAAAGGACAACACCGACCACAATATTGGAAATTAAAATGTTTTAATTATTAATTAGTAATATTAATACAAAAATTAGAATGTTTTATAACACTCCAGAACATACAATTGTGAAAAAATCCATCGGAAATTAATCATATGGAAATATAAATGTTCATGATTGGGTATAGTGTAGATGAATATTCCATGAGAATTCCAGGGGATGCGATCCGAGTCTTCTTGGCGAGAACGAAGAGAGCACCCAAACAACCAAGTAAGGTCGAGACCGGCTTGGTTGCGCCAAGAAGACGGAGAGGGAGGAGAAGGACAGAGTAGTGACACTGCTCTGGGGAAAAGACCCTGGTCAGTAGAACGATGTTAAGGTGGCCGGACCTCGGTTGCAACTTTCCGCCGTCAACCAAGGTAGACTAGGCCAAATTGGCTTGAAAGTAGGAATTGAGTATGTTACTCCCAGGTAAGGTAAGGCATGGTTTGGACTGGAAGCTGTTCGCAGATCGTTTATTCTCATGCCATCCTGCAGCCATGGTCCAAGAGAGTGAAAACCAAGATTTCCGGTTAATCCCAATCCAAAATTTTTGAGTGTCGTGGATCCTGATGTCTTCTAACTTTATGAGCAAGTAAGGTCACTGACTTACAGCCACGGAATGTGGAGGGATAGTCACCCATTTATATGATTGTGAAGAAAGGAGATGATGTTGGAGATCCTGTCTGGTATTTTGAATTGACTGGTGGTATATGTCCCCAAGGCTTCGGGGTAGTCAATACGGCTTGTCAAATTTTGAGTGATGGGAACGTTGGCTCACTGGATGCGATGAGGGTCTCGTCCCATTTGATAGTAGTAGGCTGGAAGTGCGACATTCCGTCGCCCCGTCGAGTGTCGTGAGGCAGCAACTGGTGTGGCACTGGAGGAAACATTATGAGCTCTTAAACTGGTTTGGAGTTGATTAGAGTATTGGTTGGGCTATAGAACAGCAAATATCCGCCGGCCCTCCCCCACTGTGACTTTCCGCCATCAGCTGGGCTCGCCATGACATCACTTCTAGGCCCATTTGTCCAGCACCTTTGGGGTTCTGTTCCCCACACTGGTCCTATCCTTGTCCCTGCTGGCACACCAGTCTTGTACTTGGGATGATGGCCCTTAACGGCAGGGCAAAGCACTTGACAAAACATAAGATGGTCGTCTCGCAACACTAATCTGGGGTGTGATAGCTGAACAGGACCCCGATTCAAGATTCTCGCTGAAGGCTTTCTCAGTCATTTAACCATGGTCTTGTGTCGTGGTATCTGGAAAGACAATTGAGTATAAAAATTGTGATTTTTAATTAGCTATAGCCTACCGGGAGTTGAGGCATGGGAATGAATTTAAGAAATTGGTTTCGGGAAGGTAGTCTTGGCACTACCGATAGAGTTATATTAAGCAGGAGGATAGGTTTAACCATGAAGGTGAGGACGAATTAACAGAAAGATTTAGTCCAAAAATCCACAAATGTGTGGCAACAGTAAGAAGAAAAATTATTGAGACAATCTGAATATGATGGGAGAACAGCTACGAAGGTATTGTAGCAAGAAATTTAAGGGAGTAGTGGAGCAGAAATGTGAATGGCAGGAATGGTACATGAATACGTTTTTTTTTTGTTTTTTTTTTAAATTCTTTTCTTTTCTTTTTTTTCTTTAATTTTTTTTTTGTAATTTTTTTTTTTTTTTTAAATTTAATCTATATATATACGATTTTACGAAGGTGTGGTGGGATAAGAAAGAGAACCATAAAGGTCTAGTGGCACCAATTTAATGGGATGAAGGTGCTGTGGCAAGAAATTTAAGGGAGGGAAGTGTGGCAGAAAGAAGAATAATGACACGAAGATGAGGTGGCAGAAAAATAAACTGTTTTATCTGCAATTTGTTAATTTTATCTTAAAATTGTTAATTTGAAGACCACAAGGTGGTGGCAGAAAGATAATACCACAATGGTGTGGTTGGAAATAAATTAGTTCTATCTTTGACTGTTAAATTAGAAGACCACAAACTTGGTGATGGTGGAAGATAATGCCACGAAGGTGTGGTGGGAGGAAATAAATTAATGTTTTTTTTATTTTTTATATATATATGTAAAATTAGAATGCTACGAAGGAGTGGTGGCAGAACAACTGACTGCCACGAAGGTGTGGTGGCAGAAAAAGAATGCCACGAAGGTGTGGTGGCAAGAGAATAAATAATTGTTTTATTTTTATATATGTTTAATTAGAATGCCACGAAGGTGTGGTGGCCGAAATGAATGCCACGAAGGTGTGGTGGCAGAAATAGAATGCCACGAAGGTGTGGTGGCAAGAGAATAAATTATTGTTTTATTTTTATATATGATAAATTAGAATGCCACGAAGGTGTGGTGGCAGAAAAAGAATGCCACGAAAGTGTGGTGGCAAGAGAATAAATTATTGTTTTATTTTTATATGTTTAATTAGAATGCCAAGAAGGTGTGGTGGCAGAAGAACTGACTGCCACGAAGGTGTGGTGGCAGAAATAGAAAGCCACGAAGGTGTGGTGGCAAGAGAATAAATTATTGTTTTATTTTGACATATATGTTAAATTAGAATGCCACGAAGGTGTGGTGGCCGAAAACTGACTGCCACGAAGGTGTGGTGGCAGAGAAAGAATGCCACGAAGGTGTGGTGGCTAGAGAATAAATTATTTATTTATTTATTTATTTTTTATTATTATTTTTTTTTTATATATGTTAAATTAGAATGCCACGAAGTTGTGGTGGCAGAAGAACTGACAGCCACGAAGGTGTGGTGGCAAAAATAGAATGCCACGAAGATGTGGTGGCAAGAGAATAAATTATTATTTTTTCTTATATATATGTTAAATTAGAATGCCACGAAGGTGTGGTGGCAGAAGAACTGACTGCCACGAAGGTGTGGTGGCAGAAAAAGAATGCCACGAAGGTGTGGTGGCAAGAGAATAAATTATTGTTTTAGTTTTATATGTTAAAGAATGCCCCGAAGGTGTGGTGGCCAAACAACTGAATGCCACGAAGGTGTGGTGGCAGAAAAAGAATGCCACGAAGGTGTGGTGGCAAGAGAATAAATTATTTTTTTAGTTTTATATGTTAAATTAGGATGCCACAAAGGTGTGGTGGCAGAAGTGAAAGGCCCGAAAAATAGAATTGCACGATGGCGTAGTGGCAGAAAAAAATAATTGTTGGTTTATCTTTATTTGTTAAATTAGAATGCCACGAAGGTGTGGTGGCGAAAAAATTAAAGACGAAGGAAAGGGGGAACATTAATTGTTTTAGTTTGATTTGTCAAATTAGAATGCCACGAAGGTGTGGTGGCAAGAAATTTAAGAAAGAGAAAAATGTAGAGGAGAAGGATTAAGCCACAAATGTGTGCGGCAAGAAGATAAATTATTGTTTATTTGTTAAATTAGAAGGCCACGAGGGTGTGGCAGAAGAAAGGCGATGCCCATGAGGCAGGAAATAAGAATCAGTATATAATACCTAATATATATTTATTTATTTAGTTATTTTTTGGTTTAAAATGTGATTATGTAAGATAAATGTAAGATAAATATATGGAAAATGTTGTGATCATGTATGATCTATTTATTGGAGTTGATCACCAAAGTGTGGTGAAGGTGGATTATAATGTAGGGCTATGGCTATTAATGTAATGGTCAGTAAAAAATTTTTGAATGTGTATGTATTGATTATGTATGTAAGGTGGTAGGGGTGAAATAAAAATGAGGTGTTTGTGTATGAAAATAATTATGGTGAGCACTTAAATGTGCATGGTGACCATGTAATATTACTAGTGATAAAGTAAGAAGTGGTGAAAAGTGATGATCAGAATAATTAATGTTGATTGTGTGCTAAAATGTGAAAAGGTATTATATATATAGTTCCAAGGAACAGAATACATTAAGCATGTGAAGTTGGAATAAAAAGTGAATGAAAATTAAGAATACATCCCTGCAGAATCAAAATATGATGGATTGTGCTGTCAGCGTCTTGGCCCATTGATGACAGGTACTTAGGGGAAGCTTGAGGTCACTGAGTGCAAATCTATGATTGGTTGGCATGGATACCAACTTCATTTTCAACAGGCTCAATAATGAGTGATTCCACGTTGTGAGTATGAGAAGTGTGATCACAAAGTTCAAACTAATATTGGTTGCCATGGCTACCATCTTCTGGTGAGCTGGTGCACTGTGCATCAGTCTGGATGAGTCAGCAGAATTCCACGTGGTCTTGCATTGAGCAGGCTGCAATCCCCTAATGAGGAGTTGTAATCAGCTGTCATGATGGTAAGTGTGGTCCCGAATAAGGCCTGGGATCTTCTGGGACTGGTGTGAGCTTCACTTTGACGGGTAAGCCTGCATACAAGCAGTAAAAGCTGAAAATCTTGACAGAAATTGCTGGCAGCTTCACTCTTCATCAAACGTCACAAGCGGAATGACTGTCCACCAGGGTGCAGGAGAGTGGCGCTTGCGGCGCCACCTCATGTCGTCTTCCGTCCTTGCACACAAATCCGTTTCGCTTTGCTGAAACGGTCCTTTTAGCTTCTCAGATCGACCTACCCAAAAAATTTTCTGCCAGCGGAATAAAATGGAGCTTACCTACAATTTTTATTAAATTGACATAAGAAAATTGGTATAACAGCTCTTTTTTCTTCCTTTTGATCGACCCCACCCAGTAAAAGCGCCTCAAAAAATCTAAGAACCAAAAAATCAATATTGTTTGGCGTTAATATGCTGGACTTCCTCCGCATGGGATCCGGCTTCGATTCGCAACCTTTTCACAAAATATGTGTCGTGAAGCAGCTTATTCAAGGAAATAAAAATTATATTTAATGCTGACCCACAACGCACTAAATGCCTTAATGATATGTTTACTGCAGTTTTGGCTCCAAAAATTCAACAACATTGGCTAGCATTGTTGGCAAACATAATAACATAATACAAGTATAAAAAAATCTTTAAAAAATAGCAGAAAAAGCTTTTATCTCTTTTTCAAATTGATTAATAGGATTCCAGAGTATCCTGTTTTCCAAATAAGTCTTTTAATATGAACTTTAAGGATTTCATCGCAATGTGATACATGTATTTGGTTTTTTTTTCTAAATTCTTGTAAATTTATAATTGTTGGTTTACAACAGAGAGTGTAAAATTATATTCACCCTTTAAAGTGTCAGTGAACCCTTAAAACTCTTAATGTAACCAGAGACATAATTTATCATTTGACATTCTGTGTCGGCATGAAAGCATGTAAGCAACCAAGCATTATGGGGAGTCATTTGGGGAGTCATATGTCACAGAAGAGACAGATAAAACTGAAAAAAGTTCAAATTTAGTAAAAAAGCAAAAAGGAATTTACCGTGTTCATTTGAATAGATGTCAATTGTATCGCTTGCCATGCAAACGAAGCAAATCAGAACATATATGATCCTATCATCTTGGGATTGGAGAGGGGCACCAGAAGCGGTTATAAATTATACATCCCTATAGTTAGGAATAGGTTGGCATTAATCAATATTAGGCGCTATGGCTCGATTTAACCAACGGAGTCAAGACCATGTTTAACATTAAACTTAATCTTAATTCTAGTTCTGAACTTCGTGCTGTGCAGTGTTGCCATTCTGTCACTAAAATTGGGTCACATCAACTTTGTTACCACAATTAGACCAGGTCTAATGCTTAGAAGTGGTCTAAACTATGGTGAAATTTAGTCAAATTGTTTGGACCAGACTGAATTTGATTCAGCCCTTCGAATGATCACAGATCGGGCTGAACGGCCATCACTGCTGAAGGCTACATTACAGCGAAACACTTTGATATAGAATTAGAGTGGACTGTGGCACTGTGAAAATGGCACTTCGTGTGTCATCATGCTGATGATTTGTCATGATCAAACCCAATACTTTCAATGTTAATTTGATTGAAGGAGACTTATCCCACTTGTTGGTGACAGCCAAACGAAAGGATTATGCATCTGATTTTCACTCTAAAATTTGTTATGCGAAGTCAAATGGCTTACTCTTGATCATGACTAATCAAACAGCCTCTATGTTTCCCATGTTGAAAGTAGAGATGATGACACTTCATGGGCTATCATGAGTCACGAAGTGCCATTTTCACAGTGCAACAGTCCACTTTAATTCTATATCAAAGTGTTTCACTGTAAAGAAGCTGAGATGCTTGGAAAACATAATCGAAAACGAACTCATCCGCGATAAAGAGAATTGAATGTCTTTTTGAGTAAATATGGTACTGAAAACTCTGTGACATGTTGACTTTATTTGGAGGAATAACATGTAGAAAAATAAGATAATAAATGACAGGATTTACAAGTGGTTAGTCTGCCTTTGTAAAAAGGGTGGGGGTTAAATAAATCAGATTTTATCTTATGAAGAACTTCCAAAAAAGACATTTAGTGAGACTCTACACGTGCCTTAAGTTACTTCATAAAATTAAATCTGGGGATAAAAAATCAAAAAGTCACACTTATGATATTTTTATACTTGTTATTTTGCAGGAAAATCCTTAAATTGATATGTATCTCCAAATTAGCAGCCCACATTCAAATATTGGTGAAGAGGTGTTAGGCAGTAACCATGCAACATGTAATTTGCTCTGAAAAGATATATAAATTCACAATTGTACATGGTTATTTGGACACAGTGTTTTGACTCTAATAAATATCAGAACATTTCTATCCTAGCAATTCACATACAATTTCTCTTTGCTAGCAATCTATATTTTGGTTATATTTTATTAGCTTAAGTTTAGTATCCAGCAGTCCCAAGTGTTTAGTTAAATACAGCTAGACTACCCTATAGGCTTCCATAACATAAATTTCCACAAGTATGAAGGCAGCTGTTGGAAGTGAATTTATTAATTACAGTGAAACACTTTGATATAGGCAAAATGAGGATCAGTTCACTGTGAAAAATGCATTTCTTGACTAATGATAGCTGATGAAGTGTCATCTTCTCTACCTCAACATGGGAAAGATAGAGGCTGTTTGATTAGTCATGATCAATAGAAGGCCATTTGACTTGTCAAAACTGATTTCAGAGTGAAAATCAGATACATAATCCTTTCGTTTGGCTGTCATCAACAAATGGGATAAGTCTCCTTCAACCAAATTAACATTGAAAGTATTGGGTTTGATCATGACAAATCATCAGCATGATGACACACGAAGTGTCATTTTCACAGTGCCACAGACCACTCTAATTCTATATCAAAGTGTTTCACTGTAAGTCATCTGATTGTGAAATATCATCGGGAATAATGGAAGCTGGAGGCTGATGGAGAGCCACTGGGCACAGAGGTTTGTACAGATTCTGTGAGTGGGTTTGATCATGACAAATCATCAGCATGATGACACACGAAGTGTCATTTTCACAGTGCCACAGACCACTCTAATTCTATATCAAAGTGTTTCACTGTAAGTCATCTGATTGTGAAATATCATCGGGAATAATGGAATATGTTATGTCAACTATGTAAGAAAACTGAATAGAAATGCTGCATAAAGTTCTGTATTACAGCAAAACACTTTGATATAGAATTAAAGTGGACTGTTGCACTCTGAAAATGGCACTTTTTGACTCATGATAGCCGATGAAGTGTCATCATCTCTACTTTCAACATAGGAAACATAGAGGCTGTTTGATTAGTCGTGATCAAGAGTAAGCCATTTGACTTCGCATAACAAATTTTAGAGTGAAAATCAGATGCATAATCCTTTCGTTTGGCTGTCACCAACAAGTGGGATAATTCTCCTTCAATCAAATTAACATTGAACGTATTGGGTTTGATCATGACAAATCATCAGCATGATGACACACGAAGTGCCATTTTCACAGTGCCACAGTCCACTTTAATTCTATATCAAAGTGTTTCACGGTAATGTGGCAACTCAAGAGTTATAAGAATGGTTTAAGGTCCAAATAAAGGTTTAAGGTCCAAATAAAGGCTATGTCCCAAAAGAAAGTTTTATATTACTTTCAAATCATGATGCACGCATTGTCTCATAGCCATTGATAACTATTGTAAATTGGAATCAAAATTCCAAAACCAAAATAGACCATCGACCATTTGCCAAGCAGTAAAGGAACTTTCAACTAAGTCAGTTAAAAAGTAGACATCCATCACTTCAAATTCCAAGCTATCATTGACTCCGCCATTAACCAAGTTTTGTAATTGGAAATGAAAGGTTAATACACTAGTAGTAGCAATGAGTAGCATCTTCTTTCAGTAGCAGAAATCACAACCATGTGCCTGAACAATGTTCAGTGAACATCTTTGAGTGAGGAGTCAGGAGTGCAGCTGGCAGGTCTAAGCAGTACTTAGGAGAATCTGAAATCAAAATGAAGCTCCACTGGTTGGGAGACATGAGGGATGTGTAATGGAATTCATCCCCAAATAAAATAAAAGTGACTTTGCTTGGAAAGAAAAAGGTCCCATGGTGAGACAGGATTACCCACACTGAAAAAAAGTTTTGTGTAAACAGCCAAAACGAATGTCAGCTGGTGTCCGTCCAAAATTTTGTGTGAATTCAGACAATATGTATGTGTATTTTTGACATTTCATTGATCAAATCACACAAAAAATTGATCAAGATTGACAATGAAATGTCAAAAATACACATACCTTTTATCTGAATTTACACAAAATTTTGGCCGGACACCAGCTAACGTTCATTTTGTCTGTTTCACACAAACCTTTTATTCAGTGCATAATGTGCAGGAAGACCCAAAATGTGGCCTTCGGGCCCTTGGGTCATTGATATAATATTATTATGATATCATGCCGAAGTCACGGCCCTACAAACATGAAAATATGCCCCTGTTGCTACTGAACAGTCCATAATTACCCGCCTATATATGCCACTTCACTAATCTTTATTTTCTACTTTCTTCCAGGGAGGCAAAACAGGGATGCGGAAGTGTGCAACATAGAAGATCCGACCCTGAAGAATGAACTGAAAAGATGCATGAAGAAGGGAGACCGCTTCGTGAAGAAGTACTTCAACGCCTTATCCAGGAAAAAGAACAGGAAACAGGGATGCAGGTAAATGGAAAAAACAACAACTTTTTTTGGGGATACAAATGACCATTCCATAAAACACAACAACTTTTAACCAGCCTGTTCTTCTTAATAATAACAATAATATGTAGAAGTCACAGAGAAAAAGTCAGTTGATATATAATACTTGGTGTACAAAAGACTAAAGCAACCTTATGTTTCATGTATTTTCAAGCTGTCAGAATAATTATTATGAATTCTTGTTAATTGAAGGGCAAAATTTTTAGGTTATAAATGCTGATTTTAGGCTATTTCATTTAGCAGTCCTACAATGCTGTTAGGTCAATAATGACTCAATATATATACCAAGATTTCACATAGAACTTGGACATTTTTGGCAAATCTAGCAACTAAATGTGAGATGAGAAGTAAACTTATGAACCCTGATATTTTTCTGCTGGCTGAACATGGCCAAACTGATAGCTGATACGTATATGGACATAGGTTTGAGCAAGTCAAACACAGTCAAACTCTTTTGGAAAGTCCATATTCAAAAATGTAAGTGGAATATAAGCCATAGAATCCTGGCTGTCCAAATGCAGCCAAATAGCTCAGCATATTGTGTTGTGTGTTATTTACTAACTGCAAGGTCCAATATTTTTGTGTGGAGGAGATCATGTTTAGTGACTGCACACTGTCCCATGGTGAAAAGCTATGGCGTGCAAAGCCCTGCTGAAGTGCTAGGTTTCATGAAGGTATGACAGGAATTTCACAAAGCATTGGACGGTGTGTAGGCTCACAGCCAACCACTTAATTCTTCCACTTCTCTCTAATTGCTCTTCCCTGTATGGGAAAAAGACAAAAAGAAGGCTTAAAAATGCAGTATAAGATTCTCATCGTGTTGTGATGCAGCTTTTCGAAGCCCAAGAGAATGTACAGTGTCCGCCTAAAGTTTGGGTACGCAGCCCCTTTTTCACGCGATTTAGTGAAACTCAGTTTTCATATAACTTTACAGCGTATAATATGAGGAAAACAGGCTACAAGCCCCTAAATATGTGTGTACATTGTGCATATACAGCAAAATGACGTATCATTGACACTATAGCTAGTATTAAAAGATTTATGAGCTCCCATTCATAACAGTTCCCCACAATCCCCAGGCGAAACTTTGTGGGAATTGTGGTATCATTCTCATCGGATTGGAGGAGTCAAACAAATTGCTACTTCATATAAAGCTATTCATTTAGGATTTAATCGATATGTTAATATGCTGAATACGACCAACTCAAAAACTAATCTGTCATCTTTATATTTCCAGTCTCTTCACAGAAGCACATGCATGTTTCCAGGAATTATTCTCCAAGTGTGCTGCAGCAAGGAATGTTCTCTCTCCTGATTGGTTAGCAGTTTATGACGTCATGGCTTGCCAGTGTTCCAATGAATCTGAAGGTAAGAGCAGACGATTATTTCAACAAATTTTATGTAAAATTCTATTTAATTTAGAACCCTGCACATTATTTTAAGTTCTGGAAGATTTAGAAGAAAAAATTAGTCACAGGATGTTATATTCAACAAAAAGTTAAGATAAATGTTGTTGTTTTTTTAATCAGACATGAAATTCAAGTAAAAATGTCTGGAAGTACAAGTCAAATTGAAAAAGTCTTAAATGTTTGTGGTTTTCACATTTGTAGATTTGGAATTTTAGTGTTTCTGTTAGTGACTGGATGTGTCCATCACCAAGTCAAGAAAACAGACTTAAACAGTAGTATTGTGCTATCATGCAAAAAAACTTTTAAAATCCAGCAAAACAACTTTAAAAACTCTCAAATTCAAGAAAGACTCTTTGTGCTGTAACAGCGCTAAGGATCACTAAGCGAAAACTTGAACTTCCAGAAGTTAAAAAGACAGATAACCGGTGAAATGGACATTGTGCTAAACTGACAAGTGAAATTTGAACCTTTCCTTCTTATTCAGAATGTGCCAAAGCTGTGAATTGTTTTGAGGTGGAACATGTTGGAGTGCTAAGTGTCCGATGCGACAACTATTTGGTGTTCAATCAGCGGCAGAAGACTCGCCATCATTGTCAGTAAGTAAATAGATAATTTTTACACATGGTTGGGTATTTTTGTAAGTGAAGATAATCTTCAAGTTTCATTAGAAATATATCATAAGCCTATCAGTGTCGGAGGTCTCGGATGCTCAGTGCCATCCTATTTTGATGACCTCGGCCTCAGTCTCGGTTGCCCAATCCTCGGCCTTGGAATCGGTCTCGGGTGCCTTTGGCCAGTGACAAGGGCTTCTAGGAGACTCATGCCTCAGTCTCGGATGTCCTGGCCTTGACTACAACACTAAAGCCTATTGAATATTGCAATTTTTTTCTTGGTTTTTTATTTAGAGTATTCCTCCATATGACACTTTCTAGACTCTCCGGTCCACGAGTGTATTTTCTGGCACTCCTTATTTACGCAATACGAGGGGTGTTCAGAAAGTTTGAGGCTTTTTTTTATATGGATACTTATTTTCAATCTAGAACTATGAAAATTTCACAGGATAAAATTCAGCATATTTGGAATGTATTTCCAAAATTTTGGACAATTTGGACATTTTTAAGTCATTCTTTGGTTTCTATGGAAACTGAAAGTTCAGCTTCTTGGGGCAGATAACACTGAAACCAAGAATGCCAAGAAATTGTGACTGTGAATGACTTCTCTCTGTCACTTGTATTAGTGATATTGACAATATTTGACACAAGGAATATGGTATTAGCTTCAAAATATGCTTCAGTTTTCAATTCAATTTCAGTTTTTTGGTGAAAATAATAAAACATTTCAATGACATGAAGGTTTATGTAATTATATAATCTTCAGTTTGTTATCTCTCCGCCATTAATTTGTATTGGGAGGAAATCTTTTGTCACCTTTTGTCATTTTTAATGATTTTACTGTCATCAAAAGACCTTACACTTAAAAATGCACTTGGTATCATTTACTTTTATGTGAAATTGATGACTGATAAGTTAAGGCAAGTCCTTGAAATAAAGTCACCAGTAGCTCAAGTTTGGTTGTTAAAATACTCAAGAGCATCATATGACACTTTTGACCTTAAATAATGACTATATATATTTACAAGTTTTATTTTATGGTGTTTGATGTGTTACTTCAATGTTACAATCCTTCAGTGAAGTGAGTCAAAGTGTTAGGGTGTGTAAAAATAACTGTTTGATATTGAAGCGAATCAAGCAATCAAAATTTAAAATTTTATGAAATGCGCAATGCATTATGTCTCAAAGATTTTGTCTTTGTGAAAGGCGGATAAAGATGAGATGATATGACTCTCCAAATTATTCAGAATTACTTTCTCAGTGAGAGTCTATGTTTCCAATTCAAAGTGATAATGTATGACTACACTGTAGACTAATAAGATTTAGCCACAAAATGTTCTCTGATAGAGGGTTGATTGATGAGATGGGAGAGAGAGCAGGAATCCTCAACGTGTTACACATTTACCCCATGTGAGGGATCTTTTACTTGCCCAGCACAGACACTGATACAAGGGTCCGCCAATTTAATGTCTCAACCGAACATCCAGCTGGAATTTTTGTCCACTGAAAATTTCGGGTTCTCCAACCAGGAGTCGAACCCGTGCAGGCAAAGACTTTTCAGCAGAGCAGGCGGACACCTAAACAACTCAGCCACCCTGAGGGGGTGGGTTCAAATCCACCTGGGAACTCGCTGTCAATCGCATGCCTTGTACTCACTGTTCTATGCTGAGGCATGCAAAATATCCCACCCTTAGGAATAGGGAGTACCTTGGTACGGACTCAGTCTTATCAATTCATCATTTCATCATTACGTCTACCTCTGAAGGCTGCTAATATAAGCCAAAATAGCTTCAAAGCAAGTAGCAATGAGACAAATACCGAATTTTCTGTATTAAAAGCACGCCCCTTAACAAAAGCCCGCCCCTTTCATAAAGAACACATTTTAATCAAAATTGCATAAAATATGCAATTACAGCTGATTTAAAAAATAGAAAGATTCAGATTGTTATTCAATATCAAAATAATCAAACAGATCAATATGGTGCATTGGTGCACAGTGCTAAGATATGACATTTCTTTTCACACATACAATGATTTGACAAAGATGTATTACAACACAAATATTTATACTGCATGCCACTGTACTAGGTACAGTTTCGTACATTTTTTTCTCTCTCCATACTTTACCAGACGCCCCATGTTTTCACAGGTTTTCTTTCACATTTTTATGAGAAAAATGATTTTTCATAAATCTATTTGCTTTCTTGCAGTTTCGTTCACGAAAACATCCAATGCAAACAAGCCCTTGTGGCATCGGCATGTGGGAATTATTCCGGAGAATTTGCGTTCCATCTCTATAAATACAAAGAAGAAAAACACCTTGGGAGACCTCGTCATTGCCCCCATCTCCACAAGGATGCCCCTTACAAAGGTATATCATATAAAGGATTTTCAAGATATGATTTTGATTTTTTAAAGAAAAATTATATCTATTCTCTCAATAATTTGTATATTTTTTAAAAACAAATAAGTCTTGTCTTATAAGACTTGTCTTTCATGTGCTATCCTGGTCACCTGTTGGCAACTAAAATCAAATCAAGTCTGCATAAATTAATTAATTTTGCGTTGCTAATTTTTATATAATTCTTCAAGCAACCATCTTTAAGATATTGATATTAATAGAAGTTGATTTTCCAAAAGTTCTGTATTTCATAAACATATCCCAAATTTGAATAGTTTTTAAATTTAAAAATGTTCTTTGAATTTTCACAATTTTTTTTACTAATTCAACAAAAAAACATTATTATTCACTTATTAATGGTGGATATCTCATTTTAAGTTTCTTAATATCTTTTTTCCAGGATTCCGCTACAGCGAACACTGTTCACGACATTTTGTGAATGAACTTTTGGAATGCGAGCAATATTTGCTTCAAAACGGAGTCGTCGAGGCTTTCCTAACAGCAAATGATTTGGTCTTCGCAGATGATGCAGATGCAGTTCATTCTGCTTGTCGGTAGGTGTCTCCACTGTACAGTTAAAGACATTTTATGCATTTTATCACCAGTCCAGTAAGTCCATGCCTGCACTCCCTGCAGTCTGCAGCACAGAAGAGTTCTGTAATTTCCTGCAGAATACCGTACTTTGGCGGGAATTATGCAATTCTTTTAAGGTTTTTGTTGAATTTTGTTTGGTTAAATTTTAACTTTAAAAAATTGTAACCCTTATGCTGATCAATTTTTTTACAATATAATTTTATTGTAAATTATTTTATAGTAAATAAAATTACAGTATCATTAAAAATGATAATTTTATTTAGAAAAAACAATTTTTTTTTTTGTTGAGCTTTATAAATTTTAACTCTGAAATTGATCTGATTTTCAACAACATTATGTACATGTTTTAATAGGCCTACTAATTTTCTACTCTTCTATATTTCAATACATAATTCATATATATCTCACATCTAAATTTTCAGTGACTACAAAAAATACGAAGAATGTCGGCAACCAATCAAAGACCGGTGTCCTCATGGTGTGAAAATTCTGGAGGACTACTATGAGCAAATCCGGACAGTGCGGATGAAATTGAGGTTCATTTGCGAGGAGAAAAAGGATGGTGAGCTATGATGATCCTTTCTAACATCAACCAGACCTTAAATTTTGAAAGAGCTAGGGTCCAGGTATAAGAACGGCAGCAGTAGGCCTAAATCCATTCTGAACTTTCCCCGTTTGCCCACAGATAATAACTGATGGAACTATTTTTGAGCGGGATTCTACAAAACTGTTACTAATCAATGATCAGACTTGCAAAGAATTATCATGGAGTGATGAGTTGGGAATAAATGGGTATTATTTGAGAAATTCAAAAATGATTTGGTGGTGAATAGGGACCTGTTATAACCATCTTGTAGCTACAACTGATTCATAAGGAAGCCAAGTCTAATTTAATTCAAATAAATGTATTCCTCTTCAGTTAAAAGTCAAATAATTTAATTTCAAAAATTACAATTTCCTTTACAGCATATGTGGAGAACCTGCCATGTTACCAACAGGTCATTAACAATGGCTCCTTGAAAGTCTGTAACGGGAAATATGAGGCCCTCAAGCCAGTCATGGAAGACGTCATCGCTCATCAGTTCTACTGCCAAAGAAACTCCAACGGGACACAGAAATTGTTAACGTAAGTACATAGTAGTTATCAAAATACTTGACAACACTCCTAATTGTACTTGAAAGAATCTCTCATTGTTGAAAACATCTCAGAGAACAAATCATGCTTTTATAACATGATACATGAGATGGTATGATAATTTGATAAATGTACTGTTCAGAAATAATGGTAACACCGTTTTAAGGAATCTGCACACTTTGACCACATAAAATTAATACTGAATGCCCGGGGTCTCAAAGTATTAATATCTTCCCCAAGTGTTAAAAAAGGTTTCTCTATTTGAAGACTATTTCGCACACAGTTATATGAAATATGTTTGAAAGGATCTGCAGACAACTTAGCAATGTTGAACAGACTTCTTAATTTTTTTATAACTTCTCCTTTTCAGAGCGTTGGGCGACTTACGGATTTGTTATGAGGAGACTTTTGTGGGAGCTTGTGGCAACGAAGGTGGAACAGTTATGAGCGGTCTTATGACTGAAGCGTTCCAAGATCCATTGTACTTGCGATACAGTTATGAGCCCGACTGCAGCCTACACACTCCAGAGGAAAACGAATTAGCTGCGTCAGACTTAACAACCAGCAGCGATCGCCAGGACGATCAAACTCGCCCTGGACGACATCGTGATCGGACAACCAGGGGGCGTAATAGAGAAAGAGACACTACGTATACTCAACCAACGAGACCTCAAACTAAACGCCCTCGTAAAGATAAGGACGAAAATGAGGTTCTCGATGAGCCGGAAGTAGGTCATCGGAAATCTTCTGCTTCTTGTGTCTCAACAAATATGTTCCTCTCAACATTTATATTGACTCTTAACACATTGTTACTACGGTTACCGATATAAACATTGTCTTAAACTGTACATTTCAGCACAAACATTCCAAATTGAGCCTAAGTATATGTTTTTACCCAAATAGTCTCGTTATGGAAAGTTATGAGTCAGAGTGATAATATGGAGAATTCAAAGTGATGCTGCTCCTCCATTCAAAGATTGCTTTGTGAATTGTGACTTTTTCTTTTTCATCTTGATGGAACCACATTTTCAGTTCGTATGTAATGTTGATTTTTTTAAGCCATCAGCGGGAGGAAACCGCAGAGGTTTAACTTACAACGAACTTCGCCCTCACATCCCAGCTATTCTTAGGGCTGTTCGGATAAAAATTTACGACTAGGCTCAAAATTGTTAAGTTACCTACTATTGTGTTCACGTTTATAAATATTTCATCGTAGTATCATCCTCTCATCTCATTGTAGTTATATCGTCTGTAATTATCCCCCATGCTATGCTATGGGGGATTTTACTTTTAGTCTCCATGTCATGGCGTCCATCAAATATCTCAAACACCACACCATGCACAATGCTCATCCTTTCCCAACATTCAAAGACCCCTCTAAACTTGTCAAATCTGACCATAAATCAATAAATATCATAACCATTTCCACATCCCGAATACTTTTTGCTGTGCTTTTGGCCTGCAGCCATTTTATTTTTAAAAGCGAACTCCACCCCCAGGTGTCTCCACATCCTTACATGTATGCATTGTGCCCCTGGTGGAAATATTTGGCATAACTAAAATTGGAATTCTGGTGGGTATTGGTAGATGTGTAGGGCATGGGGGATATGGAGGCAGTAAACCTGCTCTTGTTTATGGGAGTCATACTGTTGTCATAGCGCTGGCTTTATCATGATAAACTTTCATGATTGTGCCAGCGAGTCTTCAAATCTACTGTGATTATTTAATTGTGTTGCTTGTCATATGAACATTCAATGGGTTTCATACTTGTAAATTATTAAAGACTTACGGGTCATTCCATGTCAAATCAAGCAAATATCAGCAATGGCCCTGAAGCCGCAAAACTGAACCAAAACGCCAACTATCTACTACAGACCCCAATTGCCAACTACTCATTAACTGTAAGTTGGGGTTCTAAAACTTAAAAGGCCTCATTTAAGCACCTGCTCATATGTGTAGACCTTCATGTAAATTTTTTACAAGAAGGCGGTCGGATGAGTTGGGGCCTCTTCCGGAGTTGAGATGGAATAACCCTAATATCATGACTTATGTAAATGTACTTCTCATATATAACCAACTCAGGGAGAATCACTAACGTTATTGACCATTGAATTGTTTCAACAGGATAGTCTGATTTAATCTAAATTAAAAAGTTTGAAATTACTGTTAATTAAAATGTTAAAAATATACAAAAACTTGAAAGCTGTGGTACTTTAATGGTAATAGCTTTTAATCTATTTTCTGAGATTCTAAGTGTTTAATCATGTTAATATTGTATTATAAATTCAGATAAAAATCTGTGGTTATAATTAAAATGATGTTACTAGTCTAAAGATGTTAATAGTATACAATAATTCTATAGATATAGATTTAATCGTTTAGGCCAATGCTGAGTCCGAATAACTTCCTGGCCTGAGTAGAAACTTGAAAAAATATATAGAAAAGTACTGTAAAACATTCGGATAGTCGGACAAAGATATTTTAAGTGCTTAAACATTCCAATCAATGCTGTAAGGACTGATGATGGAGGAGGGTTGTTTATACATTGTTTTACATAAGACTGAATCATGCAAAATACAATAAGTATATAGCATCTTGTATAGTCTGCACTGTAGTCAGGATTTAATTGTACACTGTGATTACACATATGATTAAATTGATTATATGGTGATAAATATTCCCTGTGACAAAATTTGTTGTACATGTATACAATGTATATAATATTATATATAGCTCATTTAAATCATTGCGCATCAATCACAAATCATATATTGCATAAATTATATTCCCATTGTAGAGCATCATCATTACCACTTGTCTAGTCATGCATTGTACATTATCAAAGAATAAAAGTGTTAAATATGTCATTTGCTTATTTTTTCTGTATTAATATTTTTACTTCAGCAGCTTTTAAAATGATTTTGAAACGATAATTGACCGTAAGTTCAAATTAGGCCAGACATAATTGATTTCTAGATTCTCGGACTAGCCGGCCCAACAGATTTGCCTAAAAAATAATACCTTCACACAATTTTTATTCAAATGAAAATTGACATCATACAAAATTGAAGGTATAGGAAATTTCACGCAGGAAATGTGTTTGTGCGGGACTGGCATCCTCTTTGACCCATGCTGGCCATGGTGGATGTTGCTCTCCAGGATTGGGAAGATTTTTTTTTTGTCGTACCTACCGACCTTAGAAAAAGTTCTCAGAGAATCTAGAGATCAATTATGTCTTATTTCGGAGTGAGGGCCATGATTTTGCCAATATTGAAAATAATTTATGACCCAAACAAAGATTGCTTCACTTAGGAATTTTCAAGCAATGATATATATATCACTGGGATAAAATGAAGTTGGCCTACTGTTCTCACACATGCAATGAAAAGAAAATCGAAAAATAGGGCAGCTTTGCATGTTGTAGGCCAAGCATTTTCATCAATTACGTCTATTCTCTTGATAACTGAAACCAATAGGCCTATATCGAAATTAAAATATTTGAGTACCTACAGTACATTTTTATAATTCAGCCCCAATTTTAACGCTCTAATATTTCTATTTAATATTTTTTATCAAGATCTTGTGACTGCCTTGTCGAATACCTCTGGCGGAATCAGAATTAATGACTGCCCATACAATGTGATAGCATACGCCGATGATCTGCTTTTATTAAGTACTACTGCCTCCGGTTTGCAGCATCTTATAAATTGTGCAAATGACCATATAAATAAACATGGTCTCCGCTTCAATAGTGACAAAACATACTGTATTACCTTTGGAAAACAGTACCTTACACCCTCTCCCGACTGGTATCTTCAAAACAATCTCCTGAGATGTGAAGAATCTATCGAATACCTCGGTGCTGTATTGTCTAACTCTGCCAGTTATCACAAAGATAAGCGGATCAAGTCATGTAGAAACGGATTTTATAAATTGCAAAGTGCTGGTCTACATAAAAACGGTGCCAAGCCAAATATTGTGTCATACTTGTGGAAGGCTGCTCTCCAGCCCATTTTGCTCTATGCAAATGAATGTCACTCTTTCAAGATACATGAAGTACTCGAGATGGACAAATTGCAATCTAAACTGTTAAAATCATCACTCGGACTGAGCAAATTTTTACGCAGTACACCCCTGATGAATGCTATGAATATTAATAGTGTACTAAGAATGAATGACCACAATTCTCTAAAATTAATGAAATCAATATTGTGCAGTTCTTCATCTTGTAAAGATTTTTATTTCTATCTTTGGCGTACACAGAATGATAATCGTACCACATTGCTAGCAAGAAATTCCAGAATCTGTGATAAATATAACCTAGCTCTAGTCAGATACCTGCTCGATGATTCTTACAGTCAACAGTGCCGTAAACTTTTTAAACCTGTGATTGTTGGCGATGGCCTTGTGGACAGTTTAAAAACGCTATTTGTTGATTTTAATGATAATGACCAGTATATGACTAAACTGCTTTTATCTGCTTTCTGATTTGCTTTTAACTCTGACTTGACTTAATGATTTTATTCGTGATTTTATGATATGATTTTACTGTATTTATTATTGTGTTCTTCATTGTTTATGTATCTCTTCATTTTTGAAGGCAAATAAACTATTATTATATCCACATAGCAGCAAAAGAGTCTGTTAAATTTAATTAGGAGCAAAAACACTCCAAAATAGAATCATTCCAAACTTTACTTGAGGTGTAGATCAGCAGAGCTTTCCAGACCTACTTGAGGTGATACTCTTGTTCAGGATTGAAATGAAACGTGCAAGATCACTTAAAAATGTCCCTGCATGATCAGAAGCACCACCTCTTGAAAATATTCTAGATATACTACATTTTCTGTAGTCCACATCAATGCATTCGTCCATCTGTAGAAAATTTTCAATAAAAAAGAATTCTAGAATAAAGCTGATTTTTTAACAGGAAATTGCAAATTTTGTAGGCCTACTTCTTTTAGGAATGTCTTGCAGAAGTCTGCACTTCCTTACTATTTTGCACTTCTTCAGGAATGCCTTGCAAAATTCTACACTTCCTCACAAATCTTGTCTCTTCGGGAATGCCTTTCAGAATTCTGCACTACTTACTTACACAAATTCTGTCTCTTCAGAACACCTTGCAGAAGTCTGCACTTAATGTACAAATTTAGCCTTTTCAGGAATGCCTTGCAGAAGTCTGCACTTCCTTATCAATTTTGTTTTTTCAGGAATGTCTTGAAAAATTCTGCATTGCCGGGCAAATGTTGTACTTCTTCAGGAATGCCTTGCAGGCTGCACTTCCTTACCTTAAATTTTGTCTCTTCAAGTTTCCTTACAAATTTTGTCTCTTCAAGAATGTCTAGCAGAAGTCCGAACTTCCCAACAAATGTTGTACTCTTCAGGAATGCTTTGTAGAATTCTGCACTTCCTTACAAATTCTGTCTTGAATGCCTTGCAGAAGAGCTCAGAAGTCTGCACTTCCTTATCAATTCTGTTTTTTCAGGAACGTCTTGAAAAATTCTGCACTGCCTGGCAAATGTTGTACTTCTTCAGGAATGCCTTGCAGACTGCACTTCCTTACCTTAAATTTTGCCTTGCAGAAATTTGCACAAGTTTCCTTAAAAATTTTGCCTCTTCAGGAATGACTTGCAGAAATCAGCACTTGCAAAATTTTGTACTTCCGCAAGAACGACTTGCAGGAGTCTACTTCCTTACAAATTTTGTCTCTTCAAGAATGCCTAGCAGAAGTCTGCACTTCCCTACAAATTTTGTACTCTTCAGGAATACCTTACAGAAGTCTGCACTTCCTCACAAATCTTGTCTCTTTTAGACTCTTTTCAGAAATGCCTTGCAGAATTCTGCACTTCCTTACAAATTTTGTCTCTTCAGAATGCCTTGCAGAAGTCTGCACTTACGTACAAATTTTGTCTCTTCGGGAATGCCTTGCAGAAGTCTGCACTTCCTTACCAATTTTATTTCTTCAGGAACGCCTTGAAAAATTCTGCATTGCCTTGCAAATGTTGTACTTCTTCAGGAATGCCTAGCAGACTGCACTTCCTTACCTTAAATTTTGCCTTGCAGAAATTTGCACAAGTTTCCTTTAAAATTTTGTCTCTAAAGTTAGGAATGGCAGAAATCACTTCCTTGCACATTTTGTACTTCTGCAAGAATGACTTGCAGAAGTCTGAACTTCCTTTAAAATTTTGTACTCTTCAGAATACTTTGCAGAGGTCCGCACTGCTTCACAAATCTTGTCTCTTCAGGAATGCCTTCTTACAAATTCTGTCTTCAGAATGCCTTGCAGAAGAGCTCAGAAGTCTGCACTTAAGCAGTGGCGTAGCTAGAAATCCAGGAGTTGGGGGGGGGGGCCAAGGGGGGGCCAGGGTCTGAACTAGGGGGGCCAACCTTTCGCGGCATTTTTGCGACATTTTTGCGGCATTACATGGATAAAAATTGATACAGCGTTACAAGCCTTCTTTACGAATGAACTAGCAATGTTGACCGTCTTGTTTTTTGTGACTGATAAACAAAATGACCATGCATCTCATACTTACACTAAAATCAGTTTTGACCTATCAAAAAATAATGACACAAATTCTATGGTTCCGATATCAAAAGTACGACAATGACACCTCATCAATTATCATGATTCACAAATAGTATCTTTTGCAGTAAAATGCACCTCTTGTTTTGTTTTTTTCATAGCTGTCTTTGCAAATTTTGAGAATATTCCTGCTGAGAATGTCATCTTTTTTATATTTAACGTCTAAATCGAAAATTTATAAAAGTCCTTTTGATAGAAATCTACCCAGCTCCTCAAATAGGGAAAAGGTAATAGCAATTTGTGCAAATGACAGAAATACCAAAAATGTAGGGAAATTCCATGCACATATATGAAAAATTGAGCTGTTTGTACAAATCACTCTGGTAAATCAGATCTGTTTTATTAGAAAACTCTCAAAGGAGCATTATTCTTTAACTGAGCAATGGCGACAAAAAGATTTCCTCAAAGCACCCTGATTTTAGATGTTGCATGGAATCTCTAGATACATATAGACATATTGGAAGGGGGAGTAGTCACACTCCCCCAAAAAGTTTGGGAAACACTAAGATTCGGGCAAAAAGGCAAAACAATTCTGGCAGATAATTAAAAAAACATAATTAAGAATCAATAGTTCTGAAGAGATTTCTTTTGGAATATTACCGAATCTAGATCCTGATATCCAGGCAAATGTCGCTCACCCCCTATAAGGTTTGCTTGCGGTTAACTTATTGCTAGATATGTTCAAATAAGGATATCAGCCTCAGAACTTTTCTAAGGGCAACTGTTATTCTAAAGAAAATTTAGTATAAGTGAGTGCTAGCGAAAGCCACAACTTAAGATGGACGTGTTCCAGCAACTGTTGCTGCTCCAATAATTTTTTCAAAATTTTCAAATCTCAAATGGGGGGGCCAGTGGGGGGCCACTTATCCATTTGGGGGGGCCCTGGCCCCCCAGGCCCCCCATAGCTCCGCCACTGCACTTAAGCTACTTACAAATTTTGTCTCTTCAGGAACATTTTGCGAAATTTTGCACTTCCTCGCAAATTTCTTCGGAAGTTCTTGAAGTAATAATGAAGCAGAATTCTGCACTTGTAATTTTCCTGGAATTTTTTTAGTAGCCTATTTGAATATCATGGATAATATAAACTTCTGCCAAAAATGTTATCTCATGTCACAAACTCTGTAATCGACCTGCTGGGAGAGTTTGCTCTGTGATCTCATGATGTAGGGGCGCTGTCGTCTGTTACGATATAATCTCCCTCTGGTGGAATATCTACGCAAAACAGGATGTCAATAGAATCTCCCGCCAAAAGGAAAACATTGGTCGATTTGACATTGTTTGAGAGCTGTCAAAATCGAAATGTCTTGCTGAAAACTTGGACAAAATTGACTGAAGTTGTTGATGTAAAGTTTAGCTGGCTTCTCAAGATAGGTAAGACCATCTGAGGGTCATTGTCAGAATCACAGTAAGTCGGCAAGCTTGTCTTGCACTGATGCTCTGTGACTTGCACTGTTAAATTCATGTGTTCGAGTTGGTGAGTCTTGCTGTTAGTGAGTGTTACACTCTCATCAGTGTTTGGAGAATACTTCTGAAAACTGATCAGTTATACCCGGTACACACACAAGTTTGCACAGGTACCTTACCTGGTAGAAGGAATAAGTTGTCAGAAATTATTTGCACCTTCACGTGACCTTGTCCAATTTTGTTGTTTCAAGAAATCAACAATTATTGTGCAATCAACAACCCCCCCCCCCCCACCCCGACAAATTTGTGGACTATGATTTAGTAATTTAGTCATTTACCATCAACGACATCAGATTTTGACACGACTCTGTCGACAGTCGAATTCGGCCCTCCCTCACCTGTTGGCAAGCACAATGAATATCAGTGGGTTCCGTTTGCGTCGTTGCAACACTTCAAGCAGTTTAATGTGTCAAAAATACAGCTCTCTGATTGGTCAGATTGCCGGAAGTCGGCCGTTTCACAGTGTCACGATTTTTAGTTTAACTAAAATTTTGCAAAAAAAATTAGAAAAATTTAGATGTCAGTCATAATCGTGACGTTGGTCGGCACCTTATTATCGTCCTTATATTCATAGTGGCAAGTGATTCAATCAGTCCAGCAAGTTGTTGACATCTTGGCAGACACTACAACAAATCATTCTGCAGGTGAAGCACCTGTCAAATTGCACTTGAGAGCCCTCCAGTATCCAGGTGGAATTCAACTGTCCTGTCGAATCCAAAAGTCGCTGATTGTAACTGAAAAATAATGAAAATTAGTCTAACAATTTGCAATTTTTTGACGTCACTTAAAATCATGACTGTCGTTGGCAGCATGCTGAAACGGCTCGCTTCCTGTATATGTCTGACCAATCAATAGATCCCTACTGATGACAAAGAAAGTTGCAAAGGCCCCAATCGAGGAAACAGAAACATTCATTGTTTGAGATGGGAGTCACTGTGTCAATGTCTACTGTCAGACTCAATAGACCTATTTCACTGAATAGCCTGAACATTGACCCCGAACAGCTTTGCGATTCTCTGGGGGGGGCACCCACTATACATGCTATACTAACTGTATATTTTAGCCAGAGTCAGGAAATGCATATGGGGGGGGCACAGGGCCAATATGCCGGGGGGGGGCACGTGGCCCTTCATGGGACGCCACTGGCCCTCTTTGAGTAGTGCACATGGACTGGTTAAGCTACAGACTCATTAGATGACCCATTGACCTATTGAGGACTGTAGTTTATCATGATGAATTATATATCTGAGGCGTTAGCCGAGGATTATCACATATTCACGAAAACAAGGGATATAACTGACTTATACCTCAAACAAAATAAAATAATACAAAAACTTAACAGATTTATAAAAGAAAATAAAACAACAAGGATTTGGGAGAAAAAGAAAACAGCTACAAACAACATCACGTGGGATTAATTTAATAACATGAAAGCATCTGAAAAGAATCACGTTTTATATACTGAAAATCCTTTAAATAAAAAAATTTAAAAAAAAAAAACGCAAAATGGGAAAAAAATGTATGGAAAAAAAAATTGATGAAAAAAAGGTGAAAATAAAAATTCGGTGGAAAATGTTTGTGAAAAAAAAAATTTGGAAAAGGTATGAACGAATAATTTTGGTAAAAAACTAGGGGGAGGGGAATCGAGGAAAAAAATATATATGGGGGAAAATTGTAGGCAAAAGATAAATTGTGGACAACAATTTTTTTTAAATCTGAAGAATATATGCATTTGGATTGTTAGGTTTCAACCATCAGATGAGAAAGGGGGGTTGGAGTTTAATAGACACGAAATTATTCATTTCATGGAAACTGCAGCAGTAATTGGGCTCACTTATTTTGAGTGCATGACATCCTCAAATATTTGTTTCTAAATCAAACGAAATACCTCCACCACTTATTTCAAGACTTGTCAACAGGAATTAATTTATCTTACAAAAACTAGACAGACAAGGAATGATTATTATTCATTAAAAAAAAAAAAAACTTCAAAGCTTCTTCCCCCTCCCTGAGATCTAATATGGTTGACCCCTTATTTGTGTTATTTACATTAAAATCTAAATTGGGTTAAACTAAACATGCTAAAGGATTAACGGATTTGTTTGTAGGCGTTCCATTTTTATAATACTTTTGTTTTATTTTCTTCAACTTTTGTTGGTAATTCACTGTTTGGTACAGTTTTGGTGTTTTTGTTATGAGCTTTCTTAAACAATGAGGCTTATATATCCTATATATTCTGCACCAAAATTTGTGAGCCAATCAATTGACAGGATATCAATCACGTGCCACGCCAATAAATAACGATATTGGCGTGTGGAGAGTGTTATTGGCGCCTTAAAGCTATATTGGCGTCCTCAGTGCACATGCACTTGACTTATTGCAGTGGCAGAATCAGTCTTTCTGAATCTTTCATTTCATTGACTGCATTCCAATCAAATTATCGATTGTCATTGAAGGGTACACAATAACTCCTCAAGGTGCTAATTGCGATCAAGGATAATTGACAAAAATTTCAATTGAAGTGCCTTATCCTAAATGAAAGTATTTGTAGTTTACAGAAATCAATCCAATTGAACAAGCAGCAATTAAATCATTGTGAGACGGTTGAAAATGTACAGTTACTCTTTTAGAATGTTTAAAGATAATTCATAAAAATAATTTAATCACTAAAATACCATACCAAAGTGGTTAAAAACACTAATTTGAAAACGTTTATTACAAATGAAAGATAGACAAATAGATTACAGCTAAATAATAGCTGGATAGATAGCTAGATAGATAGCCAGCTAGATAGCTAGCTAGATAGATAGATAGCTCTAGATAGAAAGTTCAGATAAAAAAAAAGTTTTTTTTTTCTTTCTCTACATGTTTTTATTGACAATGGTTACAGAAAAAACTCTTTTATTTAAAAACATGCATAAGTCAGAAAATTTTGATGCAGAATATAACAAATAGTAGATGTTGAGTCGACCAATATTGAGTTTTATTGGCCTCAGCAGGTAATATTGGTCTCGGCCTCCGGCCTCGACCAATATTACTGCTTCGGCCAATAAAACTCAATATTGGTCTCCTCACCATCCACTATCTATATAATACTCCCATGGGCGTATAAGTGAACAACAAAGAATATATGATATATACCAGCCAAATACAGGCTTCTGATTGGCTGATGG
>JAPTHN010000010.1:24583536-25130068 GCA_026936325.1 Platynereis dumerilii | reverse complement strand
CAAATACAGGCTTCTGATTGGCTGATGGCTCATAGGTATGGTATAAACTCTTTTATGTTTCAGGCTTGTTTCAAACCTAATTTGCTGAAATATGGACAAACGGAAGAACTTCAAGCCAGGAGGCCCGGGCCCCAAAAAGCCTCGGTAAGTACTAAATAGTGAATTCAAATTTCATCAATATGCCTAGATATCTAAATATTCGTGAAGTGAACTAAACTAATTTCCAATTTCCTAGGAATGAGGAAGATGAGGATCCAAGCACATTCGAAAGCGAACTTGCCATGTTGGAGGAGTTTGAGACGGAAATGTCAGAATCGTGTGAATTGACTGGTATGTTTTTCGTTAGATTATTTATTATTTTTACCGAGGCCTCCGAAGGAGGTCCTCGAGTCTTGCGATCGCCATCAGGCCAAGCCTATGGTTTTAAGGCCAAGCTAAGACGGGTGGCTGAAGACTCCACGTTTGCCATTCGATTACTCCAGTTACCTGCCACTTTCCACTTGTTAACTTCGTCCATGACCATCATAATGCCTAAACCCCAGAAAGCCGTAGTTACAGAGCTGTATTCTGCTCACAAATGTTTATTTCTGACTGTCAGAAATTTGCCATGTTATTGCTACCAAGAATCTCATGTACACTGTCAAAAATGACTGGAATTATTTTCTCAAAACTATCTTTGACTTCTAAATATCTTGCATTATTTCTTCTACATGCTCCACAATAGTGATGTCAGTGTCAATAAAATCTTCAGACCTGTCAGAATCTGAAGAATCTGTTAAATAATCCATTTCACCAGACATCCTGCGTGTTGCTCTTACTCTGAGCTCCATGCACTAAATAACTGAAACATGCTCCTGCAGGCCTATCGGTCAACATGTATCCAGTATATGTAATCTCAAGACAGACTGTATAAGCTGTCAGCTCAGAAAGACTACAGACATGTGGATCTCCACCTTAGGCAATGTGAACAGTCACAGTAAACAAGAACAAGTAAGTTTTTACAGCAAATCCTTGACAGTGCACCGTGCTTATCTGTCATGTGTCATGATAGCTTTAAAACACAAATGGAGTGTGGAATGTCAGACCCTAAGGAAAAACATATGTTCTTGTTACTTTTTATCAGTTTTTTTTCTAAACAAGAAATTGGTTTGTCACTTTTTGTTTTATGATCAAATCCTGTTAATGCATGACCTGTCAACACTGAGCTAAGAGGGTGCATGGTGCAGTGTGTTTTGTTGAAGGCCCCATTGTTTAAAACAAGTCAAGAAAAAGAATTATCACAGACAATAAAAAAGAGCAGTGCATTATTATTGTTTGCAAAAACAGTGTAAACAGTTTAAATGTTAAGTATTCAGCCTCCTTTGATATACTTCTAGTACATTTAATGACGGTTTCAGGGTCAATCGCCCAAATTAAAGTGCATTCTGGGACTTTTGGTGATGTCTTTACTTTATGTGTATTGCACTCCCAGCCATGCCATGATACTGGAGTTGTCTGTCGCCTGGTTGGCTGGTAATCCATCCCTCCCAGTAGGCCATATAATAGTGCCTATAACAACCATCGCGGTTTACCTGCTTGCAAGGTATTTTTTGTTCTCTTCACCTGCTCGTCACTCGCGTCACCCAATACTCAAATGAATATAGAGCCGAGGGTTAATGTGCTCTGCACGGTATTTTTCATCTTCCTCTTTGTGGTGTTCAACTTTTAAAATACACAGGGTGCCCACTCCTCCTATATTTCCTATAATTCCTATATTTTTTAAGGCCTCCTATAATTTCCTATATTTTGGAAAAATTCCTATAAATTCCTATATTTTTTGAGATTTCAAGATATTTCGCGCGTTTAGACACGTTTTTTTGCCGGCGATACAAAGTTTAAGCGTCTTTCCCCCCAGACTTATTAATTTTTAGACACGTTTTTGACACGACATGAAGTTTTCGGCTTATGTTGGAAGCGATCAGATGATTTGCCGATGGTTTCGCCTTTGAATATTTCCTATATTGTCCTGTTAAAACAGGCGAAAACCTCCTATATTTTCCTATATTTTACGGCAAAAAATTCCTATATTCCTATAATATTTTGTACGATGTTCGGTGGGCACCCTGAATACTAGTGGTATTTTCAAGTGTCACATTTAGTCGTAAAAAAACCTGTTATTGAGGTCTTGAAGGAATTTAAACATGTTCCAAAGGCTTGTCAAAATGTTAATCAGGAATTGACACACGGCAAGTTGTGCAACATACACAAAAGAAATAAGATTTGAATCCTCAGATTCTTGTTTACTGAGCTTTTCAAGTATACGTCATAGGCACTGCTCCTGATTATCTATTCAGATAATCGTGTGGCACTTACAATTTTTATTTGAAACATATTAATGTTCATTATCACACATACAATTCATGTGCTAATCAGTGTGACACTTTTAATATTTGGCCCATTACTTGCATTAGACATATAAATATAGCATTGCAATTTGTAAAAGTGAAACCACTCTTACAGGCCATTTCCCAGAAACTGTTTCATACAACACATCAATACCTCAAGTGTGGAATTTACATGAGACTGATATCTGTCCTTTGTTGACATTTTAAAACTACATGATTATAATTCAGAAGACACATTTGTCAAAAAATGTTTAGTAAAAATAACTTTGTTGTAAACATGACACTACAAGCGTAATATGAGTACAGAAATTGTTGATGGATATTAGGGTGCATCAGAATTTCAAAACTTTGAAAAACAATCTTCTGTAGTCATGAATTTGTTATAGTATATATATAAAAAATTCTGTGTAAATTTCACATCAATCGGACTATGGTCTGATATGCCACCACGGCTTTGAAAATTGTATATTAATTTTCTTACGAAAATGTCATTTTTTCCAAATAACTCAAAAAATAAGCCCCATAAGTGTACAATTACTATTGAAAGTGAATACAAATGTGGGGTTTCTGATCATTTTGAGCCTATTTGCAAGTCTCTAGGTCGATTGGTTATTGAGATATAGATTTTTCACAATTTTTTAAACTTTCTGTTCAATTGTGTTATGTGTATGTCCTCGACATACAAAAAGCAGATCAAACCACATTTTTTGATCTTCTGATTGGAAGCCTATATGTTTATTTAGACTGAATGCAATATATGTGTAATTCTACTGTCCTTTTTGAAAACTGACACAATGTGAACCACGGAAACTTGGCACTAAATCATCTCAATTTTGTGGAGAGCTTATTTTCAGGCAGCATAAAATTATTTCTTTATTTTTATGTTAAGCTTGTGAATGACTAAAGATCTTGAGATGATGGCAAGACTAAAGTCTGGGTACCAAAGCCAAAAGAGCCTCATTGGTGGACTCAATAAATGATTAAAAGATCATAGACGAGCCAGATTCTAGGGCAAAGGCCAAAGAAGCCACAACAAAACCCGTAAGTCAAAGTTGCCAACAGAGATATTTTGTGATGGGCCTGATATCACTGGAAAGGTGGCATTGGTACAGACAGCAGCCTTCCTGGCAAAATGCATGTTCTGAGGTGCATGCTATTTCACATCAAGGCCAGTTCTTCTAAGAAGCGTAAAAATAGTTTTGCGTCAGATAGAACCATTTTACGTGATGGCAAATCTACCAATAGTGTCAGAATGGTACGCTTGTCAAAGGGCTGTTAATTTAGTAACTGACAATAAGAAGTTAACGGACATCCCTGTAAAGAGAAGGTGTACTCCATCTGTTATATGCAAAGTTCAGGAAGCTAAAAAATACATTTAGACTTAGGCCTGAAAATGCTGAAGAACTTGTCAAGAATGAGCATCACAGAAGGTTTCTGCAATCAATGAAGACTGACAGAGTGGCAACATTTGGTTGTTTTCAGCTTGCTAATACATTGCAGAAAAAAAGCAGAAAGATGAGAGAAAAAGAGAAGGATAACTTTGAGAAAAATGTTTCATGCTCAAACACTACAGACGGTGACTCTGATGCAGAAAGTGTCACCATTTCGGAAGATGTTGGCCATGCTCGAAACAAGGTTGTCAATAAAAGCAAGACTGGTACATCCGCACTTGTCCCGCACAACATCTTGCAAACTGAACGTTGGGTGAGCCTGGTGACAAGAATGAAGATGACGCCTTCGCAACAGGCTACCTAGAAGGAGGAATTAATTGATATTGGTGGAGAATTATCCAAAGTGTGCCTTCCATATATGCTTATAAATGCATATGCCAGGCGGAGAGTATCTACCTGCATGATTAAGATTTGTCTCATGGACGATCATATCAACAAACTACCATGCGGAGCTATCATGGCCCAGCATCAAGTTCAGAAAATCTGTGACATGACAACATTACTAACTCTAGTGTACATCCAGTGGTGGCTTTCTTGTGAGGTCACAGCTGATGCACCTTACAATGACCCCCAGCTGATCAAACAACTGATTCTATGTGAATCAATAAACCCCATTATCTTCAAAAGTGCCTTAAAACATTCAAGCGACACCTGCAGTACCTGGTAGGGCAGATTATTCCCTTGGCTTTCTTCAGCAGTGCAGTTTCTGATGAACAGAGTCTTCAAGCACAGAAGCTCTGCTATCAATCAAACCAAAAGATGCTTCTCTGCCAAAAGCAAGGTTCGGTTTGCCAATTGGGGCATACATAGTAAACCCATCTTCCCTGCAAACATAAATGTTATTTCAGAATTGCATGGCAGATTTTGTCACATCTGATTCATGGAAATCCTAAAACTGGATCCAGAGTTCCTGTATAAAGAAGTCTAGGAGTGGCCATCTTTTAAGCACTTACAAGATCTCCCAAGGAAACATATTATCTATTCACTAAATGTGGTGAATGACTGTAGAGAAAGAGGTGTGAAGCTACATTTCGGACTTCCAGCATTCAGTCCGGAAGAAAACCGACTTCCAGGACATCTTACAGGTGGTCGAGAAGGACCGAAGTGGCTTGCCTAGCCTCAGAAAAAGGAAAGCATGTGGCATGAATCAAATGGCACTAAATTGTCTATGTGCAACTCTGATTGCCACTGTTGTCGACCAATTTCGTCCAGTAATTCAGCTGTACATTGAAAGCAGGACATTTCTGTCTATTTCCACAGCTTAAGAAATTGAAATATTTATGATAAAGTAAATTTATCTTATGAATAAAATTTAGGAACAATGGTATTGTTTATGTGATAGTTACAATTTGGAATAATTACAAAATTTGGACCCAAGCATAACAATAATTCACACTTTAAATCGATATTTTTCAAGAAAATCAATGAAAAAGTCATGAAAAGTCTGTTATTCAAGAACCAGGTCACCTAGAGACTTCTAAATAGTCTCATATTGTGCAGAAACCCCAATTTCATATTCAACTTCCATAGTGATTGCATGTCTATTGGCCATAGTTTTGTAGTTATATTGTAAAAAACATATTTTCGATTAAAATATGATATGAAATTTTCAAAGCGATGGTGGCATGACTAGCCATAGTCCAATTATTGTGAAATTTACACACAATGTTTCTAAGGAGTGGTAGAACAAACTTGTGACTACAGAGAATTGAATTTCACACTTTTGAAAAAGCCATGTTATTCTGATGCACCCTAATGGATATATTTTCGGAGGATTTACACAGGAATAGACTGTGCAGGTATTGCTGCAGAACCTCAGCGGCAGAAGAGCTATGTATCCTTGGATGATTGGTTTGTCCGATTAATTTAATAAAATATCATAGATCAATAGTAGGGATGTACCGATCCGATACTCTGGATCGGTATCGGTGCCGATCCAGCACTAAAACACAGTATCGGATCGGATCGGTAGCACTGCTCTCCATTTAACCAATGGTATCGGTATCGGAATGGTATCGGAAATCGGTTGTATCGGCAACAAAATACCAGGATCGGTATCGGATCGGAAGTGAAAAAGTGGTATCGGTGCATCCCTAATCAATAGACCTATTCACTTTAAAAAGAAATTTTAATCTCTTTAAATTAGAACACAGAATGTATCCTTGGATTTTTGGTTTCAATGGTTTGTGTTTTAATAAACATGGTGAAGAAGTACCAGTTGGGAGTAGTATGTGTATGTCATGAGTATGCCGTATGTTAGCCTTGTGATTAACGTAATATTTGACTTTTTCTTGTTTATTTTCTTCTCCAGAATTGTATTGTTGTTGCCCTCTTGAAATCAAAATTTTCTCTGTTGTTTCTCCTAGGACAAGGGCCAGCTGCGCAGGACTCCGGTGCGAAATGGTGCCGTCCTCCCCTTCCTGCCATAGACCCAGCAAAGGACACCATTTCCTTCCAACAGTTGGATGTTGACTACTACACTGGTTAGTATACTTGCAAAATTAGATTTTTTATTTGATTAATTTAACACTATGGCTCAAGTTAAGTATCCAACTATTACAGTTTGTCACGTCAAGCATTGGGACAGAAATTTAGCATTGTTTGTACAGTCCATAAAAATCAACACAAGGAGATTGGAGGTTCTGCTAATAGTAACTAGTCAAGAACTAAGTCTGGGGTGGCACTGCAGTGCACTTTTGTGACGTCACAGCCAATTGTGTGTCAGATTGGCAGCATTACAAATGTCAACATTTCGCAAAATTGGACTGCAATATCAAGAAAATTTGCAAATATCGGACAAAAACAGGACAAAAGGATGTGAAAATGTGATATTCATATTACAAAACAGCCAAGCTATACACAGGTAGGTGTATTTCTCCTGTAGGACTTCTGGTTGCTGAGATATCTGGCCAAACGTCTGTCCTCTGCTTGACGTGACAAACTATAGTGACCTCCCTGAACTGAATGAGCCACAGGATTGGCTTATTCACAGGTGTTCACACCTTTTCAACCAATCCTGCCACTTATTCAATTGGGGGAGGTCACTACTTGTTGGATTCTTAACTTGAACCAACACGATCAGGTGCTGTAAGTAGTACAATGTGATCTAGTTGGCACAGTGTTATCTTTTGTGTCTCACATTGTAGTAACAAGATAGCATAGTTGCCCATCAACCGTAATGAATTTTTGGTCCCTTCGACCCCTTACCTCTTTGCTCTTGTAAAAGTTGGAAGTATGAATTCTGTTTGGTGACTGATAAGTGTTGTCCTGAGACCCATTCGCAAACAAATAACCCATTTAACACAACTTTCTGATTAAGATGTCATTTGAAGAGTATTTCTGTGAATATGCAGTCTTTCTGTCCATTTTACCCGGGTAAGACCCTCAAGTGGGCGCCAACGCATAATATTGAGTGCCTAAATAAAATGCTTAGGGACAGTGAGGGTCCTGGTATACCACAGGCCATGGGGTTAGCTCAGTTGGTGGCGCCCTGCATTTCCAACTGCTGGGTCCTGCATTGGATTGCGTCTCTGACATCAATCGGAATCATCCATCCATTCTCAGGGGGTAGTGTTGGTCTAGTGGTAGCGTGCTAGCCTACCAATCGCTGGGTCCAGGGTTCAAATCCTGCTCTTTCCGGGTCAACTGGGCGTATGTTTGATGGCTGTTTCAATCATCCTTTGCCTCAAAGCCATGTCCTCCTTCTGTCCTAATTTGCCTGCCATGTGCATATATACAGGACATAAACCCCCAATTATCCATCCATCCATCTACGGAAACAATTAGAAAGTGAAAAGCTGCTTCTTAAGTTTACAAAACCCAAAAGTTGTCTTCAACTGATTTTAATAAGTCTCAAATGTCTCCTGATGGTCTCAGCATATTCTATGGCAGGGCAACTAGCTAAGTTGGCTTGCAGCTGTGACCTCAATCATCCACCCATCCCGAGACCTAATAAATGCTACAAAAAACATAAATTGACAGCACATAATTGATTGAACGTTGACAAATTTTTTCAGGCCAGCACTTGCAAGGTATGCCGGGAGCTCCGATGGGACCTGTGCCTATCATCAGAATCTATGGCGTGACAATGGAGGGTAACAGTGTCATGGCTCATGTCCATGGCTTCCATCCGTATTTCTTCGTTCCGGCCCCTCCCCAGTTTAAAGAGGATGACTGCAATGCTTTCAAGGTAAAATATCTTCTTAAATTTTGGTTTGATATGGTTAATTATTATTACGGAATAAAGACATTGATGTATGTGTTGTCTACGAATGTTGATATTTAGTTTGTTGAAGATGGAACAAGTATAAAAAAGGAACTTATCATATAGATATCGCTGTTTAATAAACAATTATACATATAATTCTTTGGAAAAAGTATTAAATTTTCTTTTACTTTACTAAAATAACTCTTTTATTACTGTGAGTGATTCTTCTTCTTTAGTCAAATGTCTCTGGTTTGAATCTAAAGAGTGTTAGCATAATAAATTATTCATTAGAAGAAATACTTTGATATTTTTGTTAATATCTTGATGCTGTCCAGCCTCCCGGTCTGAAGATGCACGCCAACATCATCAGTTAAAGGATACCTTCATGCGAACATGAAGCTTTTCAGGCCTGGAGATCCTTTTGTCAATTTTTTCCCTTGCTGGTTTTTTCTCAACGACGTATTGTTTATTTTTGTTTTACAGGATGCCTTGAATAATGCTGTGATAAAAGATATGCGAAGCAACAAAGACAATGTCACCCATGCCGTGCTGTCCGTTCATATGACTATGAAAGAGAGTAAGTTCAAACTCAGCCTCTCTGAAAATAAAAAATCTTTTGTTTGGATCATAATCTGACTTATCTGTGAAGAAGAACGTTGCAAAAGAAGAAACAAGTCATTGCAGGGTTCTTGGCCTATCTGAAAATTGCAAAAATTCTGCAAAATTGGAGTGATATTCCAAGCATGAAATTTATTATTTTCATGTCTTAATTTCCCTTCCAAAGTTCATTAAAACAGGACACGAAGCCCCTATTGTCTGTCCATCATGTTGATAATGCGACTGCAGACTGATTCAGTGATGTTTTCTTCAGGTATTTATGGTTACCATGGCAACACAAAAACCCCGTTCTTATGCATCACAGTCGCATTACCACGATTGATAGCCCCGAGTAAAAGACTTCTGGAAAATGGTTTTGCCTGTCCGGGATATGCCAATCATGGTTACAGCGCTTTCGAGAGCAATATTGATTTTGAGATCAGGTAAATTCTGTCATTTTATTCTCTAAATGGCCTGCGCTACTGCTGATGGGGCCTAAAACACGAACTGTCATTTTATTGTCAACATTCTGATTGTGGGGTTGAATCATCACATTAAATTGTCTATTGTTTTTTTTGCACTGATTTTCTGAGGGACTACTTGGCCAAATTATTTATTTAAAATTCTTCCTTGTATTTAGATTTTGTCGTATTTATGTAAGTTTATATCAGAATTAAACTATCATTCTTCACCCTTAATACTTCACCCCTCCCCCATAAGATATGTGTGTTATAAGCTTTTTAAAACGCAAGTTAAAATTTTATTAATACTTATATGCGAGAATATAGCTATCTGTAAGATATGAGACTGAGTTGGTCATCAGCCACAGCTAAAAAATTAAAAGGAAACCTGAAATAAGGCTACAGGAACATTTTCTTTCTGCGCACAGATTCATGGTTGATACAAAAATGGTGGGCTGCAACTGGATCGAGATTCCTGGTGGAAAATACCGTGTGAGGGACAAGAACACTGCACCAGGCGACCCCAAGAACCCCCCCGTCAAGTCCAGGTGTCAGGTGAACTATTAACAAGTCTTGCTATAAATGTTGGTTTTATTTGCTACATTCTAATATTGTATAGAGTGAATGCAATGTTGACACGATTTTGGGAATCTTATTTGTTGGTTAGTAAAGTTTAGCATTCAAAATAATGTGGCAGAGGATACTGCAATAATAGTCAATTATTTAATTAATTATCTGTGCTGAAAGAAGTTATTCAACGATTATGAAAAGGTAGTGATTCTCAATATAACCAACAGTACCATATCGCCGGCAGTTTCAATGAAGGAACTGGAAGTTTACATTTTTTTCTTTGATTTTCAGCTTGAGTTAGACGTGAGCTGGAAAGATTTCATCTCCCACGGCGCGGAAGGAGAGTGGTCCAAGTTGGCGCCAATCAGGATTCTCAGCTATGATATTGAGTGTGCAGGTCGCAAAGGTAAAGACCAGTTTAAAAAGATGGTTAACTTGTGAACTTGTTCTGTTTTCAACAGTTGAACTGAGTATTCACTATTCATGTCATGATGTGTTAAATCGAAGAATGAAGTTCATAAACAATTAAGTGTTGATGGACACAAGAACACAAGAATGAATGTTGGGCCTACAAGCAAACTAAAAAAATTCAAGTAATGACATTATGTGAATACATGTCTGTTGTCCAACACTTACACACTTGGCCTACATGTTCTTATTATTTATTGAACAATATTTAAAAAAAGGATAGATGGGCAATTCCGTAAAGTCTGATTCACAGATTTGACACTTTAGCAGCTTGTGTAGCCCTACCATTACACCTCAGCTATATCATTGTTATCTAGGCATGGGACCAGGTAATAGGGGTATCAGACAAGCCACCAACCAAAGCTCCAAGTGTAACAGGAGTTGAGCTATTGCCAAATTTCATGGTGTCGGACGTACACCGTGTGATGTACGTCCGACACCATGATATTTGACTTGTAGGTCAGCTCCTGTTACACTTGGAGCTTTGGTTGGTGGCTTGTCTGGTACCCCTATTACCTGGCCTCATGCTCAGATAACAAAGAAATAGCTGAGGTGTTATGGTAGGGCTACACAAGCTGCTAAAATGTGAAATCCGTGAATTGGACTTTACGGAATTGCCCAGATGAAATTGATGCTGATAAATGAATCGGTCATGACAATCATGGAGAGAAGAAGCATTATAAAAAAGAAAGATATATAGGCGCATCTGGAAATGGCCTGAATATGAGGGGGAGGGCCTTTTCATGCGGCCGCTGGCGGCTTTTCCTTTCTTTTCCTTTCTTCCCCATGTTATTTTTGGGCCCACTTAATGTGCCGCTATATTAGTATAATCCAACTGCTGCATGCTGTTGTCTGATCTCATGGATGTGTTTCTTTTTTTCAGGTATCTTCCCAGAAGCTAACGTTGACCCCGTCATCCAGATTGCCAACATGGTGATCCGCCAAGGGGAGAAGGACCCTTTCGTCCGACGTGTGTACACTCTGAAATCATGTGCTCCAATTGTAGGGGCTGAGGTGTGCAGTTATGACAAGGAGCAAGAAATGTTAAAGGTGAGAATTAGCAAGAAATGATTTTATGTCGAATGCTGGTTAGTGTTTACTAAAGATGCCATCATATTTGGCCATAATTCTTATTTAGGAAGTTTAGTGTATTTGTTCTTGAAATTTTGGATGCTGTCATGCTTTACATATATTATGCAAGGTCAAAACAATGTATCTGCATTGCTGAATCTCTTATCATAATAATGTCTTGCCTCTAAATAGCCCACACCGGTGCTGATGGGGCGTAAAACACGAACTCACTCACTCTTATCATAATAATTGAAGAGGTTAAATTTTGACTTAAATCTCCTCTATATCTATGAAGCTTGAGTTGTATGCATCTGGAAATTGTCTGTTATATAACTATTTTCTTCCATTTCATTCTAGCAATGGTCTCAGTTCATCCGGGAGGTGGATCCTGATATCATCACGGGATACAACATCCAGAACTTCGACATGCCCTACTTGATTGACAGGGCCAATCATCTCAAGGTAATGATTGGTTATAAACATTAGTGACATGTGTATCCCTGGTTGTGTGACAGATCAGTAGGCTTGAAATTGTACATAATGTTGTGAAATTGGCAAAAACTACCTGAAAACATTGCAGAAATGAGCTAATCAGATAACCTGTACCAAACGCTTTCTTTATTTATACGGTACAACATCTAACTGCTTAGATGTTGTGTCAAACGTCAGTTCATGTTCAGGACATGACGGAGAGTAGTTATGTACTTTATGACCTCCAAGACCTTGGGGTTCCCCCTGGCCTAATTGATAAGTGCGCTTGTCAACTGGCTTTGTGTTGAGGGCGTGGGTTCAAATCTCACCCCGGGAACTCACTTTAGTCCGAGCCCATGGGACTTTAAATGGAGGCGGGTTGTATGCTGGGGCAACTGAAAGACCCTGGGCATCCCTGAATTAATAGGGTATGTTCCAGACTCTTAGTCTTCTCATCTCATCATCATACGGTGGTCTCCTGCCTCGATACAGCCCACTAAGGTGCTGCAGAGGCGTAAAACACAAACAAACAAACAAAACAAAACCTCCAAGAACTTGGTTTGGGGTGACTTCACTGTGTGTGATACAAAGTTTAACTAAAATCCTCCTTATTTTCGCTGATCATATAAATATTTTCTTATCAGGTTAAAGACTTCCTTTTCTTGGGGAGAATCAAGGACGTGCAGTCGACCATCCGATCAGCCATGATCCAGTCCAAGCAGATGGGCAAGAGGGAGAACAAAATCATCAACATTGAAGGAAGAGTGCAGTTTGATCTGCTGATGGTAAGCAATGCTAAGCATCATGTTTATATATCCTTTTATCTATTTTAATTTCCAGGATTTTGTTTGCATTTGTCATTTGTGTTTTCTGCGTGCGCTTATCTTGTCAATTATCTGCAATTTTGCTAAATTAAATTCACTTTTTGTCAGTGAAAAGTTTCAACTTTCTAAAGAAAGCCTTCAAGGTCATTATCTGGAAGTCTGTAATTTCTAAACAATTCTTTAAAATATTTATTTCATTTTCAGGTACTTCTCCGAGATTACAAGCTCCGATCGTACACCTTGAACGCAGTCTCATTCCATTTCTTACAAGAACAAAAAGAAGACGTACAACATTCTATCATTAGTGATCTACAGGTGTGTATCTATGATTTACGAGTGATAGATAAATAGATGGATAGGTGGTGACAGTTAATTAAACCAGAATGCGTCCTACTTCAAGCTAACAGAGTAATCGCCCGTCTCTTATTCAGTAAATACAGATTTTTTGAAAATATTGATGGGTGTCTTTATGATTTCATTTTTGAAAAAAGATCATTAATTGTGATGGATAAAATGTAGCTTGGAAAGAAAAAATCATTTTCGTGAAAATAGAAATTTTTTCTAAAAGTGATTTTCATTCTGTTGTCTCTCCATACCAAATATACTTATCATATAATTTTACTGCATACCTCCTCAGTGTTTACTGTATTTACCCTATATGTATTTTATTTGTTATTTGACTGATGTTATTCTTAAGTCTTGAATATTCTTTTCAGAATGGTAATGACCAAACGAGGAGACGTCTGGCAGTATATTGCTTGAAAGATGCCTATTTGCCCCTGCGATTATTGGACAAATTGATGAGCATCATTAACTACATTGAAATGGCTCGTGTGACGGGAGTGCCCTTGACCTACTTATTGGCCAGGGGGCAACAGATCAAGGTCATTTCCCAGTTGTTAAGGAAGGTAAGGAGTCTTCAAGATCTTTTCGTTGTCTGCGGTGGCGGATCAAGTAATGGTATTCTAAGGGGAGGTTCATGTGTGTCCAGCATTCTGGTTCTCGTGTGGTAGCATATTTTCTTCAAAATGCTACTTTGCAGATTTATTGTCATCAAAATTACAGAATTGCTCTTGACAATATGTACACGTAAACACTACTAAACAGTACTTGAACAAAACATCAAATGAAATAAGTTACTGGTTATCAAAAATATCATAGGCCCAACACAGAACTGGATATAGTTCAAATGACTTGATATATCTGATAGTTCTTGACTGGGCAGCTCGTGATCTTGCAATAATTCAATTGTCATGTCTAATTCATTATGTCAATTATACATTTCCTGTTTTCTTGCAGGCAAAAGAACAAGACCTTGTGTTACCAGTCCACAAGATTGAGTCAGGAGATCAGTTTGATGGAGCCACTGTCATTGAACCGTCTAAAGGGTAAGACTATAAGATGTTACCTTTTAATGAAGATAAAAGGTGAAATCTAAATTAAAAATTTTCAAAGCATTGAATGAAATGAAAATTAAAATGGCTGTATATATGATTAATTTCAGGTACTACGACAAACCAATTGCCACGCTTGATTTCTCGTCCCTGTATCCCTCCATCATGATGGCTCACAACTTGTGCTACACTTCGCTGATTAACCAAGCAGCAATTCAGCGATTGAAGTAAGATGATTAGATGATTGCAAAGGTCTGAATTATATCATAAAATTTTTCTTCTCATTGAACTAGTTTTTATAACTGAATGTAATGTATATTTTATTGTCGAAGTTATGTGGTACTGTTGAAGTGAAAATTTTACAGAACTGTCAGAATATGATTCGTAACTTCTGTTTCATCAATTTATTATTATCAAAATATTGTATTAAAGTAAAATTTATGCAATTCTACACAAATGTGCCAGGGATTGCAGATAGATAATTTTCTCTCATAAGTATTGTTTATGAGGTGACAATTAATTTAAATTAATTTCCAGTTTGACCCCGGACCAGTACATCAAGACTCCTTCTTCTAATTTATTCGTGAAGAGCTCTGTGCGCAGAGGATTGTTACCGGAAATTTTGGAGAACCTCTTGTCTGCAAGAAAAAAGTAAGTAAATGTAACTTCTGAGTCCAAAATTAGATTTTACTGATAACTGCTCGATTATTGGCGAATATTACTCTGGTTTATTCAGAATATTGGCAGAAAGCTGATAAATTGATAATAAATCAATTCTAGGCTGTTGACCAATAATTTAATAAGTTAAATTCTGTAAGAGGGTATTGCTGTGAAATCGAGGAAATTGTCACATGTTTTTGGAATTTTTCCTCAGAAAGATTCGAGTTAATCCTTGTAATTCGTAGAATGTCAATTGAATATGGTTTCATCTTATGAATCATGTCATTTGAGATGTATCCTATAATTTATTTCAGAGCTAAAGCTGACTTGAAAAAGGAAACAGATCCCTTCCGCAAAAGTGTCTTGGACGGTCGGCAGTTAGCTTTGAAGATCAGCGCCAATTCCGTGTACGGGTTCACTGGAGCGCAAGTTGGCAAACTTCCCTGCTTAGAGATCTCTCAGAGTGTGACGGCGTTCGGCAGACAGATGATCGAGCAGACCAAGCAGTTTGTAGAAAATAACTACACAGTCGCAAATGGATACAAGCATGATGCTAAGGTAATGGTCAATTGAATTTAAGGAAAAATCTAACTACACAGGCCCAGTTGTTTGAAAAATGGGCGGACAGAAATAATGGATATTCCTCTGTGTGTAGATGTGCAAGTTTTTGTCTGCGATACACAGTTTTAGCATCGTTTTCCCCCAATATCTTATGAAGTTTTAGACACGTTTTTGTCCACAACATGAACTTTTTGGCTTATCATGGAAGCAGTTCTGTGATTTTCCGATGGTTTCAGTGTCTAATAATTCCTATATTTTCCTTTGAAAGTCTGTAAAATCCTCCTATATTTTCTAGCTCTTGATGTAAAAATCCCTATATTATAGTATAACATTTTATGTGATGTTGGGTGTCACCCAATATATTTTGCATTATGGCTAGCAAATGAGCAAAACGTTTTGCCAAGTATTGATACATGTTTTTTGGTAATTTAGAAGTAAAATATGTATAAAATTATCTATTTTCAGGTCATCTATGGTGATACAGATTCTGTGATGTGCAAATTTGGTGTAGAATCTCTGGAGGAAGCCATGGACCTCGGGAAGAAGGCTGCGGACGAGATTACGGGGACATTTGTCAAGCCTATCAAGTTGGAGTTTGAAAAGGTAATAGAGATGATAAAATATTGAAGCTTGAACTGGCCCATCCAGTAATAAATACAGGATGTAAAGCTTCATACTGTCCATCCTAGCATGAAAATTCAACTCAAAATTGTTTAATTTTGTCTTGTGAAGAATTCCTTGTTATAAGTCGAAAAGTAGTGTCCTTGAGAGAAAAAGCTTCGAAATTTCTTTTTTCATGATGCATGCCTATAACTGGGAGATTCATGTTATTGTGATAAATACCGTATTTTCTCTATTAAAAGCCCAGTGGGCAGAAGTAATGATGATATCGTCAATTAATAATTTTTTGCATAAAATACTTAGGATAAAGTCATATTTTGATGGCATTTTGATGAAAATTAGTTCCTTGTGGAGGGGGTGGGCTTTTATTAGGGGGTGTGCTTTTAATAGAGAAAATACGGTATGGGACCTTGGACCCAATTAACTCTTCCATTGAATTGTAAGTTATTTCTGTTTGACAATTTCATGGCTTATCGTATGAATGTATTTCAGGTATACTTCCCATATTTACTCATCAACAAGAAACGTTATGCTGGACTTTACTGGACGCAGCCGGACAAGTACGACAAGATGGACTGTAAGGGAATTGAGACCGTGAGACGAGACAATTGCACTTTAGTGGCAAACTTGATCAGCACTTGTCTACAGAAGATCCTCATTGATAGGTAGGTGGTATTCAGAAGACTATATTGGGTTGGAGGGGGAGGGTTATCTTAGTTGATAGCGAACTGGGCTGCCAATCACCAGGTCCACTGGTCCAGGGTTTGATACCCGTGCTGGCTGTGTCACTTGAGCATATGTTGGACAGCAGTTTCAATCATCCTTCGCCTCATTGCTATGTTCCTCTGTCCTGTACTAATTAGCCTTCCATAGTGCATAAATACAGGATGATCATCCATCCATCTACAAGGGGGGAGAGAGGGTAGGTGCTAAGCCGCCAATCGCTGGGTCCAGGGTGCGAATCCAGCTCTTGCTGGGTCACCTGGGCCTCTGTTGAATGTTTCAATCATCCTTTGCCTTGTTGTAGTGTCCTCCTGCCCTAATTAAAACCTAATCATACATCCTTCCTTATTTTTCTTTGTGACTGGAAATTTTTCATTTGATATTGTTTAATAACTGTGATAAACTTGTTGTTTGCTTCCAGGGACCCTGATGGTGCAGTGGAACACGCCAAACAGCAAATTTCCGATTTACTCTGCAACAGAATTGATATCTCGAATCTTGTGATCACGAAGGAACTGACGAAGACTGAAGATGATTATGCAGGAAAACAAGCCCATGTGGAGTTAGCCAACAGGTAAATTAACAAGATCTGCCACAGTGTTGTGGTATATGCACACATACCCTGTTTGTAGGGTTGCCTTGTCCGAGAGTTTTGGGTTATGATTTTCCTATTTAGAGAAACCAAAGAAAATACAATTGTAGCCGAATATGTTAAACTCTTCATATCTATTGTCATTTTTCAAACGTGATCTAATGAGATTTATTTAATTTTCAAATGGATTTCTTGATTTCTCTCAGAATGAAGAAAAGAGATGCTGGAAGCGCCCCTCAACTTGGTGATCGTGTTCCTTATGTTATTATCACCGGTGCTAAGGGAGCTGCAGCTTACACAAAGTCAGAGGTGAGTTGTCTTTTTAAAACGGCTTGTGAAGTTTCGTTCAATTACCGGTGATCGACCCTCCAAGACAAACAGGTTGGAGACTCAGGAAATTTTAAATGGGCTAAAAATTTAGGAATAACACAGATTTTTGCCTTGTACATTATTGACGTTTAAAAACTAATGCTCTTCCCTTCTGTTCCACAGTCAAATTTGACTTCACGTGCCTCAGAACTGTATTGAAGACAGTTGGGTATAGTAGAGAACTTTCTCTTTAGATTATAAACAAACCAAGGTAGAAGGACAAATAATCGCATCAATAGTTCATTAGGTGTGTGACCCATGAGAGGTGATTCTCTTCATGATTAATATGTTGTTTTTCATTGTTACCTCTCAGTCGTAGTGTGCTGGGCTGCCAATCACTGGGTCTCGGGTTCGATTCCAACCCTTGCCAGGTCACCATGGCATATTTTGTATGGCTATTTCAATCATACTTCACCTCATTATTGTGTCGTCCTGTCTAATTAGCCTACGAAGGGCATAAATACAGGACGTGAAGTCCCGATCGTCCGTCTATGCCTTCCCTAGTGTGCGGAGGTAAAAAAGTTGCATAATGCCTCTTGTCTTTTCCAGGATCCAATCTACGTATTGGAAAACAACGTTGCCATCGACACGCAGTATTACTTGGAGAACCAGTTGTCCAAACCTTTGCTCAGGATATTCGAGCCGATTCTTGGAGAGAACAAGGCGCAGTCTGTGTTGTTACGTGAGTATAAAAGATAAATGATATCAGATTTTGCATCATGAATCTGAGTATTGTAATATAATAATGTTTTATTACACTGACCTAGTAAATAATATTGTATCCTTTTTAGTTTGCGCAGATAAAAAATGTGTGTTGCTCTTTTTCTGAATGTATTAAATTTTTATGTTGTCTCAATTTTTCTTATCAAAAAAGGCAATTTTAAGTAATGTTATTTTTGTTTGTTTAATGAAAATATCAACCACCTTTGCTGGCTTATATTTGAATCGAAAACTTTTTTTCTAAAGATGGATAGATAGAAATGGTGAGTTCAGCCCTCTTAAGCGCAGTTCTGAGTGCTCACGAGGGTTAATTGCTGAGATGGGCGAGAGAGCGGGAGTCCTAAAAATGTAACATAGTGTCATGTAGCAGAAATAACCTCCTATGTTTCACAGGTGGAGAGCACACAAGGACGAAATCGGTCACTACATCTAAAGTGGGAGGCCTGGCAGCCTTCACGAAAGTCAGAGAGACGTGCATAGGCTGCAAAATTCCCCTTACTGTCGAGGGATCGGCCGTCTGCAAACACTGCAAGCCGAGGGAGTCGGAGTTGTATCAGAAAGAGATCACTCAGTTGAACGTCCTGGAGGAGAAATTCTCTCGCTTGTGGACGCAGTGTCAGAGATGCCAAGGGTCACTCCATGAAGATATTCTATGCACAAGGTAATGTTCTTAAGTTATTGGTTGACTTACAAAAAGATAGCATCATTAGAAATAATTTATTTTTAGTATGGTAGGATGTACCGGGTTTATACCCACCTGGTAGAGAGACTAGTGAAAGTTGTTAGAAAATGATTTCCAGGAAATTTGAATTTGAAATGGGTGACAACCTGTTGGCATTAATGAATTGTTGATAAATCGTTCTAAATGTAAATATCCTATCTCATTTCACCCTTGTCCCTCGGGTGTCCAACCTGCAAACTACTAAGTATGTCATAAGTATTACTAAAGTATTTGATTTGATTTGATTTGATTTTTGATTTATTTTATTTAGCCTCCATTGGAGAGAATATACATTAATATTTTAAATGATCTTTCACATATAAAATGTCTCTGACTCCTTTGCGAAATTAACATAAAAGTACTGGACTCTTATCAGCTTAGTCATAATTCTTGTATTTAGATAAGATGACCTTGACCTATTGTGTACCTTAACTTATTTTCTTAATACCTTTCAGCCGTGACTGTCCGATTTTCTACATGAGGAAAAAAGTCCAAATCGATTTGGTGAAGACTGACAAAATTATAAGCAGATTTGGTGCTCCCACCTGGTGATCTGACGAAACAGTGAAATAATTCGGACATGCAAGTGGACTATGAAATTGTGAATAGATATTTGATACTGAAATTTAATTACAAGGACTGTTGAAGGACTAAGAATTCTAGGACTGGAGTACTGCTTACAATGTACAATTTCCTGCATATAACTTGTAAGAGCTAAACAACTGTAGACTTCTGCATAAAATTATATTTATACTGCAGAATGCTGCACTTTGAAGAAGTATTTAAGAATTTTGCTGCACTTTTCTGCAAAATACCTGTGTGTAAAGATACTCATTGCTAAGAAATAATTTTGAAATTGATTCATATTAGGATTACTTTGTTTGACACTGCCAAGTTTGTGTAATCCGTAAACTAGGCTTAACTTGTAAGATTAATTTCACAGCCAGAAAGTTTGGAATTGCATCAACAATAAAGTTGCAAATTTGCGACTTGAGGATACTGAACAAAAGACAATTTCACTGCCGAGTTGAGATCTGTCAAGAACAATTGTTTAATAGAAAATATTCGTACTTTGGCCGTTGACTATACTTGTTAACAGAATGACTTTTTTGTTTCATTCTGAATTACTATGAGTAAGGTCTTTATGTTTAATTTTATAAGTTTGAGTTTAACTATTTATTGTTCGTAATCACATGTTGGTCTTAATATATTTAAATGTGTAAATGTGATATATATGTATGTGAAATATCAAATATGTAATTTGTTGAACAAGTTAACAAACCTCAATCTGTCATAAAAAGTTATTATGTTACGACATTCAGTCTCAGTCCAAAGAAAGAACTTAAAAGAATAAATCTTTAAATATTTGATTTGAAATCCATTTTGTGTTTTTCTGAAATCTGAAAAGAAAATTGTCTTCTAGATATTTTGTCAAGTTATTGGTTAGCTTGGTTTTGATTACCAAACGAGTCACGACTCGCTAAGTAGTTGAACGATGATACATGTATTTCAGTTTAGCTTTGAAGGTTGATAAAATTTGGCGAATGATATGAAGTTTTGTAGACTCCTAACTTGCTCTGTATGGTGTCTCTGAAATGACATGACAAATTTAATGTTTGTGTGATTGCAAATTTGATTTTTGTTAGTACAAAATATGTGACAGGAATTCTAGTTTGCTTACCAGTCACAAGGTGGCACAGCAATCACATCCAGGGCCCTGAACTGTACTGTGGCTCCCTCTGGCATAACTAGGTCAAGTGTGACATCACTGCACATGCTCAGTTGACCAGATCATTATCCAAAGGCCTGAAAGAGGGGATCAAGGTATTAGGAGCTGTTTAAGCTGTCCAATTAACACACACACCATGTCAAGACTGTCATTGTATTTCGACTTCATGTCCCAGCCTTCCAGAGCTGTGTGGATCTTTCTGAAAGCCACTGGCATCCCTTTTCAGGAGAAACCTGTTGCATTAAGGAAAGGTATGGACTGCATTTTAACATGTGTAATGTATGGAGCTGTATGGCACCATGTATCTTTGCATGATGCATGTCAATTTGATGCTGGAATCATATGTATCAAAATGTCATGATGATTGTATTGATAATATAGGCCTAACCATGTATTTATCATTGGTGTTTTGGTGTTTAGATATGGTTTTTACATCAGATTCTTGTGATAAGCGTTACTCAAATTGTATTGACTTTTTGTCATAGATGTAAGATGAGCATAAGATATGGAAATGTCAAGTGGTATGCCCAGACAAGAATGTCACAGATTATATGCACCCTGATAGGATATTAAATGAATCTCCTGTTTTTCGGATTTCTTTATATGTTGCATTTGTTTGAAATAGATTATGAATTAAATTAATGATATCCTTTCAGAAGAAGGGGGACGGGAAGGTTAGCTCAGTGGTGTCGTGCAGGGCGGCCAATCGCTGGGTCCAGGGTTCGAATCCAGCTATTGCCGGGTCACCTGGGCCTATGTTAGGCGGCAGTTTCAATCATCCTTTGCCTAATTGCCATGTCCTCCTGTCCTAATTAGCCCAACAAGTGCATAAATACAGGATGTAAAGCCCCAATCATCCATCCATCAATTTCCGGAGAAAAGATGTTTACTGATTTCACTAATGTATTGCAATGTCTTTCAGGGGAACATCAAACGGAAGAATACGCCAAAATTAATCCTTTCCAACTCGTTCCAGTTATAGACGATGGAGGTTTTGTCTTATATGAAAGGTAAATTAAATTGAAGCTACATAAATGTCATTTAGTTACGCTGTCAACATTTTATGAAAAATTTAATGTGCTTAAGTTAAGGGCATTTTAAAGCATATATATGACCTAATGGAAAATCCACTGAATTTGTAATATTGGTTTAAAAAAACAATGGAAAATTCTCAAATCAGTCTTTCTAATCATGATCTTGCATCTGTATTTGTAATTGTTAAATAACTAAAAGCATATTAAGGGCTATTCCATTTAAAAACCTGGGGGTGGGGTGGTCAGGTTACTTTTCTGACCCCCCTCATGCATCTAAAGTGAATCATTAAATGCAAATATTTTACCCCCATCAAGTAAAAATTTTATTATTGCAATGCGCAAGCCTTCATGGAGCGATAATGCCCCCCCCCCCCGTACAACTAAAGCGATTTCTTTTGCATCCCATCATACATCTGAAGCAAATTTCCGCCGATCCCTACATCCATCTTACAAAAAATAAATCAACCTGACCACCCCCCCCCCCCCAGGTTTTTAAATGGAATAGCGCTAAGTAAATTGGATTTGTGATTGGATGTGTACATAACTACATTTGGTCACAAGACTTAATAATTTATTGAATACCTTTCTTGTGATTGTGCAATTATTTTGAAAAGCATGCACATGTGCTAATGTTGTCCTGGTGTTGTCTTCACAATAATCCTACTGTGCTGTATAAACAAAAGTAAACATGCATGTTTATCCCATGTTACTTTTCCTGTTTGTCAACTTGTGTTGATTTGATTTTCAGTATGGCTATATTTAAATACCTGGCCACGAGCAAAGGCGTAGCAGATCATTGGTATCCTGCAGACTTGAAACGCAGAGCCAGAATTGAGTCATACCTTTCCTGGCACGCAATTATGGTTAGGCTATTCGCCAGCATGGTCTTTAGAGTCCAGGTATAATTTCATTTTCTTATATTTGTTTCTCATTTCTTTTGATGTTTAGTGTTGTTAAGTTGTTAGGTTTTCTATTCTTTTATGTAGTTGTTTTGTTGTTTTCTTTCTTCTTCATGCAAGTAGATTATAAGGATTTAGCATTTTGTATTTTTCTAAAAATGTATATATTGCTCTTTGCTCTGATTTTTTTAATCACTGTTTGCAGAGAATACATGTCAATTTATTTTTACTGGCCTGGCCTAAGAATTGGCTGTCGTGTTATGCCCACACAATGCATAAATATTGGACATGAAGCCCTTTCACTTTGAGAGATTCTCCCACTCACTTAGCAGGTCTTCTTTGCAGTAATGTGTGTGTTGTGCCCATCCCGTTAAAATGCTCTTGGTCTCACAGTGTAATTTGCATGCTTGTTTCACTTTTAGTTAGCATAGGGAGGCCTTCATTGCAGTAGTGTGTGTTTAATACTCATCCCGTTGATGTGCTCTTAGTCTTACAGTGCAGGGGAGGATCCAGAAAATTCCGGTGGGGGGGTCTATCGGGCTATCGCGTCGTGGAACGCATAATTCGCGACATAACACGACTGCACGCGGATAAAATTAACATGGAAAAATATATAAATTTTGGTCTGGTGAGCGGGATGCATCCCCCCCATCCCCCCCCTGCGTCCGTCCCTGTTACAGTGTAATTAGCTAGCTTGCTTCACTCTAGTTAGTCTTTATGTTGATTGTAGCTCTCCTAACCTCGTATATACTAATATTTCAGTGATGCTATCCTTAAGTATCTCTGCACCAAATTTGATGAAGTCCCTGAGCATTGGTATCCCAGAAAGATCCACGACCATGCTCGCATAGATCAGTTTTGCGCTTGGCTGCACATGAACCTCCGTCTCTACTGTATGACCATTTTCGATTTGCAGGTTGGTGGTCGAAGGAATATTTGCATGCTGCTGAAATTTGGTTTCTTTCTTTGTGCCTACAGGAGAGCGGGGTTAGCTCAGTTGGGAGTACACTGGCTGGGCTTACAGTCGCTGGGTCCTGGGTTTAATTCTAGTTCCAAGTCACGTCGACCTATGTTGGACGGCAGTTTCAATGATCCTTCACCTCATTTCCGTGTCCTCCTCTTGTACGTCCAAATTGGCCTACAGTTCATGATTACAGAATGTAAAGCCCTGCTCATCCTTCAATTCTTTGTGTAGGAAATTTTGTATTTATATGGTATACAAGGTAAAATATGTCTAATCCTGTGAATCATTTTGGTGAATTCTTGACAGCTTCCGTTAGTCCAGTGGTTTGAAAATTTATCAATTGCAATTTTATAAGTGGGGCAATATACTGATTACTTAACTCTGAATGAACATAACTGCATTTTCCTTGTACATAAGCATAAGACTGGTATGCTTAATTTTTATTTTGTTTCATTAATTATTCTTATGTAGGAGGTCTTGCTGTAACATTCTTGCGTTTCTTTCTCCATTTCAGATGTCTGATAATTAACTTCTGTTTCTGATTTGAAAATATTTTACTGATTTATGTGGGTCAACTTAGTGGCATATTTTCAATTATTTTGAATGAAGCATTTGAGATGTTTGAAGAAAGTAATACATTATGGTAAAATATCAATATAAAGAATAATTATTTCTTGGTGTTGAAAAAGATACTAAATGAATTAGTAAAATTTAAATGAGATTTTCCAAAGTTTTGACATATTGATTAGTAATTGCCATGTATTTCCCATGTCAGTTGAGTGATATTTTATTGTTTCTTTCTACATTTATGTCGAATTTCCTTTCTATTTCAGGTCATTGAACCGAGGGCGATGAATAAACCTATCGACAAACAGAGGTTAGCGAGATACGAGAATTTGCTGAGCGTGACGTTGGACAGTTTTGAGACAGTCTGGTTGAAGGATACTCCCTACCTCAGTAGCAACGATATTTCTATTGCTGATGTGGCTTGCATCTGCGAATTATTTCAGGTAAATGGAACAGGATTACCACAATCATAGAGTCAGGGAAAGTCACGGAAAGTCTCGGATAAAAATGTGGTCATGGAAAATCCAAAAATTGCCATATTCTCGAAAACTTTAATTTTGACCAAATTCACATTAAAATTTATATTTCGTTGGTTATTGGAGCTGGTTGGTGACGTTCTGACAATGTCACTTATCAGTGTGCCTCTGCATGACTTAATTTGATTATTATTTATTGGATAAAAAGTACTGTTTAGAGTGACTTGAGTAAAAAGAATTGTTGATTTGCATACCAAATATTTAGGGAACCTTAAATTTTGATTCTTATCTTAGATGGTGTGATACTACTTCAGGTTAGATTTTGTCCTATAATTTGACCAATGCATTTAATTTAAAATGTCATCTATCTGTTATGTTACAAATTACTGCCTTGCTCTGTGTTTTCATAGTAGTAATAGAATTATTAAATAAAAGATGTCTGACAAAGGACGATTATTATTGTCCTCCTTTTCATTCCAAAATATTCTTCTTCTAATAATTCCACAGGTGTACGCTGTTGACTACCCTCTTTACGAGGACCGGCCGAAGTTGGAGGCATGGAGCAAGCGAGTGAGAGAGAGGCTCAACCCCCATTTCGACCAAGCCAACTTCATGGTGGACAAAGTCAGGAAGAACTTCATGGCCTCCAAGATGTGAACAATCAAATCAAAAATTGACGCTATAGATACTAGATGCTAGAATGTGACAAATACAGTGGTCCCTGCCTTGTAAGACTACTTATTCTGCGCTCTTAAAATGGTCTTTCTTGAGGGTGCCATCTCTCTCAAGGGTACGGTGGGCACTAAAAATAGTGTTCAGTGGGGGGGTGGGGGGAGGCAGTCATATTTATTTAGACGGCAAGTTTGTCTTGTAACGAGGGGTCTTGTAGCTCAGGGACCACTGTGTACCAATAGGACTTAGCATGTGTCAGTTTGAAAAACTTGTGCGAAATTATTGCATAATCTGCATCATATAATGATATCTAATGGTTTTAATGCTGGCTCATTCGTGAGAGCTCTGTCCAAGCTACCTCACTGGAGACGTAGCCAGCAGGAAAACAATGCTGGCCAATTCAAGTATTGCAGAATTTAGCAGTTTGTCAAGAGAGAATTGTGTAATTATAGGTTAATTATGTGTGGAAGCAATGAAGAATGACTCGGGAATGTACGATGAAGTAACAAATGAAAACATGGAGGCAGTTCATCTTCAGAAGGTAGTTGGACATCAAATACCCAAATGTTGTTAAATTAGGGAAAGAAAGAGGAAAACAATTTGATGGTTATAAAATGCGTAGAAAAATGTGTGACTGTTTTGGTGCAGTTTCTCCAGGAAGTGCTTAATGATGATGCATGCTGTCTTAATATCTAATTCTAAAATAGGTCCTAGCCCTATGAGGCTATAACTTGACGTCAAGGCTGTGGCATTAACATACTATGTTAACGGAAATAGGTGCTAGTAAATTGTCAGTATATCTAATGATGATAATCTTGATGGAATATAGGCTGTGAATTTTACACGAAGTTAGTGCTGCTTACCAGTTATATAACCAAAGTGGCAAAGCATAATATCCTAATGTAAATCTGTCTTACATAACCCAAGTAGTACTGTATTGCACAATGCACATTATTATCGGCTGTGAATTACTTGTAAAATTTAATTCTTTTCACTGCAAAATGGTTCTCCTAAACCAGTTACTGTTTTGTACGTGTATGTTAGATGTTTGACAGGCTTATGTTGGAAACTTTAATTATCTAAAATTAAATATTCTTCTATGATTGCACATCTTGTACATTATATCTCATTGTCGAGTAAATGTATCGGTCATCACTTATTGATTGTTTCTATATTTTTTATAATTTCTGAGGAAACATTAGACAACTTGCATCAATATTTTAAGACTTATTCTTTGAGTCACCGCATTTTGAGAATTTCTTTTTGTTACCATTATTTGCCCTCATGACAGTCATGTTACTAGTTTTTGCTCCACTAAATGCCAAAACTCTAGATATATTGTAATCGATGATGATGTCCCATTTAGAATATTGCAAGGCTGTGAATTTTGTATTTATATATATATGCATGACCTTTACTGATAATTGATATAGTCAGCATTTCTTGCACATACAATATTATACATATATTATACAATATTAATATTATGTCTTATGAATTGTCTTTTAAACATTTTTTTATTCAAAGTAGTGTTTTGATAGAATTTACATTATATATAACGGATAGAGATTGACTCAACTATGAAAACAAATTATTCAGTATTATTGTAAAGTATTTAAGACTCGCATTTTATCTCAAAGATATATTATAGATGTTCTAAAATGTGTGATAGTAATTTAGACTACATTGTTGCTTCAACTGTTAACATGTAGGCCTACAGTATTTTAATTGACATAGAGACAGACAAAATATCAGAAGCTATTCTGTGTGCAGTACAACAAGTGAAAAAGAAGGAAATGCCAATGTATTTAAAATACTGGTAAATAGTTATATTTGTGCAATGTTGCACTAATGTATATGTGATGTTGAAATTAAATTGTCTGTAGAAATTGTGTAAAATCTTGTATTTATTGGCAGTTATTCTCTCTATGTGTTTTCTAGGTAGCAACAACTAAAACAGAATTATGTAATTTTGAATTGTTGATTCATAAGACCTACACGGAAAGGCAGGCCTAGATTCTTTTATGGACTTCGGTGCTGGGACTCCTGAACAGTTGCTTGAAACTAATTCACAAAATGTGCACAAAATATAAAATTCTTCATTGGTGTTTTTGGATCTGATTAAAATGTTGTTTGTTGCATTAAACAGCATGTGATTCTCATCAAAAGGGGTATAAAGAAAATTGGATATTCATATTTTTGTAAGCCAGTGATTTTCTGAAAATTTTGTTGAATTTCGTAACAAGCTGGGTTCCATTTCTATAAGGGGCTATTGGGCATAATGTATTTTATGGTCAAGTCTCTTCGTTGGTTGGGGATTTCATGTTAGGCTGGTCTTGTCTCTGGTGTAGATAAAAGTTAAGGTTTCAGATTTACAGAATGGTTCTATCTTAAAATGCTCCGTTAGAGCATGTGATTTTCCTCCAAAATGTTTTCTGGGTGCTGATGGTTTATTAGGAGGCTTCGTGATACTGGTTTTGGTTTAGTATAGCTGTTCAAAATACTTTTTCTTATTTTCCCACTGTGAAACTGGAACAGCTGAGTTTCTCTGGCATTACACTATCTGGAGTCATATCCTTGAAATTTCGGGAAAGTCTATATTTGTTGTATCCTTGGAAATTCAATTGAGGAAGTGTTCATCATACCTCCATTAACTTGGCACCGTGTATTAAATAGGTAACTGATCCTTCGCAAAAAATAAAACCCAACAATAATTGAAACTGGTAATAAGATTTTATTTTTCTACTGTGATCAGAGTTTTTCATTCAAGATTAGCACAACATAGTAAAAGGATTTTAACATTCATTCAATCACTGCCATCTCTTATATAAATTATATTTCTTACAACATAAACAGAAAAAGGTGCAACATGGAAATGAAATCTATACATTTTTATCACATCTATAATCATGGACAACGAAATAGGCATTGCCAGGACTAGGAATTTGCGTGCAAAATAAAGGGATAAAATGCAGGTTTTGAGCATAATATTTTTGCGGAACGATTCTCCCAAAGTATACATCTGTTTATTACATCAGGAAAATTATTTCTGTCCTCGTTCAGAGTGTCCATCTGCAGGGCTCCCAGCGGCCCTATATTTCCAATAAATTCCTGTATTTCCACATATTTTTTTGGCTCCTTATATTTTCAAGCTTTATGCCAAAAATCCCTATATTTTTATGCCATTGAATTTGAAATGTACAATTTTCGTGGGAAGAAAACTACTATAACTTCAGCTCATTCTTGGTCAACATACCAATGTATCTTCTCTCAACACTACTCAAGCCAGATTCAATAAATTTTCTAGATTTGCCGAGGCGCTCATCGATCTCTTAGCCGGTGAATTTAATATTATTTGATCATGCATTTGAAGTCGAAGAGTCCTTTATTTTCCCTATATTTTACATCATGATCTTCCTATAAATCCCTTTATACCACTGTTTGCTTTTTCTAGCCAATCAGAAGGCAGGATTTGGCTCTGATATAATGCATATCACAGCTCATACACCTGACCATGATATTGCATGCTTGGCTGACTAAAGTTGACAAAATTGAAGGAAGCACGGAAACAAAACTGACCAACAAAGGATTAAAACTGAACAACACAGACAGTAAACAAGGAGGAAGATTGTATCAAGTGTAACTGGTCTCAATAAAAAGGCTGTATTCACTCTTTTTATATCAATATCTGAAATAATGATCAAAATTAAGGTCACTTGATAAAATAGTTCATTTTGGATAGACAAGCCGCAACAAAAAATAGCGGAGCAGCAGACCAACAATTTTGGCCCCATTTGGCAAGCTCAAAGAATTTTTTTTCTTCTTAATTCGGGGGCTGCCGCCCCCGAACCCCTGCTTCTTCTTATTTCGGGGGCTGCCGCCCCCGAACCCCTGCTCATTGCTTTCTATTCTTTTTTTAATCTATTTCGTAACTTCAAATTTAAATTTTCTCAGCGACTGTAATAATCAGCCTCACCAAAGAGACCTTGGCTGAGAGGGCTGCACTATCGACCTAACCATCTATCTATCGTCTATCTATCTATCTATAAAATTGATCTATGAAATTAAAGTATTGTGTATATTTCTATCTATCTATCAATCTTTCTATCTATCTTTCCATCTATCTTTCTATCTACTAAATTAATGTATTGTATTATTTCCTGAGAAGAAAGAATTCTGACCTGTTGCCTTCAGGGCTGCCAACCTTCAAATGAACTGAGGAACATGAATGTGCAACAAATACAATGAAATGTTGTCAAACAAGAAGGATTGAAGACAAACAAAGGGATTTAAATTAATTTGTTTTGTACTTAGTGGTATAAGTTAGATAACACCCTTGTTTGTGACAATATGCAATAATCCTCGGGCTAAAGCCCTCGGATATATTGCATATTGTCACAAACGAGGGCGTTATCTATTACATATTTTTTGTTTTCTCGTGGCAGCTGGGAGACCTGCATCTGATAGCAAGCATCGCATTCAGTTTGGTGACCAGGTGGCTCAGGACAATGACATAGGCCTATCTGAACCGTGCTGCCGCCTGTGAACATTCGCCTTGATTCCACAATAAAAATGAGGTACCATTCCTCTAAAATTACAATTTGACTAAATAATGTGCATGGTTCACCAAAACGTGAAGTGCACACACTGCATTTGAAAATTGAACTCCAGTGCGATGTGCATATAATTATTATGGGACATTTACAATGTTTTTATAACATAAGCTTCACACATAAATATTTTTACACCCGTCATTTAAAAAGAAAAATTAACAGCATGCATATGACATTCATTTTGATTTTAAAACATTTGCATGTTTAAAATTACACCACTTCTCATGCGCCATTTAACAATCACATTTTGGTAATACAAATTGATTCTTATTGAGGATCAATTTAGTATTTCCTTTTCATACAGAAACTATCAACATTCAGTATATCACTCAGAATTTTCATCTGGCTAGTCATAGCCTATTAAATTTCATAATTTACCTACATATACAAAAAGTTGATGTACGCATATTTCTTGTGACTAGATAGACAACATAGAAAAGTAACGAATAACAATAGAAGTCGATTTCGATGTCGCCGTTCGACATTTGACAGGAATTTTAAAATATCATTCGTGACTAGCAGTATAAATTTTGTGGAAACATTCATATCCATAGTTACACAGGTTTCGCATTCATGCAATAACAACATAACAGGTTTAAATCATCTTATGTTTGATATTTTTTACTAACTTTCTGACTAGACAGATGTCCTAAATTGTCCTTCAATTAAGAATTGTAGATATGAATACATGAGCAAGGAGACGTCGAAGGAATAACAATTTTCAACATCATAAAAATTGGTGACTAGCTATAGTAGCCAACAAGGTTATATTACAATATGATAGATTTGTACAAGATGATAAAGTGTATATTATACAAGTTATGACAACATGTTTTCTGGTGAAACAATTTGTTTAAAAAACTACATGTAAAAATATTTTTGTGGACATAGAATAAGAACAAATGAGGTATTTCTATGTAAACAAAAAGTGACAGTACGTAAATTGTCGTATAACACAAAAATGTTATAAAACAAGTATAATTACAATTGACTAAGATATACAAGTAATACATTTACGTGCAGTGTTTCAATCGAGGCTGGGACGTCCACTACTGAGGCATGAGCCTCCCGAGACCGAGGCCTCAGGACCTCCCGAGACCGAGGCCTTCAAAACGTGACCTCGAGGACAAGGCCGGCCTCTAGACCTCCAACACTGATTACATAATTATATAAGAAATGATTATGGAACTTAAAAGTAATCACATTTTTCAAAGTGAGGAAACCCCTCTTAAAAGATATCCCTACGAAAAAAACAATATTTAGGAATTTCCATGATAAGCAGGATAAATTTTACCTTTCCAATGCAAATGCCATGGAATTGGCCTAACATTACCAAGAACTTGGAGCCCAAGCAAACTTTACATGTAGTATGATTTTATGTATTTATGAACATGATTGGTAAATGAAATGGCAAGGTACTTGTTATGGAAAATTACAATGAAAAAGTATGTATCCACAATTTTTGGTTACTATAATCGAAGTGTTGATTCTAATCCTATTCCCATACTACACTTAGCCCAGTAAATTACAGTTCTTCAAAATTCAAATTGCATTGCAGATAAGGTCATAAGCAATAACAATTGAATTTTAAAGGTTACAATGATGTGAGTCATGCGACGTATAATATATAAGTCCACAACAGTTATTATGCATTTTCGTGATACGCCTGCATGTAGATATTGAGATTATGATATTTACATATGTGTGTAATCATCTGTCTTAATGTCATTGGGATATAATATGCTATATGAATCGAGATATGAATAACAGGCAGGCTGGGGCTGCTTTAGAAAACTCCTTACGTTAAAAAAGGCTACTTCATTAGTTGTCGAAACATTATCAGGCCAGAATTGGCATGTATACATATGCCCTTCCTTGAATTAGTCATGGTAAGTATTCCTGCATAGTGCAGTCCTCCAAGGTGAGTTGTTGCTACTATTGCAGTATTTGCAGAGAGTGGAGATTTCTGATGATCTGGATTTCTTCTTTCGAAATCCCCATAATCATGGTTGTAGTCACTTGTAGGTTGGTCTGGATAGTCCTTATTAAATCACAATTTACACCCTTGGTGCCCTAGCTTGAAGGTCATTTATATTGTACATTCGGGATAACTGAAGAAACATTGTCGACTCGTTGAAGTAATGCAGATTTCTAATTCCTCACATATATCCAGAAAATTATTGTGACACATCGAAATTTCTGAATTATCCAATTTTCATACATATTCCTGTTGATCGACCACTCAAATCAAAGTCGAGACTTAAATTTTACACTTTTACAACGATACTAGGCCATTACTGGCAGATGAATGGTGATCAATTGAACTTGAAATTCAAGAAACTCATCATTACTTCATTCCTAGAAATCCAAATGTGTTGGTGAAAACTTAAAGCGTTCTTCACAAATTCTTATGCTGATGATTCCTGGCCTATTACCATGTATAGGAAGGTTGTTCTGAAGCACATTTACTTTATAATCCTTTTTATAATCCTTTTTGCAGACCTTTGGGTCATTTGAAATTTCTGTGCCTTGTCCCTCCACACTGTTGTGATGATCGATTTAAAACTGTTGAAGATTTGGATGATTTTCAAACGAACTAATACACCCATTGGCTCAGTGGCATCAGGGCCACCGTTACGGGTGAATGAAGTTGTACATGACATACAAGAAATGTCATAAACTCATAATAGAGTCTTTGAAGATAAGTTATTCACATTAAATATCAAAGGAATGAGTTAAGTCGGTCAACGGGGTGGCGCTCCCGTTATTTGTGGCGTATTCTCAGGATTTATAACCTCCTCCTCGACTCCGTCTCATCGCACAGCACAGACACAGCGAGAAGATCATACCGCACAGCTGAAATGTAAAGCACAATGTCAGTTTAACGGCTTTTGGAATTTGACGCCACCATGATATAGGCCGTGATAGTGGAACTCTCCTTTTTCCAGCTCTCCTGTGTTGACGAGCAGAATAAAACTATTTCCGGGAACAAGCTGCCATTTTGTACCATTGCTGAGCCAGTGGAGCTGGCATTCCAGGCCCCAGGGCAATTTTAATCCATTGAAAACATTACGGATTTGCATTGCCGAGTCTTAAATGGAATGTTTAGCATGGATTACCACCATATTCCAGTACTGTCAGGCTGCTTAGACTTTGTTACGGACCTTAGAAACCCCGGCTCCTTTGGAAATTCCCAGGCTGATATTTCCGGAAATAGTTTTATTCTGCTCGTCAACACAGGAGAGCTGGAAAAAGGAGAGTTCCACTAACGCCCGCTATTCTCATGCTACGAAAAGCTGGGCTCCATTTTACAGCTTTGCTTTTTAACTTCGTGCAATCAATAGATGGTCAATTTGTGACTCTTTTTTTTGCAATTATATGTACCTTTTCAAGATATCGGTGAATTTGTGTATAAATAGATAGATAGATATGGTAAATGTAGTTCTCTCTAAGTCCTAAACATGCTACACATTCACCCTTAGTGAGGAATATTTTAGTTGCCCAGCACAGACACTGATACAAGGAGCGGCCAATTTTACCTCTGATCAAAACGACATCCAGTTGGGATTATGCTCATGACTTTGCCACATAATGAGAAGTCAATGTTGGTCTATGCATGTACACTACGCTGTATTTGTGTGGCAAAATTATATTTCGATGCTACCAATCTGAGAAGGATTTTTTTTGTTATGCTTCTTTCGTGAGAGTCTATACTTACCTCTATACCTGCTACTCCTAACCCGACGACTCCTATTATTAATAAGTTTTCTCTGAAAAAGGCTATCATCTGCTCGCCGCAACCCTGCAAAATAAAAAAAGACTTGTAATGATGCTCCAGAAATAGGTTTGACACATAACAGTGAATCTGCCACAAGTGCCACATGCACAAGATTCCAAAACAACAGGAGTGCCAACTTCTATTTCCTTGTTTGTCACTGTAAATGGCTTAGGCCACACATAATTGATTCTTAGCTTCGCGGACTCGCCGACACAATAGATTTACTGCCGATGGAAAAAAAAAATTGAACCGACCGACCCTAGAAAAGGGCCTTGAGAGGAATCCGAGAAACTAAAGATCAATTATGTGTGGCCTTACTTCTGAAAAAAAAAAATCAACTAGACTTAAATGGACCAAATGGCTTTTCAAAAGGATGTGGAATTACAGATTCCTCTGTTGTCTTTTATGCTGCGGAAAGAGAATTGCAATTTCGGCGTAATAAACTGCAAATCCTGTATTCATCACGTTTGTCATTCTCTTCACTGCAAACTCATGAAATTCTGGTAGAGGAAGGATTGGGCTTCTCATTGGGTTGCAACCTCTTTCGGACCATATTAATAGCTATTCGTGGTTGTAATACGAACGGCGTTAAAATGCAACCATCGAGACTTGTGCTAAGGACCTTGGACCTATGGAAGCGAGATGATTAGGTTTTTATGCTGCAAATATGCATGGTGCAATTTCGCTCCTTGAAGGCCTTCGATACTGCTACCGTAAGGCCATTACTGGGCGCATATGCTGTTAGCGGTGTACATGGCCCAACATTAGACCCCTGATCCGCTATGCATATTAAGAGCAAAGGCAATTTTCCTCCAATTTCCAGCATCCGGTCTTGATATGTTTTGAAAAATTGCGATTAGTTTAGAAAAAGAGCATTTTGGTGAAATATGATAGGACTGGCATAGAAAATACAACTGGTCCATTCAAGTGTTGCAATGGATATTAAGGTTTTCTTGGGAGTTATAGCTCAAATCCAGATTTATGATTGGTCTTTTTCTGTATGTTCATATGAAAGGAAATCATTTTAATTTGCACTAAAACGTGTTCTGATTATTTTCTAAATGAGACAACAGCTCAATTTCAGAATTAACAGACAAAACACTTGTTTGAAACCTGAAACTGATATGTATCCCTGAAATAGACGGCAAAACTGTGTTGGACTGCGATATATACTTAACTGTTTTCAGCGTTAAATATTCTATACTTACCACTTCATAAACCTGTTGGTTCCGAGCGCCCGCTATATATTTACAATTTTTTGTGGAGGGACGGTCTAACGAGGTTGGAATGCAACAGGATGCAGCGACTTGGGTCTGGTCCAGGATGGATTTCTGGACCCACGTGGCCTGCTTCCAGTCTTCAGGACCTTGGCCTCCGCAACAGTGTCTCTGGAGCGAAGAAAAAAAAAGATGGTAAATGTTATAAATTTGTGTGAAAAGAACAAGCGACATTCTCCAAGGTGCATACAACATAAACACAATTTTGCCAATTGAGTTGGTGTAGGGCTCATCTTTTGTAAATCAAATTGCGATAAAGAAATGCATGGTATAAATTATGTTGCCACAACGTCGAGATCTTTTCACAACGTTGTGGCAATGTTGCCACAATGTCGCATAACGTCATATTTTGATTTTACTTCAGAATGTTGTGACAATGTCCATTCTACCATACAATTCTACGTAATTTTCACAAAAATTACGACATTGTCACAACGTTGTTGCAATGTATAATATTGTATAGGTGCCAATGATGTTATGGCTTTTCCATTGGGTCAATGCGAAACTATCTCAATCAAACTACACTCTAAAAAATCTCGGGACAAAATTGGTTTTTTAGATTCAAAATGGTTTTTTGAAAAACCAAGTTTCAATGCAAAACCAACATGGATTTTTTAAAAAATCCATGTTGGTTTTTTGCATTGAAATTTGGTTTTTCAAAAAACCATTTTGAATCTAAAAAACCAATTTTGTCTGGATTTTTTTAGAGTGTGGAAGAATTGATTCTCATCGGTTAAGACGAATACATACATGTATTGTAATATTCGCGCAGCGAAACGGCCGCAGGCGAATTGAGCACAAGAGAGGACTCAAATATCTGTGCAGTGATCGTCTGAACATCAACAGTCCACAGTTGGAAATTAGGTCAAATAGGTCCAGCCTCTTATCAATGATTTAGTTTCATATTTAAAAAAGAAAACAGAAACATATTCATCTTCAAAAGTGTCTTAAAAATTCTATTTTCTCTGGTAATATTCCCTGTACCTATAATTTTTATGAAATAGTTTATTATTAGTCTTGACACGCTAAATTAAATTATTACCAAGTGATTAATTTCATTTCAAAACAGACAACAAGAAAACATAACAAAATTAAAGTTACATAATCTTTATAAACTGATTATGTAACAGTGATTAATTAATCTACATCCAATCATGTTTTTTTTACTCTATTATGCTATTATGTAATATCAACAACTAATCTAGACTTAAATTTGACAGCTTTCAGTATTGTCTGCCTTTTTACCAATTAATGAGATGATTCTCAATCAATTTATCAATCTTAGGCCTATCTAGCTACCTATCTACCAACCTATCTGCCTATCTGTCTATCTATATATCTTTCTATCTATCTATCTATTTATCTACATTGTATCTATTATAAATTGTATCTTTCTATTCTACATTTCTCTGTCTTTCTACATATCTGTCTTTCTATTTTTTTTAAACAGTTATTACATGTATAACTGCCTTTCGTATATATAAATTGAGTACGAAATAAAAATAAAAAGTTATGGTTACACTGTAAGTCCTAAAACTTTTAAATGCTGCGCGAATTTCATGGCAATGCCATTTACATATTAGAGGAGGATATTAAGTTTTGAGGCATGTTTGATACGAATTATTGCCAATTTTCTTAGTGCTCTTGGCCTATGAACATGAGTCAAAATCTTCTGTAAGTACGTGAACCCCCTCCAGATTGAAAGTACACTGGACTTCCGTTTCATTTACTTACTTTTGTCCGGTATATATTTATAAACTCAGCAACATTAAAAACGCATTTTTGAACAGCTTAAAACCTAACTTGTTATAAAGATAATATATATCGCACTTTCGCTCTGATGTCAACCAGTGGTCGAAATATCCCATGTTATTTGGGGGGGGGGGGGGGGTCTCTCAGTTGAAAGGCCCGAAGGGTTGAAGCTCTTGCTGTGGCTGGATATGAGGGTCGCGGCCGGCCACCAGAGACGTGCCCTGAAGCCGAAGACTTTGAGAATTTCTAAAAAATGAATTCTGGACATTTTAAGGCCATGTTTTATCTCAGAAAACTAATTTCGAAAACCCTTTTTGATGATGCATATAAATCACAAGAGGTTCTTGTATGCTGGTAAGGCTTTATGCTTATTCCTCTGGACTCATTTAGTATTTTGGGGGGGGGGATTCAGGACCCCTTCTGGGTCCTTCAGAAAAATGTATTTGAGGGAGTCAAACATGCCTTATCATGTCTCAGGCCTCTTTTGTTTGTTTGTTTGTGTTTTACGCCTCTGCAGCACCTTAGTGGGCTATATCGAGGTAGGCGATCGCCATATGATGATGAGATGAGAAGACTGTGAGTCTGGTATATACCCTATTAATTCAGGGATGCCCAGGGTCTTTCAGTTGCCCCAGCATAGAATACTGGATACAACCCGCCTCCAGTTAACGTCCCATGGGCTCGGACTAAAGTCCCCCCCCCCCTACACGGCACTTGGGACACAAATGTTTGCTAAAATGTGAAATGCCATATATTAAAATATTGAAATGAGGAGGATTGCCTATTAATTGTATGATTACCGATTTAATACTTACAGTTCTCTGCACATAATCTACAGCGTCTACCACCACTGAGTCGCCTTTTTTGGGGTCGTACCAGAGGTGTATGAGTTCTTGGAATGTTCCCGTTATGGAGTTCTCCATCTGAAATTTATAATCATCAATTAAAGCTATGTAGTGTCTCCCAATAAAAAAAAGTTGCTCAAAGAAAGATTAGAGCTATACATGTATAAAACTTATTCTAAATTTAAATGTTTTGTTATTGTCATTCTAAACGCCATGATATGATAAATTCTGGAGCACAATATTGTCTTATTTTTCTGTCTTATCAAATGCACATAATAAAACGCTTCTGGGTGTGAATTAGGAGTGGGTTTGCTTATTTCAAATCGTTGGAATAGGGGTTAGTTCACCTGGATTCAAATTTTTACTATACAATGACTCCAGTCGAAATCTGAGCAAACAAGTTACTTGCATCCAACAAACAAAAATCCTTACCTACAGAATGAGCATATTGGAAATTTAGATGATTAAGGGAATTTTAAATGATTATAGTCAGGAGCCATTTTCAGGAATTCAAAGTGGTTGAGGCATTTTAGAGTAGAAATGGGCATCCACCTGGAATAAGTCAATTTGAGTATGCTGATTTCGAATTTTGAGGATGCCCGCTCGTATCTCCATTATTAAGCCCTCAAAATGGCTGAAAACAATATGGCCGCCAAAATTACTTCATTCAAGCATAACTTGGCCCCTAAATGCTCTAAAGAGGTGATCTTTGAGTCTTTTTCTATGTTTTGGCACATGAGGAATCTAATAAGAATGTTTCCAAATGCCCTAGAACAATATTTCATTAATAATCAGAGCTTAAAATTACGAAAAACAAGATGGTCGCCAAAATTACATGTACTTTTTCTTCATAGTTGTAGGCTTGATAAAGTAACCACCAAATCAAAACTCTTTTGAACTGTACAAAAATTACCACCACAAGCAGGGTGGCATAGTGGTTAATTTATTATCCAATTGTGGTAGTAAATGTTCTGGAATAAGTCAATTTGAGTATGCCGATTTCGAATTTTGAGGATGCCCGCTCGTATCTCCATTATTAAGCCCTCAAAATGGCCGAAAACAATATGGCCGCCAAAATTACTTCATTCGAGCATAACTTGGCCCCTAATTGCACTAGAGAGGTGATCTTTGAGTCTTTTTCTATGTTTTAGCACATGAGGAATCTAATAAGAATATTTCCAAATGTCCCAGAGCAATATTTCATTAATAATCACACCTTATAATGACCAAAAACAATATGGCCGCCAAAATTCATTCAAGCATAACTTGGCCCCTAATTGCTCTAGAGAGGTGATCTTTAAGTCTTTTTCTATGTTTTAGCACATGAGGAATCTAATAAGAATGTTTCCAAATGCACTAGAACAATATTTAATTAATAATCAGACCTTAAAATTAGGAAAAACAAGATGGTCGCCAAAAATTACATGTACTTTTTTCTTCATAGTTGTAGGCTTGATAAAGTAACCACCAAATCAAAACTCTTTTGAACTGTACAAAAATTACCACCACAAGCAGGGTGGCATAGTGGTTAATTTATTATCCAATTGTGGTAGTAAATGTTCTTAATTCCATTTAAATCCTTGGTAGAACTTAAGAAGCATGAGAAGAGAAAAATCTCTGGGCGTGTTCTCAGACTGACATTTGGTCATCTTTTGTATCAGAAGCAAGGACCAGATCATACTCTTAACTTACAGGATATGTTTAGTGGACCTGCTGGACCCTTTATCTTTGATTCCTGAAATACATCATTCATATGAAGTTAATTATTCAGGTATTGCCTATGACATTTGCAACTGTCAGTGCATGACAACCCTTGATCTACGGCAGCCAATCGAAGTGTAGAGCTGTAAACATCTATCTGGAACAGGTTCAGGTGTGCAAAGTACAGGCTTCAGTAAATTCTGATCTGTTATCCAACCACTTTCAATTGGAGGTACAATTTCAGGACATGGCTCCAATGCTTTTAGCCACACCATGCTTTGATGATGAGCCATCATAATATGGAACTTAAGGGCATCTGATGTTGGGGGCAATTGTTCTGCCTTGTGTCCTCTCCTAAACATCACTGACCTTGCTTCATCTGTGGTGGTGGAATCAGTTTTGTATACTTTGCATATAACAACTTACAATCTTCTAGCGACTTTGTGGTAAATGAACCTCTCACAAGATCAGAAAGCTTGGAATTTTCAAGTAAAGTGCCAAAGGCAGTTCTCTTGCTATGTCCTGCCAGAAATGATGTGGAGTCAAAGCCAGTGAGGGCATGGAAGGACAACAGAGAAAGAGCAGTGCCGGGTCGCAAGTTTCATCCTTGGACAACGGCATTTACAGGAATAAAATTTGGCTTTTTGCTGGTTCAAGCCTTCATCCAGACTTTTGTTGATGGTGTGATTGTGGCCAACAAACATCAAGAAGACATCAGTATCTCTCCTCCAGACTACAAGAGAGGAGGTATCTGTGTGGTTGCAATGGACCAACAAAGTGAGGCAACTTCCTCATGGGTAGCCTTAAGATCATGCAGATCCACATCTGATCTGTTGCAGAGAATACCTGTTGCCTCACCAAAACCACCAGATGTTATGACTACTTTGTCGTCTGGAGCCTTCTCCACCAAGGGAAAGGACAGGAATTTGGCAAGATCAGCCTTGTTTGCAGAATTTGAAAGAAAAACTACCAGTTTCATGGTAAAGTAAACTAGGATTTTATATTATTAGTCTAGGAATTACCTATCCCTTTTTTGCCATCTGCTTGTCATCTCTTCTATTGAAAAGTCTTCATACCAGTCAAACATCACGTCAATGTGTTTGAAGCAATGTCCATGTATCCAAACACTAGGCCTATATTCATAAACAAGTTGGCACAGTGACCAAAAGTGCTAAATGCTTGATCCTGTGGTTTTCCAATTGATACGACTAATGCCTGTCCATCAATGAGCATAGCGGTGGTTTAGATTCATGAGGCAACAGAATGATATTCTTTGCAACAGATCAGATGTGGATCTGCATGATCGTTAGGCTACCCATGAGGAAGTTGACTCACTTTGTTGGTCCATTGCAACCACACTGATTCCTCCTCTCTTTTAGTCTGGAGGAGAGACACCGATGTCTTCTTGATGCTTGTTGCCCACAATCACCCAATCAACAAAGTCTTGATGAAGGCTGCAACCAGCACAAAGCCAAAGTTCATCTCTGTAAATGCCGTTGTCCAAGGACGGAACTTGCAACCAGACATGGCTCTTCGCCGTTGTCTTTCCATGCCCTCACTGGCTACGACTCCACATCATTTCTGGCTGGACCTAGCAAGAGAACTGCCTTTGGCATTTTACTTGAAAATTCTAAGCTACTTTCTGATCTTGGGAAAGGATCATTGACAAACCTGTCCCACAAAGTCGCTGGAAGATTGTGAGTTGTTCATTTGCAAAGTCTAACTGATTCCACCACCCCAGATGAAGCAAGGTCAGTGTGGTTTAGGAGAGGACACAAGGCTGAATACTTGCCCCCAACATCATATTATGATGGCCCAACATCGAAGCCTGATGTGGCTGAAAGCTTTGGGGCCATTTCCTGAAATTGTACCTCCAACTAAACTGAAAGTGGTTGGATAAAAGTGTTAAAAAACACACTTGAACCTGTTCCAGACAGATGTTTACAGCTTGTAAGCTGCAGCTGCCAGAAAAAGTTCTCTACAGTTCAATGTTGCGGCTGTAAATAGTTGCCATGCACTGACAGTTGCAAATGTCATAGGCAATGCTTGAACATTTAACTTCATATGAATGATGCATTCCAGGAATCAAAGATAAAGGCTCCAGCAGGTCTGCTTAACATACCCCTTTAAGTTAATTTTGAGTAGGATCTGGTCCTTGCTTCTGATACAAAAGATTGCCAAATTTCAGTCTGGGAATGCCCGGAAATTTTTCTCTTCTCATGCTTCTTAAGGTCTATCAAGTATTTCAGATAACCAAGTTAATTAGAATTAAGAACATTCACTACCACAATTGCATAATAAATTAACCGCTATGCTACCCTGCTGCTGGTGGTAATTTGTGTGCAGTACAACAGAGTGTTGATTTGCAGGTTACTTTATAAAGGCTACTACTATGAAGCAAACGTACATGTCATTTTTGGCGACCATCTTGTTTTTGGTAATTTTAAGGTCTGATTATCAATTAAATATTGTTCTAGTGCATTTGGAAACATTCTTATTAGATTCCTCATGTGCTAAAACATAGAAAAAGACTCAAAGATCACCTCTCTAGTGCAATTAGGGGCCAAGTTATGCTCGAATGAAGTAATTTTGGCGGCCATATTGTTTTCGGCCATTTTGAGGGCTTAATAATGGAGATACGAGCGGGCATCCTCAAAATTCGAAATCGGCATACTCAAATTGACTTATTCCAGGTGGATGCCCATTTGTACTCTAAAATGCCTCAACCACTTTTACTAAGGCCTTTTTCTGAATTTGGCTCCTGACTATTAAGGGTATGACAACGTGTCAATAAACAAAGTATTACCAAAAGTACCAATTTGGCAATAAAAAAATAAGTAGATCTTAGGCCAATTGCTTCAACTAGGCCGGTCTCCCCTACACAAAACATTTGTCAAGAAGTTGTGAATTTCCTTTTTCTAGCTGGTTCAAAAAATTAAAGTTGCTCAGTGCTCATAACTTGAAAAGAAATAGATGGCTGACTGAAACATTGGTCATCATGACTGTAAATGGTGGCTCATGGCAGTCGCTCTGGGGTCTTAAATGAAGAGAAAAACAAATAGTCCACACTCTAAAAAATTTCAGACAAAATTGGTTTTTTTAGATTCCAAATTAAAAAAAAAATCCATGTTGGTTTTTTGCATTGACATTTGGTTTTTCAAAAAACCATTTTGAATCTAAAAAACCAATTTTGTCCCGACATTTTTTAGAGTGCATGATACAATGAGACAGCGACTCACCTGATGTTTATGAATAAAAGCCCAGACTGCACCTCCCAGCTGGGCACCCAGTATGAGGAAGAGGAAGGTAAAAAACTGCAAAGAGAAAATACAAGTCATTTTATGAAATAAAGTGAGCCAGTATATCACCAAAATAACTTCCAGACTGCAGAGCTCCAGGTAGTAGGCATAATTGGAATTTTAGCTCTAGAAAATTGAATTAATTCACCAGGCTGTGGGCACCAGAAATACAGATTCCATAACCATTATCTGCTGTAGATGATACCTTCCCTGGGACACAGTTCATTTTATCTGTTAGTACAGTATTAGGCCTATTTCTTTTTGCATTTACCTATGGCTATGGGCTATCAAGCAATAGTTCTTACAAGCCATCCATGAATGGCCCATGAATGAGCAGTTGTTACACAGAGCAACAGAATAGCATAAAGTTTTTGCCGCAACAATTATTTTTAAGACAACCTTTTTTCAACTAGAATTTATGTAGGTAACCTTATTGATATATTGCTCCACAAATAATTTTAAAAAAGAAGAAGATATTATACCAAAATAAAGTTAAAAGAAAAATTTACTGCCTAATAGAGGAATAGAGGCCTAAGTCTTCAGACACCAACCAAAGACCAAAAAAGTAGGCCGAAACTTGCAAGTAATTTGTTTATAAGTAGTCAGTCTGAATTTTTAAATAATAAACAAGTAATAATATTAATACAGTCATTAATATGTGTAATTTCAGTTTTGATTATCCTCATGCACATAAGAATAATGCAGTAAAAAATACACTCCATCAGGCCCTTTCATGACGTTTTCGTGATGTTTTCATGACGTTTTCATGACGTTTTCATGACGTTTTCGTGACGTTTTTGACACTTCCTGGAGACCAAAGTCACATGACTTGTCTGTCTCTGTCATGTGACTTGTCTGTCTTTGTCTTGATTTTCTCGACTGTGGACGTGTTTTTGGATTTTTTTTTCCAAAATGTTTTCTTCGCTGAAGAAGTTCTTGTGTTTCAAATCAGCTGATGATGTGGCTTCTGGAGATTCCAAGGTTAGTTTTAAAATTTATTTTTTATTGCTTTTTTTTTTTTTTAATATTGGCAGTATTGAAATTTTTTTGACCAGCCCCTGAGCCTACATTAAAATTTTTTTGATGTTTTTTTTTCTCATTAAAGGTTTCATTTAGCTGTATTGCTAACATTTCATTTATTGTGTTGGGCCCTAATCTGAATTAAATTTATTTTACACTTGTGTGCAAAACCTCACATTTTACTTATTTTTTAACTTATGGCTTATGCCAAAAAAAAAGTTTGAAAATAAGGGCCTAAATTATACTTCAGAACTGTCACGAGCAAATAACAATGAGGATACCGGTATAAAAATAAATATATATTACACACTAGCAGTGTACCCGTCTTACGACGGGTAGAGTTTTAATACAATGAAACTTGAACTATCATTATTGTTTCTTACCTCGGTCTTTGGTTATTGTAATGTATTTTTAAATGTCAGGATAAGTATGGCCCTTTATTGCCACATTATTGCTTCATTAATTTCGCCCCTCAAATCTTGCACCCCTCATAGCTCCTCATCTAGCCTCCCTATTCTTACACCTCCTCAATCATGGACCCTATCTTGTCCCTCTGATTTACTCCTCATTTTGGTCCCCTGATCATTTGAAAATCATAATCTGCCTCCTTTTATATCCTTTCTAACTGTGTCCACAGCCTATGTTTCTTTTAATGTCATTCTGCCACTGAGCAGTGGTCAACAAAATTTAGATGCACAGGAGGTCAAGACATTTAAAAAAAATACAATGTTGGAGAATTTAATTGATATGAGCATTTCTAGTTTGACTGTCATAGTGCTGTGGACATAGGGTCCTACATACATTGTACATGTGCAAAGCCAGCATACAAAAATAGAGCAGCCAGGCAGCCTGCTTCCATTGGCCAGCTGTGTGACACCTGGCAAATTTAGTAAAAAAGCTAAATATATATTTTAATTTTTAATAGCAACTTTTTACCAATGCCTCTTATAAGCCAACCTCTGTCCACTGAATCACTGACCAGGCACACTGCTTTGCTACCAGTACCAGCCTGAATGTAGTGATTGGCCTGATTGCAGTCAATGGATTTTGTATTTCATTGTGTTCTGTCAGTTGCTGTGTAAAGTGACGTTACCAAAACACATCAGTCTGTGGCCAAAACATGCCCCCCCCCCACTTATACTTCTAGACCACATACACTGTCTGAATATGACACTGACCTGTAATAACTTTTCTCATAAGTCATAACATGCAAAGAATACGGTCCAGTAACTTTACACAGTTTTGTACAGTAGAGATGAATATGTACACTGTGTCTATACATTGGTCTATTGGTAGAATGGTCTATTGTATTCTGTAAATTTAAGAGAAAATTTGTGTTGAACAGAACTCCACAACCTCAGGTCTTCACTCAATGGTGCCATGCACCCAACTGATGAGACCTTGAACCACTTTCATAAGAGGCTCAGTGTATTACGCAATGTCACTTGCTTACCATATTTGCTTGATAAATATAGGGCTACTCTATATCTCGGCATATTGATGTGTTGCTTGCTTGTGTTTTCTATTGGTGTTGCTTTCACTATTGCAGTGACATAAGTTGAGGGGGGGGGGGGGGGTAGTAAGTTGCCCCCCCCCAAATGATTTTGGGAATTTTTTTACAGATATATTGCCCTAAATGGAAGGAAAATGGGGAAATAGTAAGAAAAATAACCTTAGGCCTAGCATAATTTCCTTTGATCGCAAAAACCTACCCATATGTGTTGGTTACATTTGGGACATTTTTGTGGATTTTTTTTGCAGATGCATATCATTTGGTGCCAGAAAAATGGGGAAATTGTGAAGAAAAAATGGGGAAATCTGATAAAACTCTTTTGTGTATAAATCCCCTGTTCTTTCTTTTTATTTATTTCCCCATTATTTTTTACCATTTCCCTAAATTCTGGTCATTTCCCCATTTTGCTTAACATTTCCCCATTTTTTCTTCACAATTTCCCCATTTTTCTGGCCCCAAATGATATGCATCTGCAAAAAAATTCCTCAAAATTTTCCAAATGTAACCAACACATATGGGTAGGTTTTTGTGAAAAAAAAGGAAATTATGCTAGGCCTAAGGTACATACCACTATTTTTTTATCAAAATATGTAAAGAAAATAATTTGCAAGATTTCCAGTTGTGTGAACGAACTTTTCTCCATAATTTTTGCATTGATATTTTTGTGAACTGAAAGAAAAATTCTCAAGAGCTTTCATTTATCATGTTTATATTTCAACAGAATGCATAGAATTATACAACTTCGGGTATTTTGAGTTTCCCCCCCCCCCATTCAGATTTATATATATATATTATATCTAGTGTACATAATTCAATTTTTTCTTTTGTATATAGGCCTAATTATAATTTTTGAGAGGTGAAACTTTTTTGATAAGAGCTGGTCAGGTGACATAACGTCATGCAGTTCATAGGACGTTGCCATGGGACTGGGCCAAAGTGAGGTTCAATACGGCAGTAGATATATATTATGTGTTTGATCCTTCTTGGGTTCACATGTTATTTTATAAAAAGGGTTGTTAAAGGAGAGGAAACAGTCACATCACGCTTATGAGGAGGCAAAACAGAGATCAAACATATTTAGAATGTCTGGCAGAGTTTCAGGCAAGTCAGGTAAGCAATAGCTAAGATCCTGCGTTACAAAGCACAGGCCTGCACAAATATATGGTTATAAAGATGTGACACCTTTAATTTTTTAACTTATCAATAACAAAGGTTAGAAAATTAGGGCCTAATTTAAACTTGCAAATAATAATGATGACACTAGTATATGGGTGAAGTCATTTTAAATGAGGCCAAAAGTGTCACATAAGGGTAAATTTTTAAATGCATGTTTTAGGACGTATTCCTCATCCGGCCTGTGATCCATAGTCTTAATTTTTATGAAATATACTTTTTATGTCCTTAAGTTACACAGACACTGCCCCACATAGAATTGTGTTGAGGAGAGTCTATGTCGTCACGTAGGTGAGAAATTTTGGTTGACTCCACTTTATTTAATCCCTATTGTTGATAATAGCAAACATTGATCATATAATCATTGTTCCAGGTATGGATGATCATTTAAAACAATTTTAGCAGACAAATTACCATTTTGCTTTGAAGTACACATATAGACGGAACAAAAATATATGTTCATCAATTTTGCTTCTTCGATGTTCTGTCAAAATAAAGCACATAGGTATACTCAGTAAATTTTTGGATTAAAATGTAAAAACACACAGAATGTATGAGAGAATGGTAAAATGCAAGCCATCTAACCTGTTGTGTAAAAGATATAGGGATATTTTTAGTGTTACATCATATTTGACATAGTCCTGTAGGTGAGAATTCTGTCACACGTACATCATAATTGACCAAGTTTCAAAAATTATGTCAAATTGTGTATAAATAAACTTTACCAGTAAATGCAATTATAAACATTTCAATAAAAACAAACAAGGCTCAAATGTTAATTCCCCCTAATATAACACAAAAGAGAAATTTCACCAAGAAGCCGGAAAATAAGTTGGCAGAAGCTACACACATGCACCAAACACTCATTATGAATAACCGACTCAAGCTAGAACTTAAATTCTCTGAAATTCCATAAAATATATAAAAGAACAAGTAAGGTAAATTAGATTAGTTAAACTCCTCATTCATAACAACAGTAAAAATACAAATAATGAGAAGAATTTAAATGAAGCGTCAATTATGATGTACGCCTATTAATCTTGGCTTAACGAAATCAAACACAATGTATTGTTGAGATAAACTGCATTAGTAAAGGATAGTGTTGGGTATCGTGAGGATTTTGCGATACAATAGTTTAAACGATACTTAGGTAGCGATACAATACCTGAACAATACATACTATCAAGTGAGGAAACGATTCAATATATTGCCAACAATTGTGGTGCACGATACAATACTATTGCGATACGTAAATATCCAGAAAAAGCTTGAAAAAAATCATTTTTTATGGTGTCAATTCAACATCATTGCTGTATGAAGTTAGCATTGGGAAAGTTGGGCAAAAAATAATTCTCTAGTTCACAAAACTGAAGTAAAAATATTGCGATTTTCATGGATTTCTCACAAGATTGAGGTGTAATGCGCATTTCAGCGCCTGTCAGATATTAGCGGAACTAGGCTTTTGAGCAGGCAATACGTATCGCGATAATCATGATACTTGCTGCCTCTGGCGATAGTGTATCGTGATATATCATGAGTAATTTTTCCTCACGATAGTTGTATTGTGACTGCATTGGCTATGAAGTATCGCGATAGCGACAGTATTGTCCCAACACTAGTAAAGGAAGCTATCCAAAATACATGATAATTCTTAATTTAATTTTGAGATTACTGTCATATATCAGAGATTTATGCTGTACATCACATTTGACATTACAAGTGTCAAATGTGATGTACATCAAAGAATCTTATGTTATTGTCAGATAAGAATGAAATGCATGTGCGAAATCTCATGACAAGGACTACAAAAGTCTGGGAATTTAATTAACACAACTTTTCTCTATTTTGGTAATGTTTTCATATCAAAAAGCACAAAAATTCATCTGTACATCATAATTGACCAATAATTACTTCTTGGTCAATAATGATGTACTGTCCATTATGATGTACCATTTTGATACTTTTTGACATATGAAACATTTTGTTGTGTGACAGTCCTGTATCTTCATGCAAGGCCAATTTCAGAAACAAAACTTATTATTCACAGCAAAATGAAAAATTTTGATTAATGTGATGCTTCTCTACACATGAGAACACCTCTGTCAGTGACGTTACATCATATCCGTCCTGTAGGTGAGAATCCCAGAATTATTGACATTCAAAATTTGCATCCTCCATATCAAAGCCTTTGCAGCTCTGTAGGATACACTTTTAAACATTTAGATAAATCTTGTGGAATACTTATTTTGGCAGCATACAAACCCATAAAAATATTACTGGGTGTGTCAAAATTTTTGGTTTGAAATTTGGCCGTCCTGTAGGTGAAAATTTTTTCAGTGACAGCAGGTGTCATGTTTGGACTGCAACCATTTGACTATAGCTGGATATTCCTTCCAAAGCTGAGTGGTATGTGATTATTTATCTGAGACTTTTTTGATTCAATGGAAAATAAATCAACCAAACGGCACTTAAATAGGAAAAAAACCCATTTTTAGAAAACGTTTTTTCTGGATTGACCATGTTTGACATTTATGATGTACGTGACGCGAGGTTTCGGTGGCCCGAGAAATATTCCCAGAACATTTCACATACCAAATGGAATTAAAAAACTTAAGTTCAGGTATATAGGTAGTCATTAAAATTAAAAAAACTGAGCACAACTTACTTCAGTTGCTAACCATCAGCTGTCAAAGTGACACCGTTTGAAAATGTGACGTTTGACATCCCCAAAAATGGACCATTTTGAGAGTTTTCGGTCCCTGGCCTCAATGATGAAGCCATAATTTCACGTAAAAGTGGATTTATTATGAAGACAAAATTGTTTTCTACATCTTAGGGAATTTTAAGGAACTTATTACTAGCCAAACTTTTTTTATGTCCTGTTAAAGGTCAAAATCCTGGCTGGCATCGTTTAAAATGACTTCACCCATATAATATTCAACCCAGCAACCTACAATAAGTGGGAAAAGCTTGATTAAATTTAGACTCTGATAATGGCATATATAATTTTGATTTAATTTTTTTTATAAGTGTAGAATTGCATTGATACATTAGATGGGCCTATTGTGAATGTATGCAACGAATATGTGTAAAATATGTTTGTTAAAATTAGTGTAGGCCTAAGTTTGTTCTTAGCCAGGATTTATCCAGGCAAATAAATTAATTAGATTTTTTGTGAGAGGGCAAGGGCGGGAAAAATGCGAGCGACATAAAGTCTCCTTGACAACCAATTGTCACATCAAAGTCTCCCTGTTTCTCGCCGTTGCCATGACGCCACTAATAATTGGCGGGAAAATGACGTCTTGTGTAACTCTCTACTATTGATGACGTGACGTGACTGACGTCGCAATTTCTGCGGCTGGTTTGGCGCACTTTAGTGCAGTGACTCTGTTGGGCGAGGTGCTTGTGTTGTAGCGTGGCTGGTCATTGCGTATGAGTTTGAACTCTTAAGAAAATCCTATCCACAGTTTATTATCACCATTCTAAAGGCCTACGGCTTGACTTTTATTCTAAAATTATCAGGCAAGATCTATAGCCTAGGCCAGCCCCAGTGTGACTCCAATGCATGCTTTGGAGTCACAGTCCGCTACATGCAAAAAACTTGAGATTCAAGTTCCTTGCCGTTCGTGGTGAATCATCAAGTCCTTGCTTGAAATTAATTGTATCATAGCCAAACAATCTACTTACTCTAATGCAGCGTTCGTGATACTTTTCATGTCTTTAAAGTCATCCAAGACCTTGTAACTTCACAAAATAAACAATTTAGTGAGAAAAAAGGATCAACAAAATTACGTAGCCATTACTCAGACAATTGTGACGTCATCATTTCAGGTCAGTGACCTCATAATGCTTGTGTTGTGACGTCACCATTCATGCCAGAACTCACTTGTTTGGGTCTGATGTGTTTGAAGAGGTTGTCAACTTCATGGGCACTTTACAGTGGCTTAATCACAAGGCAGATAGTCATAAATATACACGAACGCTGGAGGAACACCTATAGTTTAATGCTAGCTAATTTTTATAACAAGATTAACAGTACATGTCAAGCTGGACAAAAACAAAAGATGAACATTTTTCACAAGTTTTTTGCATGTGGCGAACTGTGACCCTGTTGTGCCAACAGGCCACAGCGAAGGGTCAAAGATTTGGGGCTAAGCCTAGGCCCAATTGTAAATGGCTCAAATTTACCACTCAACCTCCCGAGTTCAGATCTCATGCACTGAATACATACGTGCAGTTTATTATGTTAGTTTGAAAAAAAGCAACCCATTTATTAGCAAGGTAAAGGAAACTCCTCCAATGACTTGAGGGGGTTATGCAGGGGCCACCTAAACAGTCCTGTAGATAGGCCTACAGTGGCTTATGCATTTCAATTAAGAACTTGATAAATAATTTTTTTAAATTTTCAGCCAATTGACGATGTCACCTCTTCTGAGTCTGGGAATTCAGGTGTGTATAATGACCATATATGTGATCTATCGATTGCTATAAACATTTTTATTTGAACTTCAAAGATGTTGGTCAATATTTTTTTTAACAATTTCAATTTATAAATTTTTATAAAAATCTTTAATTTCTTTCTTTTCAGAATGGGGATGGACAACCAGAGCTTGCAGGATTGACAAAGTAAGAAAAAAAAATTGCTAAAATCCCATTAATTAATTAAAATATTATTAATTATTTTAGTATTATTAATTTTTCCTTTGGTCCTCTCGATAGCGATACAATTTTTGTCTTAGAGAGGTCTCCATGCCACATTTTAAATGATTTAACTTAGTAATGATCCATAATATTATTGTGTTATTATTGTGTAATTTCGTTTATATACACAAGCTAAATAAAATCTGTCTTGGTCCAAGTCAAAACTTTAAAAAAAAATTTTGTGCCAACACCTCAAATTGGCTCTTTACATAAATATATTTATGATATTTTATTTCCACAGAAAATTGTCAAAGTTGCGGCCTGGAACAAACAACAGGATACTCGCTGGATCAAGAAGGAGCTGTCGGACATGTCTGAAAAACTTCCCCCAAAGTACAGAATGCCAACTTTGCTCAAAGGTCCGAAATTTGTCTTGGATGAAGATGATGATCCTGTCATCCTAGAGCGCAATGCTTACTCTGTGACTCTTCTGGTCCAGCTCGGAAAGAAACTCCGCTCTATGAAGGTAACTATTGTCTTAGCGCACTTACATTTAATTCTACATTTTCAGTATTTAATTTGTCATTGTTATTTATTTTTTCGAATTGCTGAACTTTAAAAAAATTATTATTATATTTTGCCTCAAATTTGGGAATGCCTCGATTTAATACGGAGGCATTGTTTCATAATAGCTTTATTCACATGCTTCTAAAATTAGGGCCACCATACCTTGTTTATATATAAGATCTCTAAGTAAATCGGGTGATACAGCACAATGGCGCACTTGTCTTGTAAAACTAGGAAAAGCTTAAAAGAATTATTTTAACACATTGGTGCAGATTTAACCAGATTTGACCCGTAGGCTAACACACAGTGAAGTCAAGGGAAATATTTAATTACAAGTTCATGATATGACAAAGGCCCACTCATTTTGTAATGGTGGGAATTCATCAGAAGTGAAGATGTCAATCCCAACCCTGCACTCTAAGTACCTCTCGACTGTATAATGCATCACCAATGAAAATTTCATTGACTTACATGTACATATCCTATTTTTTACAGATCTTTCATAAAAAATCTGCTGGAGACGGCGAAGTTTTGTATCAAGCGACCCTGATGAGATACGCTTCCAAGTCAGGGGTTGTTGGAAAGATTTACGGGCTTGCTGGTGAGTTGGGAGAACAGAAATGGTTCTCTCTTAATTTTCATCATTTATTCATCATACAGAAAAATATATGGATGCTAACTCTCACTCTTGCTCATTCAATTTTTCTTGACGATTTTATTAACTGTGTATGATTAAATACCCGAGTATAACTGTGTATAGTTTTACTTATGTCCTCCAATGCATGAAGTTATGTCTGATTCCTGTTCCTTAATACTGTATTACCATTACAATTATTTTTAATATTTTAACTTTTGAGATTGCCATTAAAACCTAAATTTATATTCAAATAATTGGACTAAAACCAGGCAAAACAAGGGTCAATTGATTTTTGGGGGACTGCCTAAAAAATATTGCCCAAATTGCCCCAAAAAAAATCTAAATTTTCTGCGCGAAAATCCCAAAATATTTAGGCCTCCTACGCCTAAGAAACCAGGCCTATATTCTCCAGTAGTTTGGAATAACCATATGATTCAGGAGTTTTCCCTTTGCATTTCAGCCATTGAAAGCCCAGTGTTCACCAAATTTGCCATAGTGATGCCTTTTTATCACTTGCCTGATGATTACCAACTGACTAGGTCTGATTGGAAAAACATGTGTCTGAAGGTGAGCGCCTATAATACTATTTCCAGAATTAAAATCAGTCTAATTTAGGCCTGTATCTCTGTCAATTAAAGCGCTTATTTCAATCCGTCTGTGAAACTAAAATATTGCAGGCCTCTAAGAGTGAAGATATATCATGTATATTTGGAGTATTTTCAAAAAGATTTTCAAGCTTACGAGATACACTTACATATTTTAAAAATGGAAAAGCCTCAGATGTCACTCTGCTCTCTATATTATAATACACAAAGCTAAAAAAATTAACAAATTATGTGTACTCTACTGCAATAATATTTTTAATCAAAACATATTATATTTTGTATTTAATTTCAGCTCTGTGATGGTGTGGAAAAACTGCAAGAAATGGGAGTGCGTCTGGTTAACTTCAACGACACGGCTCTGCAGATATACCCGAAAGAGAACAAAATGGTCATCACGGACATGCAGTGTGCAGTCTTCAAAAGTGCCGAGTTCCACTTCAAGAACGTTAATATTCCGGAAGAAGAATTTGCAAGGAAATTCCCTAACATGCCTCCGGAAATCTACAATCACAGTCAGCTGCATTTTGTAAGTCCATTACAATTAATTTATAAATGACATAGGTATGCCAAATTGATTTGAACAGACCTTTGTTAGTCCAATTGGCACAAATAGTTAATACCTAATATTTTAGTTGTCCATTTTTTTCAGAGGAAAAAAATCATTAGTTTTTTTTCCGCCTTTGACATTATAAATATTTGCCAAAAATTTAAGTTATTACAAAGTAATTGCCAACTTGAGATCTTTCAAATGAGCATTTAAAAAAAAATTTAATCAAAACAAATGATGTTTTGAGCTTTTCTTTTTTGCTGTTCATTTCCCTGAATTAACAATTTGCTATATGCTATAGGCCTATATAATATTGCGAAAAATAGTTAATAAAAATAGTATTTCTTTACCCATTTTAAATATTTCTTTACCCATTTTTTACCCATTTGAATTATTACTTTACCCATTTTAGTTATTTCTTTAACCCTAACAGAAAAATGACACCTACTCCTTGGCGAAAGTCATCCACTCTTTACACAAGAAACTGGAAGTTGAAGGTTCTGAGCTGCATTTCCTCCTGTTCCCGTTTATGCAAAAGGACCCAGAACTTAGACCCTCTGTCAGTTGCATGAAAGGATTTTTGGACATATACCTGTGAGTATTACTTTTTTTTAAACTTTCAATTCCTGTTCATGGTGTTAATGTTGTATCGTGAGTCGAAGTGTCTCATGAACAGGGTAGTGATTTTTATAGATTTTTACCATTTTTTTAATTGAATGATTTAAATTAGATCTTAATCAAATAAATTGATTTAGATCATATAAATCATAATTTTTATGTATAAAAATCATTATTTGAATAAAGATTTAAATATCGTCACCCTGTTTATGAAAAATGTGTACGACTGGTGTCAGATTAAATTTAGTCAGCTTTTTCTTCATTGCTTTTTAAAAGGCCATTTCCTTTTGAAATTTAAATAAATCATCCAAGTTATGTTATTTACGGTGCTTCACAAAACTAAATTTATGATTTTGATTCATGGACCACGAATCAATTAGTAAACGCAGTTTTCTTTTCCATTTTCAGCACTTTTGGATCCCGACTCTTCAACCTTTCGCCATTTCAATAGTTTTTTTTGTGCATTTTCCATTTATTTATTTATTATTTATTAACCACACCACACTCACCTGTTAATAAATAACCATCCATAGGCTGTCCTGTCTGTGGCATGCACTTTTTTTTTACAAATGTTTTTGTATTTTATTTGTTTTTGTGAAAGATATCTATCTTAAATTTTAGGAAATTTCTTCAATAGAATATATCACATTTATTCGTGTTTGTCAAGACACAATTCTTTACAGAGATTAAATGTAGTATTGAGAATATATTTAATCAATCATTAGTTAATTAACAGAAAAATTCAAAATGCATTTATTCATTTCCTGAACAGTCCAATTTTTCATGGAGTATAGTAGGCCTACACCCTGCACCACCAGTGAGAGTTCACAGATCTGTATAGCCATGGTATCTGTCTCATAGTCAAACGAAAGTAAAGGAGGATTTTATTACTTTTACATGATGATATGGGACTTATTAGACAGCGGAATAATTCGCAAAATGACAGAATAGCTTCCATCGCATTAATCTATCTTTCAAATGTTGGGAAAAAAAGGTGCCAGAAACTGCACATCGTAGGCAAAGGTGCACATTCGTGAAAAATCTCTTAAAAGCTTCAGAAATATAGGAATTTATCGCATTTATAGGATATTTTAAAATTATAGGAGGCCCAAAAAATAAAAGAGTTATAGGAAATATAGGAAGAGCGGGCACTCTGCTAAGTTAACTTAGCAAACATACTTCATGAATAGGTTACAGAATTACTTAAGATAAATTCGCCATAATCCGGACAACTGTCAATTTTTACCAATTACCGGACATTTTTGGCCGGCCCTGGTGGTCATTCAGGCAATTTCCATTAAATTTTTGCTGTTTAGACTATTCCCTTGACATTGAACCTACATTTTTATGACGTTGTCTAAACGTCGCTGCAACATGGATGTGCCCATTGGGAACTGGTAGTTGTGGTGATGGTAGGCAGCAGAGAGTCTGTGAATGGGGAGTTGTTTACCAATACTGAAAAGTTCTCCATTCATGTGCTGTTTTTTTAATTTGTGGCATCCATTCGAAAGAACATTGCATTAACAGATTGCACAGCAATTCAACTTCGTGTAATAAACTCTTTGATCAAAACATGAAGACCGGTGTTCTTTTGATCGAAAATAAAAACCCTGTGTTGTGCAAAACATTTGTGTACCCCATTTGAGGAGGAAACTGGAGAGCCTTTGAAATGTAGTAAAAGGCATCAGGCTAATGTGTTTTAAACCATTTTGTTCTTCTTTTTTATTCTTCTCTCTTTTGGAATATTTTCACCTTTTTGAACCATGTTCCATGCATCATGGAAAATGGTACCGAAATAATAATGTTATTGTGTACAATGCATTCACAATTTTCAATTTCGCATGTGGTGCCATTGTTCGAGTGTTTGTAAAATGTTTAGAAGTTCTGGAAAAAACAATCTCAAATTCAGATCAGGGTTAGGCAACTTCTTGAGATTCTGGAGCCTCTTCAGATTGACTGATGTCATAGCCCCACTTTACATCGATTGTGTTTCAAATAGGTTTCCCAATAAGATTAGTCAGTATATAGAGCACAGACTACAGATTGATATTATGGTAAGTGAAGCCCTCTAAGCCGAGTTTTCGGTGCTCATGAGGGTTGATTAATGAGATGGGAGAGAGAGAGCGGGAGTCCCCAAGATGTCACACATTTACTCCATGTAATGTGAGGGACCTTTTACTTTCCCAGCAGAGACACTGATACAAGGGGTCGCCAATTTAACATCTAATTCAAGCTAACGTCCAGCTGGAATTTTGCTCATAAAGATCCACTGAAAATTTTGGATTCCCCACAGGGAGTTTGAACCAACACAGGCAAAGACCTTCAGGGGAGTACTGGAGCAGACGGGAACCTTAACCTCTGCCGCCCGCAATCAAAACAGAAAAATAACTTTAGTCATACGTACCGTCCCGAGCATACACTTGGACTCCTGAAAAGCCCCGCAGCATCCTAAGAATCCTACGAAGGTCATGACCCCACCGACGGCCATCAAGACGTAACAAAGAATGTAGTAGACGTTCAATTGTTCCATTCCATAGGCCGCTCTCACGTAGTGGTTGACTTTTGGGTCCATCCGCAACCAAATGGCAAGACCGAGGACCCCCATGCCTGCGAGCTGAAACGAAAAGAAAGATTGGGTTATATTGTGGTACACAATGTAGGTCGAAGTGCAATATAACTTTCTGATAGATAAATTTGTTAAGGAAACAGTTGATGTATGTTTTTTTTGTTGCCGGACCGAATAGGACTCGCAGGAAAGAACTGACATGGATAGATGGCACAGGAAAAGAAGCTTTTAGCTATTGTGATTGAGTGTCTGGATGAATGCCTGGATGGGAACCATTACTGCCCATTAGCTGACCATGAGCTGTACTATGTTGACCACACAATTAAGGATGGTCTGCTGCACCTTTCAGCATTTCCCAACAAAATGTGCTAATGAACAGTGCCGCTTGTAAGTATGTGAAACTGGTGATGTTTTGTCATTGGGTCAATGCTAAAAATCTTCACTAAATTGCTTGTAGACAATGAGATGAAAACATATGCGGTCATAAAAGACAATATATGAGGTATGTGGGATGCAAATCTCTGCCTATTACGTATAGGTCGAATGCCACATGGCTGGTTATGGAATAAAGTGGCCTATGTAGGTGTACCAGTCCATGTCAGGAACTGCCACACATGTTTACCTCTCAATCCTGTCCATCCTGACTTGTCCGATCAATCTCACACCAATCTATTGGCATCTAACTTAAACGATTGATCTTCCTCTATCCTATCCAATATCACATTGCACCTAGAAAATGAGACAGCTCAGTCAGTGACTGATGACCTGTTGATTGATGACACCTTGACCATTCGGGATCAGTATGAGATTTCTGGGGCTATGCCGCAGGCTATATAGCCAAATGACCAATCACACTTACATCACATGGATCTGTGTAATGAGCATGCTATAAGCATGAAAAAACTGTGTTGCTACCATGGTAGTACATGTATCTGAATATCTGAAAAATATATATGTCATCATCATACCTGTGAAAATCTCCAGCTTTGAATCAATATTGCCTAATTGCAGCAGTGGCTTCATGCAATTCCAATCGAAAACAAAAATCATTTGCTTCCAGCAGCTGATATACTACAGTATGACATTAGATATGGCTCGCATAGGACAGTTTCAAAACTTTTGTAAAATTTCATGAAGAAACCCAATCAACGACTCAACATGGAATTCCCATCAACATCGCAATCCACTTTGAAAAGTCCATTTGCAGCAGAGTCCAATTAACAAACAATTATGCCAGAACTGAGCAGAAGCTAATCACTCTAATCGACTAAATAGGCAATCAAACTGAGCCAAAAAAAAACCATTCAGCTTACTGAGCTTAATAGTCTTGGTAATGCCTCTGTCCTTTCTAGAATCGATTTGTCATTTTGAGGAACCCAATTAGTGACAAGATTATGAAGAATCATTTCAACGTTTCAATTGAGGTGAAATTCATAAGACAAATTGTCAGCTTAATTTTCCAATTTCAACGATGGGATTCCAAGAAAATAGAAATGTCATTTGTCGGATACTTGTGCTGTCTATTATAAACATGATAAATGAGCACCACAAATTTGTCCGTAAGAACAAAATGACTTTTATAATATTGTCCAATGATGATCAGTTTTATGGTTTAAAGAATTATGAGAAATCTTGTACAATTATTATATTTATACATGATTCATTTTATTTCCTTAAACTAATTTGTCATGCAAACCTTTCGACCAGTTATGACTGAGGAAGTGGTTGCTAAAATTCAGCATGCATGAATTGTTTCCATGACCAATTTGAATATAACTTCAACGTCAGATTCCACACTTTTTAAAACTCCATTCAAGGTGCATTATTTTTAAATTCATCCTCATTCTTTTGTTGTCCTAGCTAAGGAAATTTTAATGTCAACATGTGATAGAATTTTAAAAGGTAATAAAGCTTCATTGAGAAACACAATTGCTTCTGTCAACCTTGCTTTTGAAAATGAAGCACGCGATTCTTAAAAAGCTTTGGAAAGCTGCAGAGGCTGAAAGTCATGAAGGCCAGCGCAGTTTTTTGAAATTGCTTGCAATGATTTGTCATGTTTAGACACCACTCACCAGTAAATCAGAAGTCGTGGTAAATTGATGTTGGATTAAAGGTTGAAATCCACCACTAAATACTTTGCATTGGCCGCTATAATAGTATTAATCAGGGTTTCAACAATGCCTCAATTACAAAATTCCCAAACTTTTATTTCAGATTTTTACTGACCACATGACTCATGGATATCATTATGTTTTAGGACATTCCAATTTATTAGTTCTTATCCTATTTCGACAATTTATCCTCTCCAATCCTATTCAATATCCTATTACATTGCACCAAGAAAATGAGACAGCTCAGTCAGTGACTGATGACCTGTTGATCGATGACATGTTGACCATACGGACTCCAATCTGAGAGTCCGGGCTATCTATCCTGCATATGAGGCTATAGCCAAACACATGGAGGTCAAAGTATGCAATACACTTTCATCACATACATGTACATCTATTGTGTGAAGCAGCAAGCAAGATAGGTTTCCCCGAGACTGTGGAGGTATATCCCACCCTCATAAATTCCCACATATGGCTGTACGTGTATTATAATATTTATTGAATGTGTTGACTTATGAGTTTGAATCAAGATTTATCACATATAAGGACTCATGTTCAATAATTTTCCTTTGGGATCGATGGACACCAAGCCGGCACAAGAGGATAACACTCCATCTGGGCAAAACCTGCAAAGTAATTGGGAGGGATTTGGTAAATTGAAGATACCTTTCATGTCACCAAAACTCTAAAGTGAAAAAAAAACAAAAAACTACAATACTGTACATTTAGCCAACTATAACAGTTTTTCAACTTAATAATTAATAAGCAATCTTCCAAAAATATTCCAATCGAAGATTCAACATTAAATTCCTTTCGACATCGAAATCCACTTTGAAACTTCCATCGACGTCAGAGTCCAATTATCAAACAATTTGCCTGAAACTAATCACTTTAACCAACTAATTGGACAATCAAACTGAACCAAAAAGGTCCAGTCAGCTTAAAAGTCTTGGTAATGTCTCTGTCCTTTTTGGTATCAATTTGTCATTTAGAGAAAAACCTAATTATAGTGATCAGATTTTTTTTAGCTATCACTTCAATGGCGCGATGGAAATGAAATCCTAAAGACAAATTTTCCGCATTTTCTAATTTCAAAAACCTAATTTCATGAGAATTAGAGAAACTCGTGAACATCATCCATTATAACTTAGGTTAATAACCTAGAAGCACCCAAATCAGTCAAATAATATCTAAATCAACAGAATGACGTCAATATTGTCCAGTAATGATGCGAAAGACCAAATACTTTCAAGAGTTCGTTTAACCTATCTTAATACGAGGATTCAAAATCAGCTATATAAGATAACGAAGTTGGTTGTATATAAAACAGAACAGGGGCGTAATTTTCGCGGAAAATGTGGGGGGGACACAGCTGTCACGCTGTAGGAACCGGCCGACGGATCCTCATATAACTAAGTCAGTCGGTATTTTTATATTTTTGAATTCCGAATTTTTGTATGGCATGGTAACTGCCCAAGCAGTAAGGTGGAGGACATGTCTTGACGTCTCTTAGAACAGCACCCTACCAAAATGGAGCCCATTGACCATTACCACAACAGTGACAACATCTTTTGTTTTCACACAAAAAAGTAGGGGGGACATTTCATATCATGTCCCCCGGGGACCAGGTGTCCAAAATGTGGGGGGGGGGCATGTCCCCCCGTCCCCCACCAAATTACGCCCATGAAACAGAAAGTCACAAAACATAAATTATTTGCATGAAATCCATTATTTCTTTAAACCTAACCTTTCAATGATGAAGGTGTATTCTCAAGACTGCATTGATCAAGAATGTTTTCCAACGAACTGCAAGCAAAGACAGGGATACTTCCACTTAGTTATTTTATTTCCTCTATTCAAATTCATTCTAGGCACATGATTTTAAAAATTCATGGATTCGTCATTCTTTTGTCGTCTTTAGCTATGGAAATTTCAATGTCAACATGTGATAGAATTTTAACAGACAATAAAGCTTCATTGAGGAACACAAGTGATTCTGTCAACCTTGCATGTGAAAATGAAAGCAAGTGATTCTTGAAAACCTTCATGGAGTTTATGGAGTGAAAGTCATGAAGGACAGCACTGCTTTTGTTTTCAAATTGCTTGCAATAATTTGTCATGTTTAGTCACCAGAAAATTTAAAGTTAATTTGTCAGACTTTTAATTTGGTATCTTGGCAGGTATCCTTACTTGCATTGTGAAATTGTTCAGCAAAAAAAGAAGACATTGACAAAATTGGTTGAGACAAGAGACAAGAAGCATTACTGGGAGTGGTATAGAATTCTTAAGTGTTTCCAGCCATGGTCAATGTCTTCCAAGTCATATGGCACAAGTCAATGCCACAACTCTACCAGACAGGAGCCCCATCATGACCTTTGCTTCCAATCACATTTGGTGTTTCTGTGCCTTTGAGTGTTTTGGTCAGTGTCATTCTTATGGGGTCAGCTGGAATACCAAACTGCCATTCACTGTGCTGTTTGTTCGGATATGTCGCCTGCTGTCCAAGCCGAAGCTTTCCAATTAAAATTGAGCTCACTTGGTCCAGCAGCAGAAGACTTCAGAGATCTGGGAAGAGTGTGGTTACTGCTTAGTTTGCAGTAGCTAGCCAGGGTAGCAATTTAATAATTTGTGTGTCTAGTTTGATCTGTAGAATGTTCTTTTCTTTACTTTTTTAAACAACATTGGTGATTTTGCCATTCACTTTCTAAACTCTCTGTGATATTGTATTGCATTCAATACAATTACATTGCATTGAGGAGAACATCTGTTTAAACCAGACTAAAGGCTAACACAAAATTAATGGCCAATAAACATCGTCTGTGGCCACCAAACTCTTCTGAATGTCCTGATCTGCTGTCAGAAGAGGCTGGAGAAGAGAAATCCAATGTGTGTCCACCCTTAAAGCTATAGAGCATTTTCCTTGATATGAGCTGAGACTGGGTGGCTGTCTGTAAACGACACATAACTTGCAAGACAATTGAGATCTACATGTATACTGTTCAGAACATTGCAGAAAAAAGAGGCTGTATCTATTGGCACATTCTACTAATCTAATAGAAATGGCTATCTAAATCTATACCAAGGTCACCTTGCAATTGCGAAGATGGAGCCAGAAAAAGTATTTTATGTATGCTGTATTTTTCCACAGTATACAATGTAAACATACGACTGAAGACAAGGCCCTGCAATTTAGTCTGCAGCAAGAAGATAAATCAGGCCACCCAGGAATATCCAAGGTGAAGAGTTCTCCTTGTATCATGCCCAAGACATACAACAGGCAATTCACAAGAGATATTTCTTGATATTCCCAATAGCTCTCCCATATTCAGTGATATTAGACCATTCAACGTGCAGAGTCTGGCATGCTTCTAGGCTGGATTTGTGAGCAATGTTATCTGCAAGAATATCTGCATGTCTCATCACAGTCCTCTTGGCATCTTCAATATGTCATGACTTCAAGGCCCAAGGAGATAAAATGATAGACTTGAGATGGGAGATAAGAATGACTGGCTCTTGGAAGGATGAAATGTATGTACATGAAAACGACTCAATTTACGGACATTTCAAATGTATGTTTAACAAAAAAATTGGTAGTTTTTCGACTCACACTGGAGTCGCAGCACCGTTCTGTCTGCTGCTTCTATCCTTTAAATATCTCCCTTAGGTACGTAATGGCCATGCAGGTACTACAGAATGCCTGGCAAATGGCTTTGGTGTATAATCAATAGAGAACATGCACTTAGCAGCCAGCAGCAAATCAGGTAATTGTTGAACATACATCTGGTTACCCAGCCATGTGAATGAGAATGTGAGCTGATTTTTTAATAATAAAAATGAATGTCATCAGCAATGAAGAAAAACAAGTGTAAGGTAACCATTTCTGAAAGTTTGTGATAAGAGCCCATACACATGTATACATAGATTATAAATTGAACTATTTTATTGGACTGCGAATAATAATATTAGGCCTATTTGGTTAGAGGAGGCCATTGCAATAAAACTAAAATATGGTATACAATGTAGGACACTGTAGGTCGAAGTGCAATATAACTTTTTTGATAGACAAATTCACTATAAGGAAACAGTTGATGTAATACTTGTAGTTGTCGGACTAAATATAGGACTCGTAGGAAAGAACTGACAGGGATAGATGGTACAGGAAAAGAAGCTTTCAGCTATTGTGATTGAGCGCCTGGATGAGTGCCTGGTTTGGAACCAATACTGCCCATTAGCTGACCATGAGCTGTACTATGTTGACCACACAATTAAGGATGGTCTGCTGCATCTTACAGCATTTCCCAACAAAATGTGCTAATGAACACTATAGAACAGTGCTGCCTGTAAGTATGTGAAACTGGTGATGCTTTGTCATTGGGTCAATGCTAAAAATCTTCACTAAATTGCTTGTAGATGATGAGATGAAAACATACGGGGTCACAAAAGACAATATTTCAGGTATGTGGGATGAAAATGTCTGCCAATTACGTAGAGGTCGAAGTCTCTAATAAGTAAGTGAACAACAAGGCCACATGGCTAAGCATGGAATAAATTATTATGTAGGCCTACCAGTACATGTCAGGAACTGCCACACATGTTTACCTCTCAATCCTGTCCATCGTGACTTGTCCAATCAATCTCACACCAATCTATTGGCATCTAACTTAAACGATTGATCTGCCTCTGTCCTATCCAATATCACATTGCACCTAGAAAATGAGACAGCCCAGTCAGTGACTGATGACCTGTTGATTGATGACACGTTGACCATTCAGGATCAGTATGAGATTTCTGGGGCTATGCTGCAGGCTATATAGCCAAATGACCAATCACACTTCCATCACATCTGTGATGTAATGAGCATGCTATAAGCATGAAAAAACTGTGTTGCTACCATGGTAGTACATGTATCTGAATATCTGAAAAATATATATGTCATCATCATACCTGTGAAAATCTCCAGCTTTGAATCAATATTGCCTAATTGCAGCAGTGGCTTCATGCAATTCCAATCGAAAACAAAAATCATTTGCTTCCAGCAGCTGATATACTACAATATGACATTAGATATGGCTCGCATAGGACAGTTTCAAAACTTTTGTAAAATATCAAGAGGAAATCCAATCATCGACTCAACATGGAATTCCCATCAACATCGAAATCGACTTTGAAAAGTCCATTTACAGCAGAGTCCAATTAACAAACAATTATGCCAGAACTGAGCAGGAGCTAATCACTCTAATTTTCCAAATGGGCAATTAAACTGAGCCAAAAGACTCCATTACGCTTACTGAGCTTAATAGTCTTGGTAATGCCTCTGTCCTTTCTAGAATCGATTTGTCATTTTGAGGAACCCAATTAGTGACAAGATTATGAAGAATCATTTCAACGTTTCAATTGAGGTGAAATTCATAAGACAAATTGTCAGCTTAATTTTCCAATTTCAACAAAGGAATTTCAAGAAAATAGAAATGTCATGTGTTGGTTATTATGCTGTCTATCATAAATGAGCAACACAAATTAGTCCATAAGAACAAAATGACTTTTATGATATTTTCCAATAATTAACAGTTTTGAGGTAAGAAAAATTATAAGAAATATTGTACAAGTATTATATTTATACATGATTCATTTTATTTCCTTAAACTAATTTGCCGTGCAAACCTTTCGACCAGTTATGAATGGGGAAGTGGTTGCTAAAATTCAGCATGCATGAATTGTTTCCATGACCAATTTGATATAACATCAGCCAAGAAATTCTTCAACGTCAGATTCCACACTTTTTAAAACTCCATTCAAGGTGCATTATTTTTAAATTCATCCTCATTCTTTTGTTGTCTTATAGCTAAGGAAATTCAATGTCAACATGTGATATGATTTTAAAAGGTGATAAAGCTTCATTGAGAAACACGATTGCTTCTGTCAACCTTGCTTTTGAAAAGGAAGCACATGATTCTTGGAAACCTTTGTAAAGCAGCAGAGGCTGAAAGTCAGGAAGGACAGCATAGTTCTGGTTTCGAAATTGCTTGCAATAATTTGTCATTTTTAGACATCATTCACCAGTAAATCAGAAGTTGTGGTAGATTTATGTTGGATTAAAGGTTGAAATCCACCACTAAATACTTTGCATTGACCGCTATAATCATATTAATCAGGGTTGCCACAATGCCTCAATTACAAAATTCCCAAACTTTTATTTAAGATTTTTACTGACCACATGACTCATGGATATCATTATGTTTTAGGACATTCCAATTTATTAGTTCTCATCCTATTTCAACAATCTATCCTCTCCTGTCTTCTGCAATATCCTATCAAATTGCACCAAGAAAATGAGACAGCCCTGTCAGTGACTGATGACCTGTTGATCAATGACATCATGACCATTCAGACTCCAATCTGAGAGTCCAGGCTATCTATCCTGCATATGAGGCTATAGCCAAACACATGGAGGTCAAAGTATGCAATGCACTTTCATCACATACATGCACATCTATAGTGAGAAGCAGCAAGCAAGATAGGTTTCCCTGAGACTGTGGAGGTATATCCCACACTCATAAATTCCCACATATGACTGTACCTGTATTATAATATTAATTGAATGTGTTGACTTATGAGTTTGAATCAAGATTTATCATATATAAGGATTCATGTTCAATAATTTTCCTTTGGGATCGATGGACACCAAGCCGGCACAAGAGGATAACACTCCATCTGGGCGAAACCTGTAAAGTAATTGTGAGGAATTTGGTAAATTGAAGATACCTTTCATGTCACCAAAACTCTGAAGTGAAAAAAAAAAAAACTACTATACTGTACTTTTAGCCAGCTATAGCAGTTTTTCAACTTAATAATTAATAAGCAATCTTCCAAAAATATTCCAATCGAAGATTCAACATTAAATTCCTTTCGACATCGAAATCCACTTTGAAACTTCCATCGACATCAAAGTCCAATTATCAAACAATTTGCCTGAAACTAATCACTTTAACCAACTAATTGGACAATCAAACTGAACCAAAAAGGTCCAGTCAGCTTAAAAGTCTTGGTAATGTCTAAGAGCTATCCTTTATAGTATCAATTTTATCATTTAAAGAAAAACCTAATTATAGTGATGAGATCATTTTGAGCTATCACTTCAATGGCGCGATGGAAATGAAATCATAAAGACAAATGGTCCGCATTTTCTAATTTCAAAAACCTAATTTCATGAGAATTAGAGAAACTCGTGAACATCATCCATTCAATTATAACTTAGGCTAATAACCTAGAAGCTCCCAAATCAGCCAAATAATATCTAAATCAACAGAATGACGTCAATATTGTCCAGTAATGATGCGAAAGACCAAAATTGCGGAATTTAAACAATTCAATTCTAAAATACTTTCAAGAGTTCGTTTAACCTATCTTAATACGAGGATTCAAAATCAGCTATATATAACATAACGAAGTTGGTTGTATATAAAACAGAACAGGGGTGTAATTTTCGCGGAAAATGTGGGGGGACACAGCCGTCAAAATCGGCCGACGGATCCTCAAATAACTAAGTCAGTCCGTCTTTTTTACATTTTTGAATTCCGAACTTTTGTATGGCATGGTAATGCCAAAGCAGAAAGGTGGGGGACATGCTTGACGTCTCTTAGAACAGCACCCTACCAAAATGGAGCCCATTGACCATTACCACAACAGTGACAACATCTTTTGTTTTCACACAAAAAAGTAGGGCGGACATTTCATATCATGTCCCCCGGGGTCCAAAATGTGGGGGGGGGACACGTCCCCCCGCCCCCCACCAAATTACGCCAATGAAACAGAAAGTCACAAAACAAATTATTTGCATGAAATCCATTATTTCTTTAAACCTAACCTTTCAATGATGAAGGTGTATTCTCAAGAATGCAACAGACTTTTTTTTTTCCAACACACTGCAAGCAAAGACAAGCTAACTTCCGCTTAGTTATTTTATTTCCTCAATTCAAATTCATTCTATGTGCATGATTTTAAAAATTCATGGATTCGTCATTCTTTTGTCGTCTTTAGCTATGGAAATTTCAATGTCAACATGTGATAGAATTTTAACAGGCAATAAAGCTTCATTGAGGAACACAATTGTTTCTGTCAACCTTGCATGTGAAAAGGAAAGCAAGTGATTCTTGAAAACCTTCATTAAGTTGCAGGGAGTGAAAGTCATGAAGGACAGCACTGCTTTTGTTTTCAAATTGCTTGCAATAATTTGTCATGTTTAGTCACCAGAAAATTTAAAGTTAATTTGTCAGACTTTTAATTTGGTATCTTGGCAGGTATCCTTACTTGCATTGTGAAATTGTTCAGCAAAAAAAAAAGACATTGACAAAATTGGTTGAGACAAGAAGCATTACTTGGAGTGGTATAGAATTCATAAATGTTTTCAGCCATGGTCAATGTCTTCCAAGTCATATGGCACAAGTCAATGCCACAACTCTACCAGACAAAACAGAAGCCCCATCATGACCTTTGCTTCCAATCACATTTGGTGTTTCTATCCCTTTTAGTGTTTTGGTCAGTGTCATTCTTATGGATACAAGATACAAGATACAAAATTTTATATAATCTCGGAGTTACAACAGTAAACATTAGCAGTGATTGCTATTTTATCCGAGGCAGTTAACAGTAACAGTTAAGGAGGAAAATATATATTAAGATCATGAGTTAAAATGTATAATCACAGTTTAAAATGACTTAGATATAAAAATATTTGCCTGGTAAGGCAGCAAATGTCAGATAAAACCATTTAGTCCAAACAGATAATTAAGATTAGGACTAGTAAAAACAGTCTAGTAGACCAGTAATAATTATTTTGTTGCCCCATTAGTATACCTGCAGAAATTACATCTACAGCTGGGGCCACTCCAGTCTTTTATCAAACTTTTAAAAGTTTTAATGTCTGTACATGACTTTAGTTCAGCCGGAAGGGAGTTCCAGATGGTCGCTCCATAATTCCTGAACGAATGTAGTCCAAAGCGAGTGGTTCTGGAGTGACTACGGGCATAGACACGACCCGATCTTAAATTGTACCCTGTGTTCGGCATATTAAAGCCTTTCTGTAAAAAGCTTGGTCCAATGTTTTGATAAATTTTGTAGACCTCCAAAGCTATGGCCCTGATTCTGGATATTTCCAGTGATGGTAACTTGGCCTTAGCTAGTAAAGTGTGGTAGTCCGATTTGTAATCACAGTAAATAAATTTAAGTGCCCTAAATTGGATTTTCTCAATTTTTTGAGTGTTAATTTTCCCGCATATGTGCCACACTGCAGGGCAATAATTAAAATTTGAGGCCACAAACGATTTGTACAACAGCATCTTGATGTCTTGGGTAAAAGGATATGCAATTCTCATCATACAATTTAATTGTCTGGAGCATTTACGCAGGAGCTCCATAATATGAGTATTAAAACTCAGAGAATTGTCCAGATGAATTCCTAAAAGTTTCACTGACGTCTCGGTATGAATTTTCTTGTCTAGAACGACTAAATCCGAGGGTTCTTTTTCATCGGCGATCATGGCCTGAAACTTGGCCGGATTGGCCTCCATTTGGTTATCAACGCACCATGAAACGATATCATTAGCAGCTTTGGTAAGTTTTTCCATGACAACATCTTTAGATGAACCCTGCACCAGAACGGTGTTATCATCTGCATAGTTATACAGGGTTCCATCAAAGTTTGCATAAAAAATATCGTTCATAAACATATTGAAGATGACGGGCCCCATTATGGATCCCTGGGGAACCCCTTTCAAAATTATATTCCAGGAGCTTGTTACTCCTCCTGTTTTAACACGCTGGGGGCGGTTCGATAAGTAATCCGCAAGAAGCGTGACAGCTTGCTTGCTGAGTCCGTATGATACGAGCTTGGAAACAATCAGAGAGTGCGGTAAGCAATCAAATGCCTTTGAAAGGTCAGCTAAGAGCACTCCAGGTATTATTTTCTGTTCCTTCAGAGATCTCCAGTTGTCGCATAATTCGAGCAGAACGTGCTGGCAGCTGTAATTTTTCCGGAAGGCTGCCAAGGAGTCGTGGTACATAGTGTTCAATAAATTTAAATTTAGATCCTGTTCCATTAATTTCTCTAAGACTTTTGAGCTACTAGTCAAGATGCTTACTGGTCTGTGATTTTTTCTTTGAAGTTGATCGTCCTTTTTATAAATTGGGATGACTTCAGCAGCTTTTGCTTCCATTGGGAAAATTCCAGTGGTTACACATTGATTATAAAGCCTCATAAAGGGGGCTGCCAAAATGTCACTTACAGGGGCCAGGGCTTTTGCCGGGATGTTATCTGCCCCTGTTGCTTTCTTTGTGTTGAGATTTTTTAGTACCTTGCGGACTAAATCTTCATTGACAGGAGTAAAGTCAAATGTACTGTCCGGTTTGAAATTGTCTTTAATTCTAGTGACACTAACATGATTTGAATGATAGTCAGAGGCAGCTTGGACGTAGTCCTCTGTGTTCAAGTAGTCACTCACTACAGTGGTACCTGCGTTATAAGACCCCCTGTTGTAAGACCGCCTTGCCTTATGTGACCGCCTTCCTCCCGCACTAAGTAGTATTTTTAGTGCATTTTGCACCCCGACTAGAGACCGCACCCCCACGAGAGACCGCTTCATGACCGCAGAAGGGGCGGTCTTATAACGCAGGGACCACTGTATAGGGAGATCTTTGTCTTCACCTATGTTGGCAGCAATACTCGTGTAAAAGTCATTCATTGAGTCTGCTACTTCAGATGGCTTGGTTAAGAGTTGCTGCCCATCATGTATCATCAGGTTGGAGTCACTTTTGTGTTTGGCACTCAGAAAGGGTTTAATAGTCTTATAGAAGAGCTCATTTTTTGGCCCTTCGCTGCACCGTTCGATGAAGTATTGTTTAATTGAGGCCCTGCGGATTTGAGTAGTTTTGTTGCGCTGGAGTCTATAAGACTCCCAGTCGGAGGGGCGTTTCGTTCTTTTAAATCTGTTGTGCAGCTGAGTTTTTCTTAGAATATTTTTCCGCAATTTAGAGTTCATATATGGAGGCTGACTAGGGCGCACTTTTTTAGACTTTAAAGGTGCGTGATCATCGAGTACCTCGCGAATTAGCCTGCTCTGTGCCCATAACGCGTCACTGGGGTCAGTGAAGATGTCACAAACTGAAAATGGCACTTGCTGCAGGTCATTTCTGTAAGAGTTCAGGTTAAATGTCTTGTATGAACGGTATGTGATGACTCTTGGGGGTAGCTTTGCTGCATGTGCTTTGGTGGCCACAGCTATCATTGAGTGGCCATCACTGCTACCAATGTCCACTACTTCGCTACGTACAAAAAGATTCCGGTTCGTCGTCAGAGCCACGTCAATAAGAGATAGGCCTTGTTGAGAGGCGAAAGTAGGCTTTGTGATGATATTGTCCAGGGAGTATAGATCCATAAGATCCTTAAGGGGTCGTGACTTATCGTGATCCTGTAAGTCATAGTTTAAATCTCCCAAGATGACGGTGCGGTCATATAAGGATGTTGACCAGTCACAGACGTATTCCATGTCTTTTTGAAATTGTTGGTTGGATACCTTGTTTGGCGATTTATAAGCCGAGATAACATTCCATTTCTTCTTGTTGATAACAACCTCGAGTGAAATAGTTTCCACATGCTCTGTATGGTGGTCAAGCTTTCTGCAAGGGAGGTCAGCTGGAATACCAAAGCTATCGTTTCAGCATGCTGTTTGTTCGGATATGTTGTCTGCTGTCCCAGCTGAAGCTTTCCAATTAAACTTGAGCTAACTCAGTCCAGAAGACTTCAGGGGGTCCGGGCAGAGTATAGAACTTTGCTGTCTAACCTGCTGAAGCAAGCCACGGCAGCAATTTAATCATTTGTGTGTCTAGTTTGAGTCTGTACACGCTAAACAATTTCAGACAAAATTGGTTTCTTAGATTCAAAATGGTTTTTTGAAAAACCAAATTTCAATGCAAAAAACCAACATGGAATTTTTTTATTAAATCCATGTTGGTTTTTTGCATTGAAATTTGGTTTTTCAAAAAAACATTTTGAATCTAAAAAACCAATTTTGTCCCGACATTTTTTAGAGTGTAGTATGTTATTTTCTTTACTTTTTTAAACAACATTGGTGATTTTGCCATTCACTTACTAAACTCTCAGTGATATTGTATTGCATTCAATACAATTACATTGCATTGAGGAGAACATCTGTTTAAACCAGACTAAAGGCTAACACAAAATGAATGGCCAATAAACATCGTCTGTGGCCACCAAACTCTTCTGAATGTCCTGATCTGCTGTCAGAAGAGGCTGGAGAAGAGAAATCCAATGTGTGTCCACCCTTAAAGCTATAGAGCATTTTCCTTGATATGAGCTGAGACTGGGTGGCTGTCTGTAAACGACACATAACTTGCAAGACAATTGAGATCTACATGTATACTGTTCAGAACATTGGTTCTTCGCAGAAAAAAAGAGGTTGTATCTTTTGTAACAATCTAATAGAAATGGCTATCTAAATCTATACCAAGGTCACCTTGCAATTGCGAAGATGGAGCCAGAAAAAGTATTTTATGTATGCTGTATTTTTCCACAGTATACAATGTAAACATACGACTGAAGACAAGGCCCTGCAATTTAGTCTGCAGCAAGAAGATATATCAGGCTATCCAGGAATATCCAAGGTGAAGAGATCCCCTTGTATCATATACAAGACATCCCACAGGCAATTCACAAGAGATACTTCTTGATATTGCCAATAGTTCCCATATTCAGTGATATTGGACCATTCAATGTGCAGAGTCTGGCATGCTTCTAGGATGGATTTGTGAGCCACAATATCTGCAAGAATCTGCTTCTTTCATCACAAGAGTCATCTCAGCATCTTCAAATGTCATGACTTCAAGGCCCCAAGGAGATAGAAATGATAGACTTGAGATGAGAGATAAGAATGACTGGCTCTTGGAAGGATGAAATGTATGTACATGAAAACGACTCAATTCATGGACATTTCAAATGTATGTTTAACAAAAAAATTGGTAGTTTTTTGTCTCACACTGGAGTTGCAGCTCTCTTCTATGTCTGTTGCTTGTAGCGTTTAAATATCCCACTTGGGTGCGTAATGGCCGTGCAGGTACCACAGAATGCCTGGCAAATGGCTTTGGTGTATGATCAATAGAGAACAATCAGAACATGCACTTAGCAGCCAGCAGCAAATCAGGTAATCGTTGAACATAAATCTGGTAACGCAGCCACATGAATGCGAATGTGAGCTGGATAATGTTGTTTGTTTGTTTGTTTGTGTTTTACGCCTCTGCAGCACCTTGGTGGGCTGTATCGAGGCAGGCGACCGCCGTATGATGATGAGATGAGAAGACTGTGAGTCTGGCACATACCCTATTAATTCAGGGATGCCCAGGGTCTTTCAGTTGCCCCAGCACAGAACACGGGATACAACCCGCCTCCATTTAGGGTCATTCTCTAAACTATTGTCAAATTACCGTTACTGATATGTATGACATGAAAATCTAAAAATACCTAAAAAGTAACTATGCTGTGAGTATCAAATCAACAATTCTCATGAAAATCTATGATTGGATTAATTTTTTTCAAATTATTTTTTGCATTTTTTCCATGTTTTACCCCCAAAATTGGTCTTTTTTTAGTGTTACTGGATCTAGGTTGTCACATGTCTCTGACCAAAACTCACATTTTTCTCTATAAAATGTTTAAAATTAAAATTGGTATGCATGCATCACACTCTGGTATTTGCACTGTTGATGGAAAAACCACATTTCATGGTTTTCCAGCCATTTACGCTGATTTTTCCGTCCGTTACTGCATTTGCAAAATTTATGTCAACTCCAGAACTTTTAACATGTTTGGAGTCCTTATATCAATACAATTTAATTAAAACTAACAATTCTTTCACAATATCATTTTAACATCCTTATAGCAGCAGATCGTCTTCCTGTTTTTTATTTTTATTATTTTATTTCAATACAAATCGCTAAAAACTTTTCACTGCATCTTGAGTATTTTTATTAAGCATCAACTCCGGAACCATTGCCAGAGGGTGAAAATATGTATTGATTTCATTATTTTTTGGCTACCAAGTCCGTTTTAAGTACAACTTGTGAACTGAACACTTTTTATTGTATCAGTTGCTTCCATTTTTCTTATTTTACTTGAAACATACAAATTTGTCACCTCCAGAACTGTCAACTCCGGCACCAAATTGAAAAATTCCGGAGTTGACGCATAATCTTGCCGGACGTGACGTCACCAGGTTAAATATATACTTAAACAATGATAATCAATTCAGATTCTTCAAATTTTGTTTGCAGGGATGAGAAAACACTTGTATTTTGCAACTTTATTGATGTGTTTATAATTTTTCAACTTCCATTTTTGATTAAATGTATGAAGTTCTTTTGGTGCCGGAGTTGACAATTGACTGATGTATGTTAGACAAAAATGTTCAGGAGAAATGATGATTCTGCAATAAAATGTATATTTCAGATACCATTAGCAAAAAAATATGTATTAAATTATCACTGTACCAAAAGTGGTTTATAACCCTTGTTAAAACATTAAAAACTGCCCCCGCAGGTCTCGGGCCTCCTCGTGGCGGTGGGAGGTAACACTATAGGTGAAATCCTGTATCCTTAGTGGCCAACACGGGACAGTGCGCTTGCACACGTCTCCTCGACGGAAAAGGGGCAACCTGTTTGCCGTGGGTTGCGACCCGTGTCGGAGGATGAAGGGGTCCTGGTAGTTGAGTTGAAAGGGACTAAGTTGGTCCCTCCCATACAATACACTACTTTGGCCTGGATTTCTCCTAGACGGGAGGCTGGATTGGCCCGGTCCAGTCAATCGGCTTGTCATGTTGTCATTAGGACTTCGGTCCTATTGGCCATGGCTGATGGGTCAATCAAAGAAGGTTTTGACCAAGTCTACATGCTGGCCATGTTTTAAATATGATTGCAGCTATATTTCTTACCTAGCCTTCTACGAGTATATCCCCCATGTATCCCTGGGACTAGGGTACTGGGCTCAGCCCTACCCATATTGGTCTCCCCTTGTTGGGCTCCTTGATGGGTGGGGAGCATGGGGGATGAAACACCAAATATCCTATGGCCTATTCTCTTTCAAATCCACAGTCCAGACTAAAACGGCAGCGGTCATCTTCGGATGACTGTATCGACCCGGAACTTCTAAATCGACCAACGACCACACGGAAGTCAGAATACCGACACCGATACATTGTGCTAAAACCAACGAGCAAACTTTCTCCCTTTGCGATCTACAAGACAATTCTTCAAAAAGTCGGAGAACCTGCAGAAACCACACAACAAAGAGATGGAACTGTCCTATTTAAAACTAGAAATGACGAACAAACACAAAGACTCCTTGAGCTGACAAGTATTGCAGGAACTCCGACTATAGTCGAGCCACATCGCACATTAAACACTTGTAAGGGGGTGGTTTTCTCCTCACTTAGCTATTTAAATTCTGACGACGACTTACAAGAGTGGTTTGAAACCTTTACTGACGTTGTACATTTTCATCGCATCCCGCAGAGGGATCATAGAGAACTTCTTATCTTGACCTTTTCAGACACTACTCTTCCTGAGAGTGTTGGAGTTGTATGGGAACGGTGCAAGGTACGACCTTATATTCCCAACCCCAGAAGATGTTTTAAATGTCAACGTTTCGGTCATCTGAGCAAGTGGTGCCAAAGACAAGAAGTTTGTGGACACTGTGGAGTGTGGATCCCAAGACCACACCCAATCAAAAGATCACCCTTGCACATCCCCTCCTCTTTGTGTTAACTGTAAGGAGGATCACCCCTCTTACAGCAAAACGTGTAAAAAGTGGACAAAAGAAAAAGAAATCCTCACATTGAAGGCAACTCAAGCGATATCTTTTCCAGAGGCGAGAAGGATTGTGGAACAGCACTCAGGAATTCCCAGCTATGCGGACATGGCGGGATATCCACAACCTCAACATCATTCAACACCCAGACGAAGGCTACAACTCGAAGAACACAGCATCAACAGATCACACCAACAACACACAGACAACATAGAAGACACGAACAGACACTCCGGAAGAACAACTGAAACATCCACTCCACAGACAACAACCACTACACAACGGCCTACAACCCAGGCAGACCTTGAACAACCAAACCCATCACCTGGAGCCACAGCTCCTCATGAGGTAGCGATGGACGAAGAACACACAACTACAACAGACACAAATGAGGCCGATGATGACAGAAGCACAACACCCGACAATGAATCCATGGAAGCAGAAGATGAAGAGGCAGAAAAGGAACAGGTTCCGGAGGTTCCACAGGAAGAAGAAAAAGAAGAGGGTCCAGAGAATCCACAGAAGGAAGAAACAGCCGAGAGTCAAGAGGAAGTAAGGGAAGACCATTCACCAGACAAGGAACCAGAACGAAAGAAAGAAATTATCGAAAAGGAACGACAACCAGTTGACAAAGGAAAAGACAAGCCAGTACCAGAACAGATCTCTTACAGAGAATATCTTCTCCGCTACCTTCAAGGAAGAGTACCAAATGGAGACATTCAACGACCAATGTTTGTACAAAAATACCTGAATCTGGCAGTTTCATATCTGGTACCAATGCTTGGCTTTGACAGACTGCGTGCCAAACTGACTGAGCGAACTAACCAAAGGATGCACAGTTGGCCACCATACACCTTTGCAACCAAAAAAGAAGTACTTGATCTAGTCACTCAGCACGACTTCACAGACGATTTTTATGGAGCCATTATTGTTTTGATTCAACATGATTTTTTGTTTCATACGAAGAAAGTGATAAAAGAACAAATACAAAGACAAACGAACATGAAGACAAAGACAGAAAACACAAAATAATTACCAAAAACAATCCAACCGAATTAACTTTCTTGATACAAACCAAGGATGTCTCTAAATAGCCCAACAAGGTGCTGATGAGACATAAAGAACAAACACACACACACACACACACATTAAAAACTAGAAGGCAAATTGCAATTTGCATATCTGGACGCTGATAATTGACCTGAACATTGTAACATAATATTGGTCTGGTAGTCTGGTTGGCTGAATTATAATAGCAGTAGTCAGAAGTTATCAGGGCATAGTGGCCAATGGGCCTTAAGAGAGAGAAATAAATGTATTGCTACATAGCGATGCATGAAGTTTTTTGATTGTGTGTGATGGAGTTGTGTGTTTAACAACTTGAAATAGTTGTGTTAAGCTTTGGACATCTTAAGCTAAGGTAGATACAGCTCATCTTCATGAAGCAGACCCACTTTTGTGATTTCAATAAAACCTGAGATGTTCGAGAAAGAAAGCAATAACATAATTTAAACGAAGTTAAAGAGCCCTGAGGCTATTGCCCTACTTCATTGCACATTGGCCAAGAAAAATGGAACATGGGCAGAGTAAACGTATTTACCCCTTTTCACACCTCTTTCAAATTACCCAACAATCTTGCTGTATGTGTATGTGTATAGGCATATGCAGCTTACATTTACCATGACAGTTACCCTTGCTCCTGCAAAGGAGGCCTTGGTGTACTCTGTAGTGAGAACGGTTCTAAGGCATCATGACTATCACCCAGAAGCCTCCAATCCCAGGGCACTGCGCAGCCTGAGAAGGAGAAAGTGACAATAAGTAGGCCTATTTCAGCGCTGCTAACAGGGACCTGAAACAGGGCCTGGCCAGAGCCAACAATGTCAGTAGGAAGGGAAGCAGAATTCAGAAGGCCAGCCAAATTAATGCCGTGAAGAGAGCCACTTGGGTGCTTCAATGTACCGGTCACAACCAGGCTGGTGCAAGTTATTGAACTAGAAGAAGGCAAGATACAGCCCTGAGGAGGGGCAACAACGAGAGCTTCCCCCGGGGCTCCGGGCCGGGAGACAGATGGCAAACATCTCAGGGGGCCAACCAACAGAGGGACAACCCCCTTTTTCCTGAAGCTCAGGGCACAACCAGTCTTGAGCAGGAGGCAGGAGAACACCAGGCCAGCACCACTGCAGTGACTGAATCCCTAGGGGAACAGTGTAGGTCAGCGGAGATTGCATATGGTAGCAGGAGATTGAAGACTGAAACCAGCTAATAAAGTGCTGGCACCCAAAGCAGAGCCACTGTCCCAGTGAAGCATGAGTGGGGTTGGACAACACAGTCTGGGCAGAGGGAGGAAGCCCAAGCCAAACCACAGCCAGGAAAGGAGAGGAACCATGAAGGCTTCCCCTGCTACAAATGAGCAGGCACATCCACAGAAATCCACAATGCCCTAGATGAAATGATTCCAGACCAAGGATGAACTGATTCCAGACCAAGGGTGGAAGGGCAAGGAGGACTGTAATTGAACAGGCATTCCGAGAAGGAAATCGTGGGATCTGCAAGTGAGGCCCTGGAACACTAAGCAAGCTGGACAACCGAATGGGATGGCCGCAGTATAAAACAGGTCTGCCATTGCATAGTTGTGACAGAGTAACCTCAGGGAAGCCCGAGGGTATCTGCCAACTCCATCCCAAAGGTGCAGCTGGGAAGGTGCCAGGTTCCCCTCCCCCAAAACCAGAGACCAGCGGACCTGGAAGTTCCAAGCAAAGCACCAGGAGTGTGCCATACCAAAGGAGAAATAAATCCTGATGAGGCGGAGGCACCGCCAAGGACTCCTGGAGAAGGCACAGCGGCAGAAGGCACCAAGGAGCACTAGGAGCACTAAGGATGAACAATGATCCACCAGTGTTGGTCCAACGGCAGGCAAAGAGGCGACCGACCACGGAGCGCAGTAGGACCACACAGAACCAACTCCAGAAAGGCCCATGGGGATGCAAGCTCAAGAGTGGCAGAAGTAGGACATAGTGGTCAGGCAGATCCAGACCAACTGCAGAGTATCACGAAGGCCCGAAGAGATTCCTCGGGCGCCCCACAAGACACATGGTCACAGGTGCACTAGCAGCAACAATGACCGTGCACAATCAGGGAAATGACGAGCCCCACACAAAGAGGAGTGAATCAAGAGGCACCCCGACGAGAGACCATACCCCCACAAGAGACCTTTTCATGACTGCAGAAGGGTCTTATAACTCAGGGACCACTATATATATGTCAAGTAAGCGTTGTCAATCTCTTAGAAAAGTGACAATAAGTCTGTGGGCCATGAATGAAGATAGAGACTGGATACTGTGTGTCATAAATAGAATGGATTTGTAGTTTCAATTCTAATGATATGAAGAGACATTCAGGTTGTATGAAATCAGCCTTTGTTTGGTGCATGCATTCTTACAACCCATGACAAAATCATTTCCATACTATTGGCATGGGTATTAACAGATAAAATGTATGTTATACCAATGATCTACATGGAATTTTGTTTTGACTGCTAACCTGCCCTTGTTCTATGGACAAGTTTTCTCTGTGGGAGATTCATGCACATCAGTTATGTTAATTAAAACTTTCTGTACTACCATATCATGGCAATATCTGATGACAATACTCTGCGTAGTATAATGGCAAGTTCGCCATGGCTTCCGATTAATTAACTAATAATTATCATAACATTAGATTTCAATTACCATTTTGATGGTCATCTGGAATTTGAAGCACAAGCATGCTATTGCTGACTAACCAAAAAAACTCTAAAAATTATTCTTTGACACATACACACATAGGTATTCAAACAAAAAGTTAGCTTAATTCTTAATAAGAAGAGGAGATTTTTGTATTTCAGGCTTCAGCAGTCATTTTTAGTCAATTAGATGGGAGATCATTGGCAATTCTGATTTCTGGAAGCAATGGATGAGCACCATCTTGAATCTAAGTGCATAAATATAGGTCTGACACATCACTGAACATATGAAATTAATTCCTTGACCAAAAAAACATAGGTAAAGGCCCAAACAGTAAGCTTCTGAGACAAATAGAAGCCGAAATAGTCAAATTTTGTATTTTGGTCGCCATTTTGGACGCCATCTTGAATTTGAAGACCAAATACTATTCTGACACATCAAGCTACCTCATAAGCAGATTTTGAACCGCAAAACATAGGTAAAGACCCAGAAAATATGACAATGAAAGAGGAGATGTGAGTTTTTGTGCTTCCCGGTAGCCATCTTCTGTCGATAAGATTAGAGATAAATGGCAATTTTGAATTCTGGCTGCCATTAAAGGTCACCTTCTTGAATTTAGTTGCATAAATATAGGTCTGACACATCATTTAACTTCAGAAATGAATTCTTTAGCCAAGAAAACATAAGTATAGACCAAACCAGTGGGCTTCTATCACAATTAGAAGCTGAAATACTCAATTTTTTGGCATTTTTGCCGCCATTTTGGACGCCATCTTGAATTAGAAGAGCAAATATTGTTCTAACACATCTAACAACCTCATAATCAGATTCTGTGACCCAAAATACATAGGTATAGACCCAAAAAGTGTGCTTTTATCACTATTAGAAGAGGAGATAACAGATTTTATATTTTCGGCGGCCATCTTGGACGCCATCTTGAATTACGAAAAATGCTCAAGGGTGCCAAGTGGGCACCCGGCAGATTCTTAATCTACTCATTCTCAGCTTTCAAACGAGCCCAAGAACAAAACTATAGACCACATTTGAGGGTACCCCCCAAAATTTGGATTTGGCTGCCGGACTAATAGCTTTAGGGCTCTTTAACCCCCTTTTAAATTGTTTATGCATGCCAGTTTCAATCTAATGATCTAGTTGTTGAACACCGGCAAATCTATATAGCTCTCTCAACCAATAGCATTAGTGCGTACTTTGCATGCTAGGTGGCTACCGCGTGTTGATGACGGGTGTGCGCTGAAGCATATCAGATTCTGGTAGACTGGTCCCCCCTCCTGGTGTGCCATAGGGACAGTATATCAGTTATAATTCTAGTACATTGTCCTATTTAGAATCCAGTCAATTTTCCATGATTGCAACACAGATTTCCAGCTATTCTCGGTGTTAAGGACCAATTCACTGGGTGATATCTGTAGATCTATCCACTATCTGTTTGCTATATCAGTCTGAGTCACTTGGATCACGTGTGTGCAACATAAAGTAAGTTTGATGGGTTTACTGTGTACATCACTATGTGTTATGTTCAGCCAACAGGAAACTGAAAAACACAAGAAAAGACAGGAAGTAGGCCGTTGTGAGACAGTATCTGGACACCAGAGGCGTCCAGATAATAAATGCTGAAAAGTGCTAAATGGTAGAAAATGCTGATAACAAAATTTTCAGCCCAAAATAATATGCAAAATGAATAAAATTTGAATAATAATGAATTGAAAGAAACATTTGCTATCAAATAATCAGATTAGTGATTTTATATCGTCAGTTTTATACTTCTTTTGGTGCAATTCGAATCCTTAAACAATATGTAAAATTCCTTTAAAACAAATGTCAACTCCAGAACCATTGCTTTATCAACTCAATTCTGCTAGTAAGAAATATTGGCCAAAATTATTATTTTTGGTGCAATATATTTAACTTTGCAACTTCACAAAGTTATTTAAGTGTTTTTAACATATTAATCTTTTTTTATACAATACTGATGCATTTTAGAATATATATATATATACTGATTCAGGAGCTGATAAAATGTCAACTCCGGCACTTTGCGTCAAGTCAGAAATGTGTTTTTGTAAAAATAAATGTATTATTCCTTGGTCTTTCATTTAAAAGGTATACCATACCAAGGAAAGCATCAAGTTTATCCTCTTTTAAGCACCTCAATTATTTTATGCTAATCATGACCCATTTTACATGTGTTGAAATGTCTCAATGTCAACTCCAGAACCGTTTTATTTTTTATAATATTAAAAATGAAATAAAAAAAATCAAAATGATTAAGATTTTTGGCCAGCCATTTAGTAGCTTTCTTTAGAGCCTTAGTTAACAATACATTTAATTACTGAAGACAAAAAATAAAATTTTTATCTATTAAATGCAGAGCATTCAATTTGACAATAATTTAGAGAATGACCCTTTAATGTCCCGTGGGCTCGGACTAAAGTGAGTTCCAGAAGCTGGATAATGCCATCAGCATTGAAGAAAAAGAAGTGTAAGGTAACCATTTCTGAAAGTTTGTGTGTCTGCAATCCGCATGCCTTCTTTTCTTGCCTGGCTGAAACTATGTCCTTTTGCGCTGCTTTGCAGGAGTGTACGTGTGTCGTGTGTCTATTGAATCCTGCCTTTCCATGCCCTTGAAAATGAGGTCATGTGGCAGGCATGTTCATTTCCTGTAAAGGTCATTCTTCAGGTCGTAAGAAGGTGTCACTGCATATAGAACACAATGACTCTCTTTCTGTGTTTTTTTACTTTTAAAAGCATTCTAAAGAGAAGAAAACGGGTCATGAATCTGAATGATGTCCATAACCACAGGTGGTTTGCACTGTTTTCCCTGAGATGGGTTGTTTTTGCTCTGGTTGCTGATCAGCAGGTCACTTCGGGAGATAATGGCTCCTGCTTGTCGACACAACTTGACTCACAAGCTTTAAATGGCAACAAAATAACAACTTAAATATATTTTGTCTCAAGGGTGCTTCAAAAGACGCTCATACAAGCCCATTAATGGGGCTGAAACGGTCCTTGTTGGTGATTTGAACATTAACATGTTGAAGAAAAATAATGTTATTCAAAATGATGTATGTGATGTTTATGGTCTAAAGAATATTATTAAGTCTCCAACATGCAATAAGTCTGCAAATGGTACTCTGATTGACCCAGTTCTGGTCTCTAATACTTCAAAATTTTGCTCCTCTTTTAATATTGTGTGTGGAGAGAGTGATTGGCACAACATGGTTGGATGTGTAATTAAGGTATCAGTGCCGCGAGTTAAACCCTTTAAGATCACTTACAGATCATACAAAAATTTCAATGACAGTAAGTTTAAGGAGGCAGTAGCACATATGCCAGACAGTGTATGTTCAATATTTGATGAAGCGGATGACCAGTACTGGGCATTCAGCCTGATGTTTCAAGATATCCTGAATGAACATGCACCCATTAAATCTAGAACTGTAAAGAGTGGCAAAGTCCCATATATGCACTCTAAACTAATGCATGAAATTTATAAGAGGAACCAGCTGAAAAATGTCTACTATAAAAATCGTAATTCACATAACTGGGAAAATTATCGAAGGCAGAGAAACTTTGTAGCTAGTATGAGAAAGACAGCTATAAAAAACTATTTCATGAAAAGATGTGACACAAACAAAGCTTCCCCTAAGGAATTTTGGTCTACTGTAAAACCATTCTTGTCTCAAAAGTGTGCATCAAACTGTGGTACCATTAACTTGAAAGAAGGTGATGATATAATAACTAGTCAAGATAAAGTAAGCAATATACTTAACGATTACTTTGTTACTATTGCTGATGAAATAGGATTCTCCCCCTTGTCAAGTGATGTAGATATGTGTGACATCTTAGCTAGGTACTCCGAGCACTCGAGCATCAAGAAAATAAAACAAAATGTAGTATTGATTGGGAAAGATAAATTCAATTTCAAACCTGTAACTTCAAAACAAATGTATGAAAAACTAAGAAAAATAGATGCCGGCAAATCCACCGGGTTTGATATGATTGCTCCAAAATGTATTAAAGTTTGTGCAAATGAACTGGCTGCCCCTCTAACTAGAATCGTAAACAATGCTGTAAGCAGTAATACATTTCCACATGACATGAAAAAAGCAGAAATTGCTCCTATATACAAAAAGAAGGATCATCTCAGCAAAGAAAATTACAGGCCTATCAATGTAATTGTTGTCCTGGCAAAGGTCATAGAATCTATAATAGCTGAACAAATCCAAGACTACATGTCCTCATACTTTAGCAAATTACTTGGAGCCTACCGCAAGGGTCATGGATGTAGTCAAATATTAATGTATGCTATAGATATGTGGAAAAGATCTCTAGACAACAATGAAGTTGTTGGAACTTTACTTATGGACCTGTCAAAAGCCTTTGACAGTATTCCACATGATTTACTACTGTGTAAACTAAATGCATATGGTTTTTCAAATGATGCTTGCCAATTTATGAAGAGTTATTTAATGTGCCGGCAACAGCGTGTAAAGCTTCAAAATGTCCGTAGTGAATGGAAATCAACAACAAGGGGTATCCCCCAGGGTTCTTGTCTTGGGCCCCTATTATTTAATGTATTCCTTAATGATATTTTTTGTTTAACCAAAGAAACACATCTATTCAACTATGCCGATGATAATACTATTAGCACCAGTAATGTGAATGTCGAAAAAGTTGTTGAAATCTTAATTACAGAAGGAAATATGTTCATAAATTGGTTTAATGAAAACTCAATGAAAGTAAACTCAGAGAAATTTCAAGTAATGTTTTTAAAACCACACAGAAAGCAGGGAAAGTTACCTGAAAAACTTACAATCAATGAGAGTGTTATTGAAGTAAGCAACTGTGTAAAGTTGTTGGGAATCAATATAGACGAAGACCTCAATTTTGACAAACATGTGCATGAGATATGTAGTAAAGCAAGCAGACAACTTAAAGTCCTATTTCGATTCAAAAATGTACTTGGTAAAAAAGAAAAGATGTTAATGTTTAAGACATTTATTCTGTCATGTTTCAATTTTTGCCCTGTTGTGTGGCACTTTTGTGGCAAAGTATCAACAAGAAAAATAGAGAAGGTGCAAGAGAGAGCACTGAGGTTTCTGTTGAATGATTACCAAAGTAGCTACAGTGAATTATTACAATTGTCAGGAAATTGTACCATGTATGTTTCAAGGTTAAAATCAATTGCAATAGAAGTGTTTAAATGTGTTTATAAATTGAATCCAATGTATCTAGACCAAATGTTCAGAATCAAACAAGTAATGCACAATCTCAGAGATCCATTGTTACTGTCAGTTCCAAAGTTTAATCAAATGAAATATGGAAAGAACAAACTATCTTATCATGGGGCTCATATTTGGAATATGTTGCCCAACTGTTACAAACACACAATAGAATACAAAGAATTCTGTTCTCTTATCAGAAGGTGGCAAGGACCATCCTGTAAGTGCAATATATGTGGATTGTCATGATAACATGTTATTGTTTTTAATTATGTTGTTATTGGCTGTTAGTGGATTTTATTGTTATGTTTTTACACATTATAGTCGATTAATAGCCCTTGTGCTAATGTTTTTGTATTACTCTTCGACTTTAAATAAAATTTTATTTATTTTATTTATTTTTATTTATTTTTTATCACCATCTGTTTCCTTGATACCTCAAGATGTATTCCTGAAAATTTGAAGACTCTAGCTCAAATATAAGCATCCCTCAGAAAAATTGGTCAGAACTTTCTGAACGCCCCTCGTATATCATAAACTTAACAGGGGTCAAAGACAAGAGGCATGAATTTCACGTCATCAATTATATCATGCCATTAGTATAATCAGATAAAATGGCTCATATTAAATATTAAGCTATTGTGGTCCTAACATAACACATTTATCGAGGCATTGCCATTTCGTTATACCTCAACGACAAAGCAACTATAAAAGGTTATTTTAATACTGCAGACTGACAAATGAGATCACTGTAAAATGTAGTAAATGCACGATCCTTCTTTGTGATGTTATAAACCACCCAGTACACTAAGGTTGACACATTAGATATTTATATGTGTCCATTGGTGTAGTAAAAGGAGTAATTAATTCACTGAAGTATTTGTGTGTCTGGGTGATAAGGGTGATAAGGAGAGACTGCATAAAGAGAGCAGGAAATTATGAGTGATTTATGAGACAAAATTATGGGCTAATGCAGGGCTGCTCTGCAAGTTTACAGCCTCATAAATGCTGCCTGACTGAACAGAAGGGACGGTAGAGTAAATATGTGACTGTGAGGGTAACATAAAGACAGACGTACAGCCATAAAATCACATGCATTGACACAGATTTAATGCGAAAGATGATGTAAAAGCTGCACTTGATAATAATAATGTAGTACTCTCCATTTGTTTCTTCGGCCATTGCATAGTGAAAAAGAGGCAACTCAGCGCCTTTTTCATATTTAAGGATGGCAGAAATGTTTTAGCTGTAACGGCTTGTTATTCAATATTCATCGTCTCAGAAACGTGGGGTAATCAAAAATCATTGTCTTCCAGTGCCGTTTGTCCAACAACATTGAGATTCCACAATTTGTCTAAGTTTCTTATCTGAATCATTACCACTGACCAGGCTCAAATTCGGTGATATGGATTATTCAAGTGGTGAATATTCATTTTTGGATATATATAGATAACATCTTTGTTATGAATCCCTACCATCCAATTAAATTCTAATGCACCTAATTATTTAACAAATCACACACCAATTAATTAACATCCAATTTAAATGGTTGATATCTCCAATCCCATTCAATATCCAATCACATTGCACTTAGAATATGACACAGCTCAGTCAGTGACTGATGACCTGTTGGTCGATGACATGTTGACCATTCAGGCGCCATCTGAGATTCCTGGAGCTATGTCTGCATATAAGGTCTAACCAAAATGACCCCATCACACTTTCTTCACATGCACATTGCACAATCTAAAACTGTAGATGAGTTATAATTGGGATATGATGATTGAAGACAATATTTATCATTATGCAATGTATCAGGGTGGTTTTACAATTGAAACAACAGAAATCAACGCACGTCATGAGATTCCAATCTGTACTGAGATCCATTTTAGAAAGCTAATTTACATCAAAGTCCAATTAACAAACAATTAATCCAGAAGCTAATCACTCTAATTCACTAAATAGGCAATCAAACTGAGCCAAAAAGCTCCAGTCAGCTTATTGAGCCCAATAGTCTTTGTAATGTCTCTGTCCTTTCTAGTATTGATTTATCATTTAGGAAAAACCCTAATTAGAGATGAGATAATGAAAGTATCATTCCAGAGTCTCATTTGAAGTGAAATCCACAAGACAAATTGTCGCCTTCATTATCATAATTTACGGAGAATGGATTTCATGAAAATTAGAGAAACTGATGAACATCATCCATTATAATAATAAGCCAGTAGGCTAGTGCCAAAATTGGGACAAATGACATCTAAATCAAAATAGTTATTTTGATATTGCTCAACTACAAATAGAAAGACTAATAGACCTTTTGTGGAATATGAACAATTGAACATTTTTATGGAACTTCAGCAGCTCATCACCCAAAAGGAGGGTTCGAAACATTTCATCTAATGTTCAGCAATGCACAATACCATATGACAGAAACTGCCAGAAAGCCATAAAAAATATATATATGCGATCCTACCTTAAAGCTTTTACCAGACATGAAGTGGAAAAGGTGAAATCTCTATAATAATGCATCACACATTGTTGCGACAACATGGCCGATCAATACTGCCGAACTTCCGCCAGCAAATTCTGCATTCTCGAATTGAACTTAAAAATTAAACCCATTCCTTTGTCTTCTGCATCTATGGAAATTTCAACGTCAACTTTTGATTTGATTTCACAGGCAATAAAGCTTCATTGAAGAACACAATTGATTCTGTCAACCTTGCTTGTGAAAAGGAAGCACGCAATTATAAAAAACCTTCGTAAGTTGCAGGGAGTAGAAATCACGAAGGACAGCATAGTTATTGTTTCAAAATTGCTTGCAATAATAACATCAGTCATGTTTAGACACCGGTAATTTAAAAGCTCAATTCGATTCAAGTCTGATAAAAAGTTCTCATCAAACAGAAACTTTCTTTCTTTTTTATGTTTTATGACAGTGTTAAAATAAGTACCTATCTATGTTTCAGCATTTCCTATAATCTTGCTCTCGTCAAACTGGCAACTTTTACAATACAAAACAAAGATAAACAGTTCATTATGTAGGCATATGTCTACGATACATAGCGGCATTGCAGATTCCTTGATTTAACCTTTTACTAGCATAGTACCCGTGATGATGCGTATGATGAGAGTAAGAATGGCAATGAGAGAGTAAATTCCAGGTAGTCACAGCCATGCAACAATGCCACCTGCTGGCAAAATGATTTATCAAGTTACAAAATGTCAAGACTACGGCAGTGGGAAGAGAGTGTGGGGTGGGATTATGATTAGGAAGGTGTGGAATGAAAATGGTAGAATAGTTCGAAAGGAAACCTAGATGCGGTTGTTGTAGGTAAACCTGATAGGCTGTGTGGAAGTTTTGGAGTGTGTGGCTTGCATAGTTTGGGAGGAGAAGAGTAAAGCATCCATGAATTTATAGTATGATTTCATCCTTAAATTTCATAAATGATACTTGCATTTATGTTTAGCCATTCTCATGGCCAAGCAATTGTCTCCTTATGCTAAATAAGAACATATATATATTTCACCTATGTCAAATAAAAATATTTGACTGTCTGTCTGCGGGCTGTGGACTGGTCCATTATGAATCTTGAAGATTGAGTCAGACCAGTCCATCAATGTTTGCCCAAAACAAATCGTTTTTATTAGAAATAATGCTGCAAAGATTTGCAGTCACTGATTTTGGGATATAATTTATAACACTGTATAACTTCTTATGACAATTTTCTGTGCAGTTTGCAGATAGAAGATAAAACAATGGCTCAATGTCCATAACATCTATGGCAAGCTGGCAAGGACAACCTGCATTAGCAGAAGCTCAAAGACAAGACTGTAGCAATGTGTAGCATACATCAAATGGACAATATCTCTGAAATATCTCCATCTTTCTGTGACATTATCTGTCAAACAAACACAGGATGAAAAGATACAACTAGCTCATTTAAAGGAAGAAACATTGGCATATCCAAGGTTAAGAGATCTCACAGTATCATATGATACGATATCCCACAGCAATTCGCTAGAGATATTCTCCATATATCCTCCATAGCTCCCCCAAGGTGGATCATGAACGAGCAGGAGCCTAGGAGCACAAGCACTAAGCTGGATTTTCGAGCAATGATATCTGCATCTCTCATCTCAACATCCATCACGGTATCTTCAATATGTCACGACTCCTGGTCCCAAAGGAGATATAGATGAAGCCATAAGATAGAGATATATGAAATGAAAAAAATAGTCGCTTTGAAATTTCTCACCCACTACAAGGTTTTAAGCTTGGTTTTATATTCAAAATTTATATTTCATATCTTACCCCCTCCCCCACCCACAATGGGGGGCATTGCATCGAAGACAAACCTAGACAGATGTCAACATTCTTCAGCCATGATACGATACAAATTAAAAATGAAGAAAAACACAAGCAATCCCTTTCTAAACTGGTCCAGCATGAGTTACCCTTGAGAATGGCTTTGACCTATTGACCAGATGACCTGTGTCTCAGAGGATTTTCACCTCTTAGCTATTCCAGCAGGCGTCGTTTTCATATCCCATATGGGTGCGTAATGATCATGCAGGTACTGCAAAGCATCAGCGGGGCTTATGCTCAAATGCGTAGCAAATAGCTTTGGTGTGTAATCAATAGAGAACATGCACTTATCAGCCAGCAGCAAATCTGGTAATCTTAGGCTTGAATATGGTTACCAAGCCATGTGAAATGAGGAAAGTCATTTGGGAAAAGTTTCAACAAGCATGCAAATGTGCTACATTACTCCTCCATGTATTTTTTCTGAAAAACTTCAGTAAAGCCAGTAACAATTGAATGGCTAATTTTTGCTCTATCTTGGACTTTGCGCAGTTTAAATGAACATGTTAATCTATATAATCAAATCACAGAGACACTGATCAGGCAGAATCACCTTAAGTAATCACAGAGATAATCATGTTAATTTTCACCTGCAGCTAAATCAAGGATGTAGCGTCACAGGCTCTCGCAATAGAAATAACTATTAAGCACCAATAAATGCTTCTGAGCATAACTCCCAAAAGGGCATAACTCCCAAAAGGGCATCACTTGCCTTTGCATGGCAAAACAGAAGCAGCAGTCACTAACTTAGCCAAATAGGTCATTGTTAACTGCCAACCAGTATTCTCAAGATGAATGAAAAGGCTTTTCAATAATCTTCTTGCAATCCATACCCCTTCTTTTTGTGTCGAGCTCAACTCCTCTCTTCTTCAACAGGCAGCTGCCATTGAGGTAATGAGGTAAGATCTAGTCTATATACACATAGAAGGTGCCTCACATGAGAATTGGTCAAATCCACAAGGCCAGCTTGCAAGGCTTCCCACATCACTATTATTTAGAGAAAACATTTAATCTGCCTGACATGAGTTTATCACAACATTTGACAATGTTTTGAAGTGTTACCTGCATATATTACATCTTCAACATCTTAGAATACCTGTTTAATTGCTGAGTAAGGCTCAGAAGCTCATGAGAAATTCAGAAGCCCTCAGTGACATCTGCATGCTCCAGTTAAGTCAGTTGACTCGGGGGCCCTGAGAGGATTTCCTTGTCTATTAATCAGAAACGGCCGTAACCATGATGACAGCAATTGTGATTTGGCAGTTTAAGCAGGTGTGAAGAGCTGATGGCATGGTTGAGAGACCAAGCTGTGATTGACTTTGGATCAATTGATTGACTAATGCACTGAACAATTTGCAAGGCCTTCCTATGTGTCAGTTTGTCACAGTTGTGTTTTCTCTGTTGCTTGATTATTTTGACAACAACAGAAACTTACAACACCAAAACAATAACTGTCAATTTGGGGATTATTTCAAGGTTGATCAATTTTTAAAACACACCATTGGCCGAATGCTTTCATGACCTTTGATGGTCTGATTACTTGGTCATCCAGGGCTTCTGATAGGATCACCAATATCAGGAGTGAGGCAACTTCTATGTGTAACAAGTATATAGACTAGATATTATCTCATTACCTCAATGGCAGCCGCCTGTGCTTCTTCCAAAAGGTGATTGATTTTAATAGTACATTAAAACCTTAAATTGAATTTGTCAACCTTGCATGAGAAAGGGAAGTTCAAAACCTTCATTACGTTTCAGGAATGACAGCTATGAATAAAAGAAGGGTTATTGTTTCATGATTGTTTGTAAAATTGTCATCTGATATTAAGGATATATCATCTAAGAGCTTCTTTTAATTTGAATGGTTTTGATTTCCATAGTTAAGAGAAATTTACCTCATAAGTTGGTACACCTATCAGATTAAATTATGCAACCAGATTGATACAATAGTACTAATATGAATTCCAACCCAGAATCCTTTCAACATTTTGTTGGAATTGGGTCATTTTTAATGTTATTTTCATCAAGATTTATTCAAGCAACTACTTATGTCACATATTCAGATATGAATAAATTCAAGGCACAAACTTGTGCCTTTGCCATGAGGTACATGACATACCGAAACTGTTACTGAAAATGATAAAGAAATCTAAAGTAGTTTCAGCAGTTCAGCCATGGGCCCTTGGTCAATGGTCATCTGGCAGAGTCAATCTCCCAATTCTACCAATAGCGCATCATGACCTTTGCTTCCAATAACATAAAATAAGGCTTTCTATGAATCCTATCCCCTTTTATTGTCCTGGTCAATGTAATTCTTTCAGCGTCAGCTAGAAGAGTTGTACTAAAGCTACCATTTAGTGTGCTGTTTGCTCAGATATACTGTGTGCTGCCCCTGCTAAAGCTTTCCAATTAAACTTGAGCTAACTTTGTCCCGGTGACTCCAGGGGATCTGGTCAGAGTCTGGTTACTGATGTGTGATTCTGGAAGGAGTTCCAACTGCAAGTCTTGTAATTTAATTCTTTGTGTGACTAGTTGAGTCTCTAGGGCGAACTGTTCTCTACTTATTGATTTGATTTTTTACCTCTGGCAGCTGGATCAATGATTGGTAACAGAAACTGTTTGCTTGCTCTACTGAAGGTCTTTGCCTGAAATGTGTGGATTCAAACTCAAAGCAGTGCATCCAAAACATATTCACTATTCTGTGGGTCTTTTTAAAAGTGAAAAATTCCAATTGGATGTCATGCTCATCCATCATTCAAGTGATTTGCTCAAATTGTTTGATTTTTGAATTACTGTAGGCCTAAATCGTTTTTCAGCAGTTCGAGCGAATCACACTAGCTTTCATGAAAGTGATTTGTCCAAATCTGCTTTTTGTTTTAACCCTACAAGAAAAGATCAAAACCCACAAGACTGTGTTTGAGATTGATGTAGTTTCCTGTTGAGAAAAGTTTAATTATTGCTGCAGAGAAGTTAAAGTCCAACCATTCACATCTGTTCAATTGAGCAAGAATAGTGCCTTGCAATTGCAAAGGATCGAAATAGACTATACACTTTATGTAGCTCTTGTATTTCTGCAATGTTCTCCATCTTACAAACAAATTTCCAAAGGATATAGCTAAGTCTGTGGTAAGAGGAAATATCTGGCATATCCAAGGTGAAGATAGCTCGCAGTATCATATACTGATATAAGATATCCTTCAGGCAATTCACAAGATATATCTCCTCTATAGCTCCCCCAAAGGAGGATCATTGAATGGACAGAAGTCTAGCAGGCATAGATGCTCAGCTGGATTTCAGAGCAATAATATCCGCATTTGTCATCACAAAATATTTCCAATATGTCACGACTTCCAAGTCCCAAAAGAGATAGTCATAAGCCGTAGAGTGGATAAGTGGTGGAAAGATGTGGAATGGAAGTACGACATAGACGCAGAGATTCAGGGGCACCCCATAATCTGTTATACAAAATATCTGTGTTATGAAGCAGGTGCTCAGCTGGCTGGCAGATTGTCAGCTTGGATTTTCCCACCTGGCAAACTTGTCAGCTGGGAGTCAATTTTTGGCATTCTACCGGTGAAATTTGCAGTCAGGTAATGCTAAAGCAGTCGAGGTGGCTGGCTGGGGAAAAAATTATTCATATCAGCTGGCTGGGAGGTGCTGAATGATGCTTGGGCTGGCTGGCAACCCAGCTGGCAGTATAACAGATATTTTCTCCCAGTTGAATAAAAAAATTATTCTAAGTGTCACAAAAGATGTGCAACCAAGACCTTACACTGATATGGGCATTATAATAACACACTGTCATGAGGTGCCCCTGGAGATTATCCATCCCCCCAAGTAAACGCCATGCACAATATACCGAAGAGCTGACACCAGAGGCCGAAAAGGCCTAATATAGTCAGAAGAGGACCTGTAAGTACCTGTAAGTATGAGACATGCGGGCAACATCAAATTGGCAAGGGGAAATTCTATAATGCGTCATTCATTGTTCCCAAAATTCAACAGGTCACTGCTAGCCCTGAATGACCCTGTGCTAACTCGCAGGGTCTCTGGGCTAGGTCACTGCAGCCTGATGTCGGCTAACAAATTATACTTCCTCAGTTTTAATTAATTTGAAGTGTATGATTTTAAAATTCATCCGAATTCTTTAGTCTTCTGCAGCTATGAAAATTTCAATGTCAACATGTGATTGAATTTTAACAGGCAATAAAGCTCCATTGAAGAACACAATTGATTCTGTCAACCTTGCTTGTGAAAAGGAAGCATGTAATTGTTAAAAACCTTCATAAAGTTGTAAGGAGTTAAAATCACGAAGGACAGCATAGTTACTGCTTCGAAATTGCTTGCAATAATAAGATCTATTATGTTTAACATAGGAAATTTAAACACTGAATACTGAATACAAAGTCCGATAATGTTCTCATGAAACAAATTTGACGAAAGCAAGATTACAGAAAATGTTGTCACATAAATAGTTGGACTAATGTCACATCAATGCAGAGAGAAGACATAACCAATGAACCATTGCCCATTGCTCATTTCAATTCATCATTTACATTTTACAACACACATTATATACAAAGCAATATAATATATATCAAGGACAGCCTGCATTAGCTGAAGCTCAAGAATGCAGTGTATATCGAAATGGAAAATATCTCATAATATCTCGCATCTTTCTACACCATTTCCATTAAAAAACACAAGATGATATGACTGTAGGTTCGACACAACAAACTCTTTGAAAGGAAGAAATAGTGGCATATCCAAGGTTAACAAATCTCCCAGTATCATATGACATGATATCCCACAGGCCATTCACAAGAGATATTCTCCATATATCCTCCATAGCTCCCCAAAGGTGGATCATGAATGGGCAGGAGCCTGGGAGCACACGCACTAAGCTGGATTTTCGAGCAATAATATCTGCATCTCTCATCTCAACTTCTGTCATGGTATCTTCAATATGTCACGAATGTAGGACTGAGTGTAGGTCCCAACGGAGATATAAAAGTAGCCCTTACATAAAGAGATATACGAGTAACAAAAAAGAGACATTTTGGTGAAAAGGATAAGGGTATTAATTCACATAAAAGACATGAACCATGTGTTATGACATGTAGCAAGTGATTAGAAACATAACTCACAACAAGAAAGTTTTGAATTAACCTACAATCCTACATATGGAAGACAAATCTAGACACATGTTAGTATTCTTCAGTCATGATCATTACAAATGAAAAATTAAGATAAAAACCACGAGCAATCCCTTCCTAAATCGGCCCAGTGTAACTTACTCTTGCGAATGGCTATTAGACCTATAGACCAGATGACCTGTGTCCCAGTGGATTTTTCACCTCTTAGCTATTCCAGCAGGTGTCGTTCACATATCCCGCATGGGTGCTTAATGGTCATAGAGGTACTACAAGCATCAGAGGGGGCTTATGCTCAAATGCGTAGCAAATAGCTTTGGTGTGTAATCAATAGAGAACATGCACTTATCAGCCAGCAGCAAATCTGGCAATCTTCTGCATGAATCTGGTTACCAAGCCATGTAAAATGAGAAAAGTCATTTGGAAAAATGTAATACAAGCGAGCGAAACAAGTAAATGGGCAACATTACTCCTACTTGTTTTTTTTTTCTGAAATCCTTCATTAAAACCAGCAACGAAAGAATGAATCATTTTTGCTTCATCTTAACCTTAGTGGAGTGAAAAATAGCCCTGGTCAACGGCTATTTTTAAATGAACATGCTGATCTATATAACCAACTCACAGATAAACTGGAAAGGCAGAATAATGTTATATTCAACTGCAGCTATTATCAGGTAAGGATGCAGTGTCAGAGGCTCTCGCAATACTCACAATAGAAATAACTGCAATGCTTTAATAAACACTTCTGAACCAATTTAAAATTCAATTTAATCCGAAAACCCCGATAGGGCATAACAGAAGCAGGAGTCACTAACTTAGCTGAATGGGTCATTGTTTGAGACTGCCAACCAGCATTCTTGAGAGTTGAGAACAGGCTTTCCAAGAATCTCAGTCTCCAATCCATACTCTTACTTCTCTCATTAAGCCAAATTCCTCTCTCCCTTGCAGTACTTGACATGTGTCAAGATTTGCCTTCAGTTGTTACACACTTGTCTTGCCGAAAGGAGAACTAGAATATAACTGGACGAAAGCATTTCTTCAGCAAACTTGGCGAAAAAGCCGCTCAACATTTCTAACTAATTTGGATATGACAATATCACTCTGCACAGTTCCGGGCTGGTATTGCATTTGCCATGACACAGCGACATGGTAATTGGTCAGGTACAATTTGCCGTATAAAAACCGTAACTGAGAACGGTGTGGAAATCAAAAGTAGTTTCAACAGTTCAGCCATGGGCCCTTGGTCAATGGTCATTTGGCAGAGTCAATCTCCCAATTCTACCAATAGCGCATCATGACCTTTGCTTCCAATAACATAAAATAAGGCTTCCCATGAATCCTATCCCCTTTTATTGTCCTGGTCAATGTCATTCTTTCAGTGCCAGCTAGAATAGTTGTACTTAAGCTACCATTCAGTGGGCTGTTTGCTCAGATATACTGTGTGCTGCCCCTGCTTAAGCTTTCCAATTAAACTTGAGCTAACTTAGTCTCGGTGACTTCAGGGGGTCTGGTCAGAGTCTGGTTACTGACATGAGATTCTGAACGGAGCTCAAGCTGAATAATTTTAAATTTAATTCTTTGTGTGATTAGTCGAGTGTCTCGGAAGAATTGTTGTTCTCTATTGACTTGCTTGTTTCCCTCTAGCAGCTGGATGGCAGAGTCGTAACAGCTCCTGCCTGCTCTGCTCTATGTCCGCATAGGTTCAATGTACAAATTCCCAGTTGGATAACATTAATCCCAGCGAGACATTTTCCCCTTGAAGTAAAGCATTGGCCGAATGTTTTGTCTCTTCAAGACAGTTTGAGCCAGACAGGTCCAGACAGGTCAACTTTATTTGTTTTGGTGGAAAAATGTCTTAGTTATTGGTACAGATAGAGATATACGATATGGCCATTCACATCTATACAAGGTACATGTAGCAAGGACAACGCCTTGCAACAGCAAAGAAGGAAATAGACAATATATTTTATGTCTTGCAACAGCAAAGAAGGAAATAGACAATATATTTTATGTCTTGCAACAGCAAAGAAGGAAATAGACAATATATTTTATGTCTTGCAACAGCAAAGAAGGAAATAGACAATATATTTTATGTCTTGCAACAGCAAAGAAGGAAATAGACAATATATTTTATGTCTTGCAACAGCAAAGAAGGAAATAGACAATATATTTTATGTCTTGCAACAGCAAAGAAGGAAATAGACAATATATTTTATGTCTTGCAACAGCAAAGAAGGAAATAGACAATATATTTTATGTCTTGCAACAGCAAAGAAGGAAATAGACAATATATTTTATGTCTTGCAACAGCAAAGAAGGAAACTGACAATATCTTTGATGTCTTGCAACAGCAAAGAAGGAAATAGACAATATATTTGATGTCTTGCAACAGCAAAGAAGGAAATAGACAATATATTTTATGTCTTGCAACAGCAAAGAAGGAAATAGACAATATATTTTATGTAGCCCCTATCTTTCTGCAGCATTCTCCATCATAGAGAAACACAAGACCAAAGGATACAACTAAGTCTGTGGCAAGAGGAAATATCCGGCATATCCAAGGTGAAGATGTCTGGCAGTATCATATACTGATATAAGATATCCTTCAGGCAATTCACAAGATATATCTCCTCTATAGCTCCCCCAAAGGTGGATCATTGAATGAGCAGAAGTCTAGCAGGCATAGATGCTCAGCTGGATTTCAGAGCAATAATATCTGCATTTGTCATCACAAATATTTCCAATATGTCACGACTTCCAAGTCCCAAAGGAGATAGTCATAAGACATATGAGAGAAGTGGGTAACAAAAATATGGTACTTATTCCAGTGATAGGGCTACATCTGAATCAATAATGATGCAAAATTACAAAATAAAAATACAGAAGCAACCAATTGAAGGCTTAGTGCTCACATATTGCTTTTATGTCCAAATCATCTTTGCGTGTTCATTGTATTCACGAGGCAACCTTATCAAAATATTTTGTCATAATATTACAAAGAATGTCAAAGATGAAACCAAGCAACATATCCGAAAACATGACATATAGAATATAGATCTTCGCTCAATAACTTAAGCTTAAAATTCATGTAGAAAACGCACATACCATTTTGACCTACTTAACTCCAGTTACCTTTCATTCAACTCTATACTGTATTCCTGCAGGCGCTGTCAGAGCATAACGCTTTGGAACTTAATGGCCATAAAGGATCACAGGGGCTTATCTTCAAAATGTACTGAAAATAGCTTTTGTGTATAATCAATAGAAAACATGCACCAAACTGCCTTCAACTACCCTGCTGTATGAGTGAAAAAGTTAGCTTGGGGAAGCTGACAAGCAATTGGGGAGTGACATTACTGCAGTGTTGGCTAGGTACCAGGTGCCAAATCCTTGGCCTTGCTTCAATCTCGGGTGTCTTTGGGCCAGTATTGGAGGCCTCGGGACCGACCTCATCCTCGAGGCCTTTCTCAAGGCCACATTTTGATGGTATCGGCCTTGGTCTCAGTCTCGGAACTCATGCCATGGCCTCGGATGTCCCAGCCTCGACTACATCACTGCATTAATGGAACGATGTAAATTGATAGAATCTAGTACAATCTGAAATTTATCTACTCCAACCAGGATAATCTTCTTTCCAAAGCCTTGAGATCAAACAAGCTCATTCCAAATGGCAAATTAGATAATTACATTTAAACACAAGGTTCTAAATATATAAATGAGACCATAACAAAGTCAGAATCACGTTCATTTTAGTTGCAGCACAGCCAGGCCATGAAACAGGTTTTCACAATGGAGGACAAGTGTCCAGCTTTGTTAAATGCATACAAGAAACATAGCCTTCAGATAGTTTGCTAAAAGATACTCTGCAGGGTATCACTGGTCTAAATCTTTCTGCAGCTACACGAGAGGCAGCAATCACGAACTAAGCTGTTAGGGTCATTGTTAACTGCCAACAAGTATTCTCAAGAGGAGTGAAAAGGCTTTTCAAGAATCTCAGCTTGCAATCCATACTCCTTCTCTTCTTGGCCAGCTGAAATCCTCTCTTCTTGCATAGCTCTAAAGGAAGGGCATGAGTGTCTATTGGATCATGGCTTCCCCTGCCCTTGAAAATGAGGTCATATGGCAGGCACATTCATTTCCTCTTTTAAGGTCATTCCTCAGGTCAGAGATGTCTCTCCGGTGTCTTTCAACTACGCAAAGTTGAAACAAGACTCGATGAACCACGGTTAGCTCACCAATATATGTGAAGGAAGGCACTAATGTAATGGTACAATATTCAGCAGTCTCCCAGTCTCAAAAAGCTCTGATTTGGCTTGTGCAACACTGCGAATGTTTTTTCGGTTTCTGCTGAAAATAAATGAAACAACAAACAAAACAAATGTGCCACCAACAGAGCAATCAGCTTGTTTGTATGCAGACAGCAGATTCACAGTGCCTCTTTTATGTCTTTTTTGCTTCTGGGAGGCAAGGAACCACAAGGGATGGCGATTAAACAAGCTTTACTACTTGGGTTCAGTGCTGGGAGCACCTTTACGAGCAGAAGGTCAAAGCAAGTGACATCTGCTGATTGTGCGTTAACTCAGCCTTACTGTCAAGGGTGGGATTTATTGGTCCCACAGACTGCAAGTTGCACAAGATAACAGTTTTAAACACAGCAACACTGCGAACAGTCATGATGCACACAAAAAATAGTCGCTCTTCAGAGGGAATACTTTTTGTTTAGCTTCACAAGGCCAGATGCAAACAGATGACTGTCAGTAGCTTAATCTCCAAGGATGCTGCCATTTGAACATTTCCAAAAATTACTTAAAACATCTGCCAAGAAAAAGAAATTATGTCAAAATTACAACAAGAATATGTCTGTATTCACACCAAATGATGGAAAATAAGATATGGTCCTCAATATTCATATTTATAACTTTGACCTGCTTTAACGGCATTCATTATTCACATGCAGACGAAGCATAGACCATTGCAACCAACTTGACTCGGGTTATCTGTCATTCTCTTCTGCTGTATTCCTGTAGGTGCTGTTCAAAAGTATAACGCATGGCCACTTACATAATGGTCATGCAGGTGCCATGAAGGATAACACAACTTTATCTTCAAAATGCCCAGCAAATAGCTTTTGTGAGCAATCAATAAAGAGCATCCACCAACCTAATAGCAGCTGAGCACCCTGCCAAATGTAGTACATTACACGAGCTAGGGCAAGCTGTCAGAAGCAGTTGGTTTACAACATTACTGGATGTTTGTAAATTGGTAGAATAGTTTAACCAGAATAATATTTTTTCTTGATATCCTTGGAAAAAACAAGCAGATTCTAAATGCTAAACTAGACTTCCTACATTCAAAATCAAGGCTTATAGTCTACAGAACATGGTGGATCATGCAGTCACAAACAGGCCAGGATGCACACTGAATGCAACAGACAATAATTGTCAAACTTTGTTGAATGCTTCTGAGCAGACCAGAATATATAGCATTTAAATTTTACTTTAGCTAAAACTCTGCAGGGCATCACTGGTCTTTCCACTGCCACAAAAGAGGCAACAGTCACAAACTTAGCAGTAAGGGTCATTGTTAACCGCCAACAAGCATTCTCTGGAGGAGTGAATAGGCTAAACAAGAACCTCCACCTGCAATCCATACTCCTTCTCAAATTGTCCAGCTGAAACCATCTCCTTTTGCATTGCTTTAAAGGAGGGGCATTTGTGTCTATTGAATGACGCCTTTCTTTGACCTTAAAAATCAACTGAAAAATGAGGTCATATGGCAGGCACATTCACTTCCTGTGAAGGTCATTCCTCTAGTCAGTGGAAATGAGAGCTTGCATGAAAAAAATTGCTTCGGTGTCTTTAAAGCAAGCAAAAGTTGTAACAAAGATCAGTATGTCAGGGTTACCACTTACAGTGATCATCAACATCATCGCGAACACTCCTTTTTGCTGATATCTCAGCAACCAGCAGCCCTATGAACAAAATTTCTTCACTCACATGCATCTGGTAGCTGTTTATAACTTCCTATCACACTTTCACGATGTTTTTGCGATGTTTTTCCTTTTTTCGGAAATGAGGGAAAATTTCACCTGTTTTCAGTCCATATCACTCGTGACGTAACCAAAGAATTTAGTTGTGCGTGGCTATGACGTCATCACAGGTAGACAGTGCCGCCACCACCATTTAGTTCTCAGTTCACGAGGAAGGTGATGACAACTGTAGACATGTGAAGGAAGACACTGACGGAAAGATATTCAGCAGCATCCACGTCTTAAAAAGCTCCAATTTAGCTTGGGCAACATTGTGAATGTTTTTTTTTTCAGTTTCCGCTCAAATTAAATGAAACTACAAACAAACAAATGTGCTACCAACAGAGCAAACAGCTTGTTTGTATGCAGACAGTTGATACAGATTGCCTCTTTTTATATCTTTATTACCTCTGGAGGGCAAGGAAACACAAGGGATGGCGATTAAACAAGCTTTACTACTTGGGAGCACCTTTTTGAACAGAAGGTCAAAGCAAGTGACATCTGCTGATTGTGCGTTAACTGTCAAGGGTGGGATTTATTGGTCACAGAGCTGCAAGTTGCACAAGATAACAGTAAAACACAGCAATAGAGAAGTCATGATGTACAGTATTACACCCAAGCAAAAACAGTCACTCTACAGAGCAGAAGATTTTTTGTTTCAGCCGCAAAATATTAACAGATGCCTAACAATATATATAACAATATAACATATAGTATGATTTTATATATAGCGCCCATTCCAGATAAATCTGCTCAGCGGCGATATATTCCCACCAATGCCAACATAAATTAAATTAAAAATCTACTTCTAAAAATTACATGAAATATCAGCCAAGAAAAAGAAATTATTTCAAAATTGTAAAAAGACATATCAGTACTCATACAACATGATTGAAAATATGATATGATCTTCAATATTCAAATACATGTTTATAACTTTGACCTGCTTTAATTGCATTCATTATTTACATGCAGACGAAGCATAGACCATTGCAACCAACTTGACTCGGGTTATCTGTCATTCACTTCTGCTGTATTCCTGTAGGTGCTGTTCAAAAGTATAATGCATGGCTACTTATATAATGGTCATGCAGGTGCCATGAAGGATAACACAAGCTTATCTTCAAAATGCTCAGCAAATAGCTTTTGTGAGCAATCAATAGAGAGTATCCACCAAGCTACTAGCAGCTGTGCACCCTGCCACAACTATGAGCCAAGGCAAGCTGTCAGAAGCAGTTGGTTTACAACATTACTGGATGTTTGTAAATTGGTAGAATAGTTTAACCAGAATAATATTTTTTCTTGATATCCCTTGATAAAACAGGCAAATTCCAAATGCTAAATTAGACGTCTTTAGACGTCTATATTAAAAATCAAGTATTATAGTCTACAGAACATGGTGGATCATGCAGTCACAAACAGGCCAGGAAGCACACTGAATGCAACAGACAATAATTGTCAAACTTTGTTAAAAGCATCTGGACAGACCAGATATATATATAGCAATTTATAGCATTTAAATTTTACTTTAGCTAAAACTCTGCAGGGCATCACTGGTCTTTCCACTGCCACAAAAGAGGCAACAGTCACAAACTTAGCCACAAGGGTCATTGTTACTGCAATTTCATTAAGTATGACTTTCAATGGCATGTTTTATGCCAAACTATGTAGCTTTTTAAGCTCACCTGATTGGTTTGTGAGGCATAAAACGTCCTCTGAATCCACAAGCTGAACGCATTTGAAGCTGTGAACGTTTAGTTTTCGGCTTCAGCAAGCAGTAAAGTTCATAATTTATTATCGTTTTCATATATACGTGTTTTTTCAGTTTGCACTTTGCTTTATCTCAAAACTGTGATGTCACAGATTTAGCTGCATAACTGTTTATTACAAGCACATATTTCAAGAAACTGACCAAATGCATTCACACATGGATTATGTATGTTTAGCTTATTTAGCTTTAATACCTACATAGGTTGATAGATACTTTAACAAAATGAAACTGAACTAAACAGACCACTTATCCTCAAAGGAGAGTTACACTGCTGGTCAAAAGTTTGGAAAAAACAATAAGCTGCCTAATTAGTGTTGCAAAATGGTATCTGGTTGTTCGGAACTTCGGATTCTTATACTTGATCAAGCCAAAATAGTGGATTATTAAAAATAAATTTGTAAAAATAGCATTAAATTTCAAAGGTTGCTCTAAAAAACAGGGATGGATGATTGAAGGATGATTTGGGCTTTATGTCCTGTATTTATGCACTTGGTAGGATTAGGACATGCCTGGCAACTTGCTTGGGGCCATCAGTATTTTTGAAAGCTGCAATCCATCCACACTCAAGCGAATTTCTGTAACACTGACCTTATGGCAAGCAAAATTCTGTTTCCCAACTTTTGGCCTGCAGTGTACAATGACTAAAAACAAATGTGACGAAGTGATTTGAAATTGTGAAGACGAGTGTCTTGTGAATCATAATAAAACAGGCTTTGTTTTGTTAAACATTGAAACAGAGACTCTTCTGTCAAGGTGTAATAATCAGCTTGAACAGAAATTGTTTGTTGTGGTTGTACAAAAAGTGTAACATTGCCTGGCAGTTTTACTTTCCTTTGTCATAAACTGTGATGTCAAACTCTGAACTGATATGTCACAGATTGAAGATTAGACCAATCACATTCACAGATACCCAGATGATGTCACGGTTTAACTGCAAAACGAAATTTTCAAGAAACACGTAGCTATGAAAACGATAATAATCAGATTAGCAGGTAAGCACTGGTACTTTGACTGTCATCACGAGACATGTCACTGGCCTTGAGATACGTTTTCATGATATTCAAATTAGTTTTATGCAATGTAATTCAGTGCCTCAACCAATCACATGGACAACATTTGTTACGTTTTACTGCCACAGTGCAGAAATTCATACTTCTTGAAATTGCAGTAACCGCCAACAAGCATTCTCTGGAGGAGTGAAGAGGCTTTTCAAGAATCTCAGCCTGCAATCCATACTCCTTCTCTTCTTGGCCAGCTGAAATCCTCTCCTCTTGCATTGCTTTAAACGAGGCATGTGTGTCTATTGAATCACACCTTCTTTTGCCCTGAAAATGAGGTCATATTGCAAACGCATTCATTTCCATTGAAGGTCATTCCTCAGGTCAGTGGAAATGGGATTTTGGATGAAATATTTCTCTTTGGTACCTTTCAATCAAACCAAAGTTGAAACTAAACTCGATATATCACAGGTAACTCACTAAGCCATGGCAAGGAAGGCACAGTGTATATAAGATAATACTTTCCTCTACAAAGCCATCTATACAATACAACCAGTCAAGCTAAAGGGCCTGCCCCCAAGCCAAGGGCGTAGGAGCAACCTATTAAACTCATCCAATTACACCGCACAATATTTTATGAATGTGAGAATTATGATAACAGTAGAGTAAGTTTAATTGTGAATCACAATTATAGTGAGTCCAAAGTGTGAGTGAATTAATGTATTATAATTTTGCCTTGGCCACCGATCAATGACCAGCGTTGTTAAATTACTATTTTGAACCTCACGCCATACAACCATGACAGCAGAATTGCATGCTCCAGGACATTGCATCAAAGAAAATGGTCTGTGATTTGGCGAATATATACCACAAAGGAAGTCTCACAGTACTCTGCAATGACTTTGTGGCATGTTCAGTGTATGTATTTCAGGTGTCTTCTGCGGTGTTTGATGTCCTCATCAAAGTGTTTTTACACTGAGATGTTGCACTATTGAACACAGTGAATGTGTTCCTCAAGGTTAGGTAACATAGTGCAGGGTGTCTGCAGCTTTTTTGAAACCAAATTCCAGGCTTTTTCCAGGCTTTTCCAGGCCAAGTTTTTCAAAATTCCAGGCCAATTTGTTGATGAACTGACCAATTAACGACACGATACACACATTTTTTTCGTAGCACGACATTCGTCCTTTGGTCCTATCATCGCTAAAAATTGCCAAAAATTTAGCAGTGGCCTATTTTTATTTCCATACAAACTAAATTCCAGGCTTTTCCAGGCCTTTTTTTCAAAATTCTGGTTTTTCCAGGCTTTTCCAGGCCTGGAAATTGAGAAACCAAATTCCAGGCTTTTCCAGGATTGGCAGACATCCTGTAGTGAGACGCATCATTAGGGTGGCAATAGCCTACACTCCAAAAGTTCCAGGTTGCGACTTACTGAAAATGAAGAAAAATCTGACATGCTTTTGACAATATAGATTACCTCTTGAAGCTCTTCTAGTATTACAATTTATACACATCCTAATCATTTTCTTCTCCATACTCTCATCTGCCTAACAACTGGAATTTTTATATCAAATAAAAATATGTCATCCAGTCTGATGTGTAGACACCAGACACATTATTTAGTGATTCATCAATGTTCCGGGGCACTGAGAATGAGATAACATGTGACGGGTTTTCCAGAATATGTCGAATTTAACAACATGTCTTCCCTGTCGGTTGCGTGTGCCATTTTAACCTGATGGAGTGGCAAGGTGTCTGATTTTATGCCAATGTGTCTGATTCTATGCCAATGTGTCTGGCTGCTGTTCTCCTACCAGTCACCCATTAACTCGACCATCATTTATGTGCAGCCAGACGGGACTTATGAGGCGGTAAACTTGCAGAGCAGTCCGTAATCTGCTTGGTGGATCGCTCATAATTTCCTGCTCTCTTTATGCGGTCTCTGCTTATCTCCAAGACACCAATGCTTCACTGAATTAATTACTCCTTCCACTACAGCACTGGTGGCATGTCTGTTTTTCGTACATATACATTATACAACTATATGTACCACTACACTGCATACTTTCTACTGGACGCTACTCAACCTTGGTAATGAAAATAATTATCCACCATATAAGCTGCCCTTAGGGATTTATTTCTGGGAAGAAACCAAGTTAATCTAAGGCAGTAAATAGTAAAACAATATGTTGTGATGCTCGGAGAATGTGAGCGACAAAGACATCACTTACAAACACATTGAGCTTCTTAATTAAAGATTAACCAAGTCATGCATGTTACATGATGCCAATTTGTTGGTAAACAGTTTCTTTTGAATAGCAATTGCCTTGCTTGACTTGTGTTCCTAACAGATGTTTCGATGCAGGTGTGCAATGGACTTGAGTTTTAAAGTGCTTTAATGTTGATTAATGTTGAACAAGAGAGTTTCGAGATCTCCCCAAATGACCTGCTGCTCAGTAACCAGAGCACAAAGTAAATCCCAAGAAAGGAAACACAATGGACCACCCGATTGAATTGAGGACTTTTTACTGCTGACTTTGAATTGTTGATGTCCCCATCACTCAAATGCCTAATTTCCTGATTTTTTTTTTGCTTTCAGTAACAGGACAGCAGTGGCCTTAAAAGCACCAAAGTGCTCCAATGTGTCTTGGAAGTCTCAAGAAAAGCATTTTGGCATAAATCTAAAGTAGACAAGAGAACAGCTTGGTGATCAGTCTCCAATAATGCCATTCACAGAGATTACTTTTCAAGTATGATGGGACAACATGACAATAATCTATTTGTATTTTGGCCACAGGGAGACCAAAGATTTTTTAAAAAAGGAGCCGTAACAAATATGAATTGAGTTTCTTCTCTCGGGACCGCGACTGTGCAGTTGCAACATGTGACTCCATATTGTTAATTTTTCTCTTATGCAGTGAATTGCGAATATTCTGACAACCGACTGCAAAAGCATTGTCATCAGGTGTGGCTTTTTTTACCTCTCGGGTTATTGAGTTGTACTTTTCTCAGACATACAGGGAAAGTATGTGTACCTTATGTAATTAATGAGCAATTTGAGCATGGTGTAAAATAGAAAGTGCAGCAAGTTATTGTGAATCTGTAAGTTAATAAAAACAAGATTTGAGGTTCGTCTGAAATCAGAAACACACAGGCAAAATAAGTGACCTGGCATTTATTATAGCAGATACACATTTATGAGAAATGGATGTTCGGTAAAAATCTAGATGTTTATACATGTATGATATACATAATTATACAGCTAACTGGCATTTATATATTCTACGGACCATTCATAACACTAAATCAAAGTGGCAGGGTTAAACATTTTTCAAGGGCGATCCGTAGACTCAAGAATTCTAGTAGCTCAACGAAGGAACACACCAGCATCTTAAATGACATTTCTTAATCTCTCCCTCATATATTGCATGTATTGGTGACACACAGGAAATTAACTGCACACCAAGGTTCTTTTACTGCACTTTAATTAACTTCTTTCCCTCTAGGAGGTGCCTTGATAGCAATTCTCCCCCCAGGGCAGCTAAGGGCAAGATACTATGTGAAGTGACGTCACCTGAGGAGAGTCGAAGTGATCTCTTACATTTGAGACAGCATCTTATCTATTGAAAGTCTGACAGATATCCGGTCACTGGCCTTCTATCATATGGTCTGGACTCTGGATTAGCTGCGAAGTCAAGTTGTCCAATTACACCACATTTGAAGGACTTTTAAAAGTGCATAGTTGAGAAGAGCTACTTGTTAAGGTTGTAGTTGTACTGGAGTCTCATGATGCTTGCATACAATGTTTTTGTAGCACATATTGCTTTTTCATATAAATTATTGACAGAAGGAGAGGACCATTCACTATGAAATTTGCGAGTCATGATAGTAGTCATGATCATACTTTTAGTATGGGAACCATAGACGCTGTTTGATTAGTCATCATTAAGTGGAGGCTTCTTGATGAGTCAAAACTGCTTTTAACGAAAGAATCAGATAAGTTACCCTTAATTTTTTGTTGGCAACCAACAAGCAGATTTATCAATTAAAAGTAAAACCCTATTGTAATTAATGGTATGATCATGACACATCATCACCATCATGACACATAAAGAGCAATGTTCAAGGAGAAACAAATACTTGCATTCACCAAAAATAATGAAAATGCTGTAATGAAAAGCCATTTGCAATGCATTAAAATGCATAAATTGCTGCCATACTCAAACATCAAACATGAAAGAGAGAAGCAAAAAACCTTTTTTGAGTGGCACCAATGAAAGAAAATATTTTGATTGGCAGTAAAAATGAGGCTTCAATGAAACCAAGGTTGTGTCCTGCTCACGTGATATTTCAATTTTGGTCCGGGCATTTATTAATATTTTTATAATATTTAATGTTTTTATCAAGCCGGGTCTCTTTATTGCATGATACAGCGTCCAAATACACCTCTACAGTGTAAACACAATGTGATTTATATTAATGCCAACCATTTACTGGGATCATAGAATGACCAAAATTGTTGATTCCATCACATTTTTGGTCCACCGTTTTAAATACACTGAAAAGACTTCAGAATGGTTTTGCCGATAAAGGATCATGGATAAGTTTGCCTGAAGCTATGGTGTAATAATTCCTTCATGAGCATTAATGGCTCATCATTGCTGTGTTTGACCAATTGCCAGCTTGTCCCAGATCAAGCTTGAAATGGGCGATTGATTTTGGTTATCGAATCCATGGAGCCTTTTAACCAACTCTGTCTATTAGTAAAGTATTTACATCCGCCTGGCTCGTGGGCCAGGAGTCAGAATAGGATATCTGAGTAAAGCCATTGGATGGCAAAATAAAAGGCCTCGAAAGTCCATTTAGGTAGAGTCTTGTTTTTGTCCTTGAAAATACAGGTAAATCACTTTGACCACTGTCCAGCATAGTCCAACTGGCTTTCTTTAGCATACTGTACCTCATGCTATGTACCGATCATAGTCGAATTGCATGCTTCACTATGCATTTTATCAAAAACTTGTTTTTGTCGTTGAAAATACAGAAAACTCACTTTGACCACTGTCCACAGTGTCCAGCAGGCTTCCTTTAGTATACTGTACCTCATGCTATGTACCGCTCATTGTCAAATTGCATGCTTCAGTATACATTTTATCAAAAACTTAGTCTGTGATCTTGAAAGTATCTACATCAAGGAAGCAATAGATACACTTTGTGATGGTTTCATGGCATGTACAATGCATGTATTTCTGTTGTCTTCAGCCCTGAAGTGTTTGATGACCTCATTTAGGTTACAAATTAGGTGTTATTTGCATGAAGATAGAGTACTGATAAGCACCATTCAACACCTTACTCAAGGTTGCTTTGAGAAGTCAGGTGTATTATAAAACAACTGAATCTAACTGAATTGGTGGCTTTATCCTTTGTTTGCATTAGGGGAACAGCGGGCAAATGTAATGATGAGATGGGCGATTAATAGTTGAAATAACTTTTACATTAAGAACTTTGGATAAAGTCATATTTTGATGGAAATTTTATTAAAATTGGTTCTTCATGGAAGGGTGGGCTTTTATTTAGGGTTGCGCTTTTAATATAGAAAATACGACATATCTGTGGTTTCATGCAGAATATTTATACCATTAAATTTTTCACTTAATGTCTTTGTCCACTAGCGGAGAGCCGAGAGTCAGCCAGGGCTTTTTGTGTTTGGTTGTTACTTGCCAGCTGGTGTCATTATCTCCCATAGTGACCTGCTGCTCAGCAACCAGAGCAAAAAGTCAGCCACAGAAAACAGAAACTGACCACCTGGCCACTGCTTTCAACATTAGTGGTTGTTGACATCAATCAGATCCATCTATCTCACAATTACAGAAGCAATGGATAAATTTTTACCAATGAAATTATGTAAGTTTGATAAATATAAGCATAGAAAATGTCCTTGGATCACAACAGGAATCATGCATTCTATCAAATACAGAGACAAATTGTATAAGAAATTGAAATCTATAGACAGTCAGCACCCCTCTTATCAGTCCATTAAACTTAACTTACAAACATATAATAGGATACTAAAGCAAGGTATAAGACAAGCCAAGCGAATCCACTATAACAATTGTTTCTCAAAATTTAAGCATGACATCAAAAATACATGGTCAACAATCAAGGAAATTATTAACAAATCCAAGCCTAAAACTGATTTCCCAGAATATTTTATGAACAATAATACTAAGTTATACGATCATGAAGAAATAGCTAATGGTTTCAATACTTTCTTCGTAAACATAGGACCAAAATTAGCACTGGAAATAGAGCAACCCGAAAACTGTGACTTCAAAAGATACTTAAAGACACCATCCTTAAATACCTTCCAATTTGAACATGTTGAGACAATAGATATAATAAAAACCATAGATTCTTTGAAAACTAAGACAAGTTTCGGCCATGATCGTCTGTCCAACAAAATTTTAAAGTATATCAAACACGAGGTTGCAGATATATTGAGGAGCATAATAAACATGTCAATTTCAGAGGGAAAGTTTCCTGATTCAATGAAAACGGCTAAAATAATTCCACTATATAAAAAAGATGACAATAAAAACTTCAGTAATTATAGACCGGTTTCCATTCTTCCTAGCATGTCCAAAGTATTTGAAAAAATAATGCATAAACAAATTTTTAAGCATTTCAGCAACAACAAATTGCTTTACATGAGTCAACATGGATTTCGGAGTCATCATTCTACTGAATTTGCCGCTTTAGAATTAATAGACCAAGTATTGACAGAAATGGACAAAGACCACACTCCCTTAACAATATTTCTAGATTTATCCAAAGCTTTTGACACAATAGATCACCAAATTTTACTTCATAAATTACATTACTATGGCTTCCAAGACAATTCTCTAAACCTATTAAAAAGTTATTTGCGAAATAGACATCAGTATGTTCAGTACAATGAGACATCTTCGGAATCCATGTTGATCTCTACAGGGGTCCCGCAAGGATCAATACTTGGCCCACTGCTCTTTATTATTTATATTAATGACCTAGCTGTTGTATGTGATAAATTCAAACCTATAATCTATGCAGATGATACGTCTCTTTGTGCATCTTTGAATTCTTTTGGTGTTACAGTCGATGATAACATTAATTTTGAACTAAAACAAATAAGTAATTGGATGAAAGTCAATAAATTGTCTCTTAACTGCCAGAAAACTAAGTCCATGTTATTCCATTCACCTCAAAAGACAGTTCATTACCCAAAATTATATATTGATGATCACCAAATTGAGTTTGTCTCTCATTTTAACTTCTTAGGAATACATCTTGATTCTAATCTAAAATGGCATTATCATATCAATATTATTTCCAAGAAGATTTCCAAAGTTAATGGTATACTGAACAAATTGAAGCATTTCCTCCCGAAAAACATTCTCTTGACTTTATATAATTCACTTATACTGCCTCATCTAAATTATGGTTCACTATTATGGGAGAAAAAATGTCAGAAACTGTTCACACTGCAAAAGAAGACTATACGAATTATTACATGTAGCAGATATAATGCCCATACAAGTCCTTTATTTAAAAGATTAAATATACTAAAATGTCATGACATATGTGCACTGCATGCTTTTAAGTTTTGCTTCAAGCTGGAGAACGGAATGTTGCCGGGATACTTTCATTCAGGTATATTTACAAAAACACAGAATATTCATGATCATTATGTCAGAAATCAAAATAGTTTCCATTTACCTACAATTAGTCATGAATTTGCAAAACAATCTATCAGATACAAAATTTCACAATTCTTTAACAATATTTCAGATCGTTCTATTAAAGACAAAATATATACTCATTCACTTGATGGTTTCAAGAATTATACCAAAAATAAGATAATAAGTAATTATTCATGTGACTGTGATATTCAAGACTGCTATATTTGCAACAGAACATAAGAAGTGCACCTTTATACCTCCTAGGAACATATCTGTACTGAGTTAGTATTCAATACTATTCCATATAAAAATCTTATTCCGTTCAAAAACTTGAATTACTTTCTTTTTTTAACTAATTAAACCTGAAGGGCAATGTTGGATCTGGATGCCTGACGACTCACATGGACGCGCTTGGTAGAAGTATAAAATAATTATGATGTATAGGTGGCCCTCCAGTAGCGGCACATAGTGCTTTGGGAGGGTCTCCTCTCTCTTTATACATTTGTTTGTCTTTTAATCTAATGTTGTATAATGTTGAAATAAATTACGTCTGAGTCTGAGTCTGAGTCTGTTTGACAGTGCTCTAATATTAAAGAAACGGTGTTTACACTGACCTGAATTTTCCAGAAAAAACAACTTCTTTCAAATTAGATTGAAGATGGTATTTTTTTGTCATAGAGACTTGTTGACGAGTATGGCAGTACAATTTATAGTATATATGTCATTGTGCCATGATTATATGAACTAATGAAGCCAAGCAAAAGCAAACACAAAAAGGCTGGAAAAGAATATCTTGCCTCAAAAAACTTTTCTCTTTTTTTAAAAACGTATTCTTACACTATTTCTTGTCATGGATGGTAGTACTACTAAATTAAGGAAATTCGGTGTGATAAGATTTATCTCACACTCAACCGTTCACATTTCAGCCTTGTGTAATGTGTATCCAAAACATAAGAAAAAAAATCACTCTGGACAGTGGAATTTTTTGCTTCATTGCATAGTAAATCACGGTGAGTGGTGACTGTTGTTGTTTTTGCTGTTATCTTGTGCAACATGCAGTCCGAGGGACCAATAAATCCCACCCTTGACAGTTGACACACAATCAGCTGATGTCTCGTAAATTGACCTTCTGCTCGTAAAGGTGATCCCAACAGTGAACCACGGAATTAAAGCCTGTTTAATCGCCATCCCTTGTGTTTCCTTGCCCTCCAGAGGTAATAAAGATATAAAGAGACACTGTGAATCCGCTGTCTGCATACTAACGCGCCGTTTGCTCTGTTGGTAGCACATTTGTTCTGTTGGTAGTTGGTAGCAGAAACCGGAAAAACATTCAGACAATCAGTGTTGCGCAAGCCAAATTGGAAAGATCGTAATTGTTGTACATAATCTATGCTTTGCTTGCCATGGCTAGGTGAGTTTCCTTTGATATATCGAGTTTAGTGTAAACTTTGATTAACTTGAGAGACACCAAGAGACATATTTCATGCAAGGTCCCATTTCCACCAACCTGAGGAATGACCTTCAATGGAAATGGACGTGCCTGCCATATGGCCTCATTTTCAAGGGCGAAAGAAGGCGTGTTTAAATGGACACACATGCCCTGTATAGCAACGCAAGAGGAGTGGATTTCAGCTGACCAAGTTGAGAAGAAGTATGGATTGCAGGCTGAGATTCTTGAAAAGCCTATTCACTCCTCTTGAGACTGCTTGTTGGCAGTTAACAACTGCCCTAACAGAGCTCTAAGTTTGTGACTGCTGCATCTTTTGTGGCAGTAGAAAGAGCAGTGATGCCCTGCAGGAGATTTAGTATAAGTTAAAAGCTATATTTTAAATATTCTGGTCTGGTCAGAAGCATTTAGTGAAACTTGACAATTGCAATATAGTGTTTCCATTGTGTTTGCTGGTCTGTTTGTAGCTGCATGATCCACCATGTTCTGTGGACTATAGACTGTACATCATGATTGCTGCTGATTTTACTGTTATCTTGTGCAACTTGTGGTCTCTGGGACCAATAAATCCCTCCACTGACAGTTAACGCACAATCAGCAGATGTCACTTTCTTTGACCTTCTGCTCGTAAAGGTGCTTCAGATCTGAACCAAAGCTGTAAAGCTTGTTTAATCGCCATCCCTTGTGATTTCTTGCCTCATAGAACACTGTAAATTTTGAATTTTGAGTTAGCTTAATTGATTGAGTGAGATGGTTGCACAATTCCTTTGAGCTAAGATAGCTTGTTGTTTGCAAGTTATAACAACATAAAGATTATCATAACTCAAAACAGCAAGCTATCATGGCTCAAACAAATTGTGCAACCGTCTCACTCAATCATTTGAGCTAACTCAGAATTTCAGAATTTACAGTGAAGTAATGAACACAGAAAGAGGCACTTTTGAATGTGTGGTCTGCATATGCACAAGCTGTTGGTTCTGTTTCCTCTGACCTGAGGAATGACCTGCACAGGAAGTGACGTGCCTGCCACATGACCTCATTTTCAAGGGTGAAGGATTCAATAGACCCACGTGCCCTTCACTTCCTTTAAAGCAATGCAAGAGGAGGGGATTTCAGCTGGCCAAGAGGAGAAGGGGTATGGATTGCAGGCTGATATTCTTGAAAAGCCTCTTCACCCTGCCCTAACAGAGCTCTAAGTTTGTGACTGCTGCATCTTTTGTGGCAGTAGAAAGAGCAGTGATGCCCTGAAGGGATTTAAGTTAAATTACAATTTAAAAGCTGTATATTCTGGGGTGTTAGGCGCATTTACTGCAATTTCAAGAAGTATGAGTTGCTTGGGCCACTTGCTACGTAGTTTCTAAGCTACCTCTAATTGGCTGATGATCAGTTTAAAAGGACCAATCAGAGGAAGTTAAAATACTACATAGGTCGTAGGAAGTGGTCCTGCAACTCATACTAATTGAATTGGCAGTAACAGATCTTGACAATTATATTCTGTTACATTCAGTGTGTTTCCTGGCCAGCTTGTAGCTACTTGATCCAACGTGTTCTGTAGTCGATAGAGCCTTGATTTTAAATATAGATGTCAAGTTTAGCTTCTGGAATCTACTCGTATTATGCAAGGACTTTGGAAAAAGAATATATTCTGGTTAAAGCAGGTAAATGAATAGTAGACTTTTGGAGATTCTACCAATTTACAAACATCCAGTACTGTCGCTAACTAATTGCTTCTGAAAGCTTCCCCTATAGGTCATCTCTGCAATCATATGTCAGGGTACAATGTAACTGGCCGCCAGTAGGTTGGTGGATATTCCCTATTATTCGTACTCAACAACTTCTTTTGGGCCATTTTGAAGATAAGCTCCTGTGATCCTTTATGGTATTAAATACCAAGTGTTAGGCTTTAACAATTACTTTAGGAATACAGTTGATTGAAAGATAACCCGAGTCAAGTGGGATGCAAAGGCCATCACTTCCACTGTTTTATGCTTGAGTGTACAACTGTAGATCATGACTGTTGGCAGTGTTGCTGTGTTTTACTGTTATCTTGTGCAACTTGTGGTCTCTGGGACCAATAAATCCCTCCCTTGACAGTTAACGCACAATCAGCAGATGTCACTTTCTTTGACCTTCTGCTCGTAAAGGTGGTTCAGGTCTGAACCCAAGTAGTAAAGCTTGTTTAATCGCCATCCTTTGTGGTTCCTTGCCTCCGAGCAGCAGAAAAAACATAAAAAGCGGCACTCCATATCTGCTGTCTGCATACAAACAAGCTGATTGCTCTGTTGGCGGCACATTTGTTTTGTCCGTAGTTTCATTTAATTTGAGTAGATACCGAAAAAACATTAGCAGTGTTGCACCAGTCAAATTGAAAAGACCAAAATAGTATTCACTCTGTTAACCTTGGTCTGGTAAAATTAAAATATTTCTAAAAATCTAAATTCTGCCATTTTTGAAGCCCAATTTTCTTGTCATGTACAAACATTCTGAACAGCATGTCATTGCCAAATCACTGCAGCAATAACATGGTATTGAATTAATGAGGTTAACTAGTAATATAGCCCAAATGAGCTGGCAGGGTTTTCAATCCTATAAGCACAGCAGAGGTAAGCACTTGAGCATAAAGAGGTTCAATTGATGTCCAAGAGCAATCTTCAGGGCCAATCCGGGGCAAGTGGTGTAACTTTTACAATATGCAAAAGAGAAAGAGGATACATAGCCTGACAACATGTAACCCATCGCAAAAACCCAAAATTAAAATGTCACATGAGTAAGATACAGCCTTGGTTTTACAGAAGCCTCAGTTCTTACACCCAATCAAAATATTTTCTTTCATTGGTGCCACTCAAAAAAGGTTTTTTGCTTCTCTCTTTCATGTTTGAGTATGGCAGCAATTTATGCATTTTAATGCATTGCAAATTGCTTGTCATTACAGCATTTTTATTATTTACAATGAGTGAGAAGTGCCGTTTCTCCATGAAAATTGCACTTTGTGAGTCAGGATGGAGCTGATGTGTCATGATGATACCATAAGTTTCAATAGTACTTAAAATTATTGAGATGAAGTTTGCTTGTTTGTTGCTGACAAAAGAAAAGAAAATGTGTTCAAAGTCGGCCTCCTATCATATTAAGTTGTGAAAATGACTTTATTCTACTGAAACTGAGCTTTGAAATGATGTGTAGTATGTTTTGATATCTCCATCCAATCCAAAGATATGGCACCTCAAACATCGATGATGCGAAACATCATAATTTGAGAAAATGGCGTTTTAAATTCCCGCCATTGCAATTAAAGAACTAAGAAAATCAAGAGGGACACTCAATTTAGATTATTTAAAATCAATTTGTGGTAAAATGGTCTTAAGTATTTGAAGAAAATTACTTTTGCTAAAACGTGGTACCAACAGCTAAAAAACATCAAAATGAGGCCTTTTTACACATTTTGCTAATTTCTGAGAAATATATGATGCCTACTTTGAACTCATTTTGGTGGAGCAGGTCACTAATGTGTCTAATTCTTTCATTATAAGTGGTTTTGTCATATCAATTTTAACGCCTCCTATTAGAGACTAATCAAACAGCTCTACGGTTCCCATGTTTATAACTTAAACATGAAACATCATCAACTATCGCAACCAGACGAAGTAGCTCTTCTCATCTCTGCCAATAAACTGCTTCAGAGGCGTTGTAATCAGATAACTCAACTTAGCAGCTAATCAGCTAATCCAGACCATATGATACAAGAAGGCCAGTTACCTGATAGCTGTCAGACTTTAAATAGATGAGATGGTATCTCAAGTGCAGAAGATCACTTCTACTCTGCCTCCTAAGGTCACGTCACTTCACTTGGTATCTCGCCCTTTGCTGCCCTGGTGGCGAGAATTACTATCGAGGTACCTCCTAGTGGGAAAGATGTTAATTAAAGTGCAGTAACAGAACCTTGGTGTGCAGTTAATTTCCTGTGTGTCACCAATATATGTAATATATGAGGGAGAGATTAAGAAATGTCATCTAAGATGCTGGTCTGCTCCTAAGTTGAGCCACCAGGAAATTCTTGGGCATGGACGAGCCTTACAAAATGTGTAACCTTGACACTTTGATTTAGCTTCTTCAATGATCAATGTGAATATTATGTAAGTGTGATTTACTTATAATACAAATATATGTGTATCACAGATATAAAGATCTTGATTACCAAACATCCATTCCCATACATATCTCCTCTAATAAATCCCAAGTCATGTTTTGTGTGTTTCCCATTTCAGACAGACCTCACATAGATCTTGTTTGTAACTTTGTATGCTCTGACAGCTGCAGATTACCTTGCTGCACTTTCTGTTTTGCACCATGCTCCTTTCTGGACAAAATAAGCCTCAGGGAATGGTAATAAAAAGTACATCTCTCAGTGTGTCTGGGAAAAGTACACTTTCACAGCCTGAAGGTCAAGAAAATGACACCCCATGATAATGCTTTTGTAGTCTGCTGTCAGAAGATTTGCAATTCACAGCAGACCGGATTTACAATCACTGCATGAGAGCAAAGTGAAAAAGATGGAGTCATTTGATGCAGCAACTGAACAGTCACTGTTCCGAGAGAAGACGCCCAATCCAGATTTTGTATGGCTTCCTTCTTTTTACATCTTTGGTTCGGAATGGTTCCCCTGTCGCCCTAATACCAAGAGATTATTGTCATAAGGTCCCATCATACTTCCAATTAATCTCCAAGAATAGCAGCATTGAAGCCTGATCATCCAAACAGAGATCTACATCTAAGCGTTTTTCTCAAGACCTCAAATTTCACAGGAGCCATAGGAGCACTTTGGTGCTTTTAAAGGCAACTGGCTGTCCTTTTACTTCCACCAGAAAAAAAACAACAACCACAGGAAATTGGGCAATTTAGTGATGGCAACATCGAAAATTCAAAGTCAGCAGTAAAATCCCTTCCATCCAACCAGGTGGTCCATTGTGTTTCCTTCTTTGGGATGTACTTTTTGCTCTGGTTGCTGAGCAGCCAGTCATTTCGGGAGATCTTGACACTCAGGTTTAATGTCAATCAACATTAAAGCACTTTAAAACTCAAGACTTGAAGTCAAGGGCAGACCTGCATTGAAACATTTGTTTGGAACCAAAGTAATATGTCATCTGGCAGATGCCCTTCAAAGGAAACCATTTACCTCCAAATTGACATCATGTTACAGTGCCACCTGTAAGTAAGTGAAACGCATGACATTGTGCCATTGCATCAATGTTAAACATCCTTAACCAAAATGCTTCTGGAAGGACGAATTCTCATCCGATGAGAGGAAAACATTCTGGGTCATAAAGGCCGATATGTGAGGCATGTGGGATAAAAATAGCAGCTAATTTTCTTAGCTGTATTTGGAGTTAGGTATAGGTCAAAGTCTTTGATAAGTAAGTGAAACACAGAGCCAATGTTAAATCAAAGGGAAGGGTGGTTCACTTACTTACCAAAGACTTTGACCCATACCTAACTCCGACTACAGTAAAGAAAATTGGCTGCCATTTATATCCCATTTGCCTCACATATCGGCCTTTATGACCCACTTTGTTTCCCTCTCATCCGATGAGAATTCATCCCTCCACAAGAGGATGTTTAGCATTGATGCAATGGCACAATGTCATGCGTTTCACTTACATACAGGCGGCACTGTATATGCATGACTTTGCAAATCTTTGATGAAAATACATAATGCATCTGCTAGTGACATCTCGGTCACTCACAGTCTCTGAGTATTACAACATATTGTTGGCAATTTAATGCCTTCATTCAACTTGGTTGCTCTCAGAAATAAATCAGAAAGGGTATATGTCGGATAAAAATGACATCCCGTATGACATAAATATACCAAGGTTTAAGCATCTTGTGGCAAGCAAGCAGTTGTAATACATTAGGTAACAAGAAACATGACATGCTACCAGTGCTGTAGTGGAAGGAGTAATTAATTCAGTGAAGCATTGGTGTCTTGGAGATAAGCAGAGACAGCATAAAGAGAGCAGGAAATTATGAGCGATCCACCAAGCAGATTACGGACTGCTCTGCAAGTTTACAGCCTCATAAATGCCGCCTGGCTGCACATAAAGGATGGCCGAGTTAATGGGTGACTGGTAGGAGAACAGCAGCCAGACACATTGGCATAAAATCAGACACATTGTCACAGTAATAATGCCACACTATCAGATTTTATGGTCATATTTAACATACTACCGAAGAAGATTTGTTGTGATGCGATTACTGATTGCAGTCACAGTCTTGCAAAACTGACCAATCACAAAAAATCATATATATATATAGAAGTTAATGACACAATAATGGGTGAGATAAGATGTCTAGGCTAATATGATATAGAAGGAGGTGGATAGAACGCAGCAGCAAAGAATATGAGAAAATTGCGAAGAAAAGCACCAGGATGGGAAGAGAACCAGAAGAGACAATTTTACATCAACAGGGTGCCAGATCTTCCTTCATATTTCAGTAACTCACCCTAGGCTTGTATTGACAAAAAGTTTTTGTGAGAAGTGAAGAGATAATTATTCACCACCAAGGGTCCCAGGCAGTCATGAACACTCTAAAAAACAAAGCTCATGAAGAAACCCAGATTGGTTTTTGGGCTTGTCCTCCTTATCATTCCAATTTGGGTTTCTTGAAATACCTTACACCTGTATTGTCATGAATGTTGTAGACGCAAAAACAAAACTTCTATGCAAAAACCATCATGGTTGTTTCAAAAAACCATTTGGTATTTCAAAAATCAATATTGTCCTCAAACTTTTAAGATAGTATTGTCACTCTATGGTGCATCTCACTATGTTACATAACCTTGAGGAACACATCCACTGCATTGAATGGTGCAACATCTTAGTGTAAAAACACTTTGATGAGGACATCAAACACCACAGAAGACACCTGAAATACATACACTGAACATGCCACAAAGTCATTGCAGAGTACAGTGAGACTTCCTTTGTGGTATATATTCGCCAAATCACAGACCATTATCTTTGATGAAATGTACTAAAGCATGCAATTCTGCTATCATGGTTGTATGGCATGAGGTACAAAAAGGTAGTTGGAAACTGCTGGACGGTGGTCAAAGCAAAATTATATAGTCCAAAGTGCGAGTGTATAATGCTACCACAATCAAATACTTCTGTTATTAAATTTCCTACATGTATATATTTTCTCTCTGTCAGATATGTGACTGTCCTGACTGTATCACTAGAAGGCTTACTAGAAATTTCATGGACCGAATATCGGAACATGACAGGCAATAGTTAGAACCTTTCTAAACATCAAAATTCATCCACTTTGAACCATTTTTGTCGTATGCAAACAATTCAGAGCACTACATTGACCAGTCAATGTCCAATCATGCACAGCAATACTGAGGTATTGAGGTTAACTAGCCAAAATGAGCTGGCTAGACTTTCATTATGCCCTTTCGTAGGAATCCTATGAGCCCAGAGGAGGTAAACACTCGAGCATAAAGAGGTTCAATCGATGACCAAGAGCAATCTTCAGGTCCAATCAGGGCAAGCAGGCCTTCGGTCATATGCAGCAATGAGGAGCTGAAAAGCTCATAAAGGCCAAATGACCATGTGATGATAGCACTGGAATAGCAAAGGCCCATGTCCCAAGCTATGGTAATAACTCCTCAAGAGCAGCTCTTCACTCAAAGGGGTACTCATGTGTCCAATTTCTGAATAGGCCAGAGATATTGGATTTCAGAAGAATTTCCATATAAAACCATAACAATGTGTAGACCATACATGTGGAACTGTCTAAGATAAGACATTAACGACCAAGTCATACAAAATACAAAAAATTATGAATGGAGACTAGTTATTGTATGACTGTGTAGTAAAACTGATTGAGAGCATAATAACTGACAATTTACAGACCAGTGTGTACACAGGAATTATAAAATCATTTACAAGGTCCATCGACCTGACTTCTGTGTAATGACTTTTTTTTGGTGTGTCAATGTTTCTTTGAATTTAAAGTGAATGTCCATGGATGGATGCTAGAGGCTTTACCTGTCGTACTGTATTTAGACCATGCAGTGGTAGGCTAATCTGGACGGGAGGACGAGGAGACAGACGGAATATGATTGAAACTGCTGTCCAACATAGGTCCAGGTGACCTGGCCAGAGCGGGCATCCTGCGAATGGCAGTCCAGTGTGCTTTACTGAGCCAACCCTCTTCGGGAGGTGAATTTCGAAGGCACCGCATTATCATATGGAATTAATTGTGATTTTCATCTTAACGTTGATAAGGACTGCTGAATGTAAATATTGTGGTGCAAATTCTACAGGCCAACATGTAAACACAGGTCATGTTTTGGTACAGACAAAGCATTAAAGCAATGGAGCCTCAAGGGCAAGGCATAGCTTTTGAGGTGCTCCACACATTTTGGACCTTGAATGACATGCCATTGACATTCCATTAAAATGCATTAACTTTCTGTCATCTTCAAACATGAAATGCACTCTGCGTTACATTTTTCACCAGGCCCAAGGCATGAAAGGACCTTTTTCGAATTGGCAATACGGAAAGACAAGACATTTGATTGGCAACGGGAACCGAGGCCTCCAGAAAAACCATGACACATCCTGTTCAGATGACAATTTGATTTGAGGCTTCATTGTTTTCAGTTTCCTTATCAAGGTCTTGGTAAAACACCGGATGGCCAGAACGAGAAACTTTTTTAAAATTTCACAACACGTTATAAAGAGACAAAATACAATTGAAGTTTCAAGACGAGGACCACATATAGGCCAATATTTGGACTTAGAGGCCGACCAAATGATAGTATGGTTGCACTGGGGGGCTATCGACTTTAGCCTTGGAACAAACTTTTTTCTTCTTTCGTGTTGCGTCGACGAATAATTTTTATATCGCAATTTTAACATCAGAGATCTGCAGGTTATTTTCATGTTCTGAACTTTTTTCAGTGTCAAATGGGAAACAAACTTTTGTGTTCACAGGGAGGGGGGTTTAGGGGGTTAAACCCCCCCCCCCTCTTAGGCCAGTAGATTATAATGTAAAAAAAAGTGAAACTGCGATACTTTTTTATCACTTTCAGCAACTTCAGTCAAAATCTGAAAAATACCTAAATGATAGTTGATATTGTTGTTGTTGTATCATTACTATCATAGTTCATATTAATAACAGTTACATTTTTACTCAGATGTTTAATTAAATGCTATGTTTGTCTGGACTCTGGAATTACAGACGTGGAACCAGAGTGGAAAAATTTAGGCAGACAAGGAGGCCCCAGCCTGGGTGGGGGGTTGGTTGGGTACTCAAAATTTTTTCTGATACGTATTCTAGGCTGGAAGTTCGGCAACCAGACCCGATTCTAGGCAGTAGGTTGTCGCAAATATACCCCGACTCCAGGAATTTTTTTTGTCGCCGCAATGGTACTTGCCTGTTTTTCCCAGATATTAACCCGTGATGTAAAGCATCACGATTCGATAAAAGTTCATAATCAATTTTAGGGGCCAACTCTAGGAATTATGCCAGATTGTTAGACCCAACTTAAGGAATTATTCAGTTGAAAAAAGCCTACTGAGTACTAGTGGGCCGAGCATAGGTGTACACTTAACATAGATAGTAAAAAAACAGTTATGGGGTACTGATAGTAAGTAAGTACCCCCCCCCCTTCCCCAGGGGCCCCAGGCCCCTTTATATAATTTGCCAATAGGACAGGCATCAATCCCAGGCCTGTATTTGAAATTTTGGTGGCGGCATTCAGTCAGTCGTAGCGATGGGACTTTAATAGGCCTAGTTGGCACTCTCCTGTTGTTTCACCAAGGGGAATTATGAATTTATGAGACAAATGTTGAGAAAAAGCAGAAAATTGAGAGAATGTTGATGGTTTGAATTTAAATTGAGAACATTTGAGAAAAATATTCAGTATGGCTATGTTTTAAAATTGAGAAAGTTGAGAAAATTGAGCAAATGTTGAGAAAATTGAGACAAATATTGACCAGAAGTTGACAATGTTGAGACACATCTGAAAAGTTAAAGAGAGGCAAAAGCCTCCCCGACGGGGAATTGAACCCCGGTCTCCCGCGTGACAGGCGGGGATACTCACCACTATACTATCGAGGACACGTTTGCCATAAGCAGACATTGTGTATAAATTCTTCTCTGTAAGATCATAAGGAAACTTCAATACAACAAATTTTATCATCCATGTTAGGAGCAAGATAAGCCATTAATTTGTACCACAAAATTTGTACTGGGTGTCTGGTCAGTTTGCAAGGAATGGCTGCCTGTGCAGCTCCTGATAGCTGAGCTGGGCTGCCCTGGCTTGCCTGGTGCTATTTTTAGTACCACTACCACAAGCGCCACCTGCAGAGCTACCAGTGAGTCACTCATGGCACAAGCATTGATCTCTAGAGATCAATGGGCACAACAACACTGGCAGCCAGGGTACACGGTTCGAACACAGCCACTGGCATTTAAATCCAAGAAAATAGGCATAAAACAGTTATGCACTATCCAGGTAATAGTAAATTAGATCGAATTAAATATTTAGGTCTGCAAAAACCTGTGCTGCTGATCTGACATTGACATACAGCCAAACTTTCCATACCAAGTGGATTTTGATTGTCAAGAATTAATCTCAGATTAGATTATAGATCTAACACAATCAGATAATCATTTATTGGCAAGAGTTGAGAATGTGCAGAATTTCTGTCAAATTGTTTAAAATTATGTGACTTAACTAGTAATAAGTTGGCAAGCCATTGCCTGCAAGCCCTGCAGCCTAAGCTATGTCCTGCAGTCCTGCACATTGCATGGGGAAATAGAACTGTACCACAATTTCTATTTATAAGCCAGCTAGCCCTAGCTCACTGCTTCATGGTTAAATATTTCCAAACAAATTTCCACACCCTTTTATTGATTTGTGTCTTCTGCTCACAACTCAGAAAGCCCAACACATGAAGACACCAAGGAGCTACCACAAGCTCTAGTTCCAAAGAGAATATATTTTTCCCCCAGTCCTTCATCTTTTCGAAAAGCTTCAAGATTTGCTGTTCATCAAAAGAATTGGAAAGACTCCGCAGGGGATTGGGATAATCCTATCAAATTACTTAAGGCTCTTCAATGCAAATCGCATGACACCACGAGCGCTTCCATGAGGGTGCATTTCCGGAGTTGACGGAGCATGGCGTTAAAAGCATCCGGCAGCATTCCGGCCTCCAGGGGATCATCCAATTTCACAAGAAACACATCAGAAGAATTGTGAATATCCTAAATGTGTTGGTTCACACCATCAAACAAATAAGAAAATATAACCCTTTTTACAGCTGCTTGCAGCCTGTATTACGAGAGGAGTTTCAGGAAAAACTTATGACAACTGCCCTGGTCGTGCTGTTTCACCTATGTCATTAAAACTTGGCATGCAGTCTGAATAGAATATTATCTTGCTTCCATCAACTTTTGGTCAACTTCTGTGACAATAAATTTTTATTTCCTAAACTAAAATGTACATTTTTCCCGCGAAATTTAAATGTTCTGCTGCAGTGATGGCAGCTGCCAAGTGCCAGCCAGGGGGATTAAAAACCAATAAAAGAAGAGAAGGAGAAAGGAATGAAAGAAGGAAGGAAGGAATGAAAGAAGGAAGGAAAGAAGGAAGGAAAGAAGGAAGCATGAAAGGAAGGGAGATATATAGACAAATATAGATAGTTAGATAGTTAGATAGATAGATAGATAGATAGATAGATAGATAGATAGATAGATAGATAGATAGATAGATATATAGATAGATATATAGATAGATATGTAGATGGCCAGATAGGTATATAGTCTATCTACAAGCAGCTGTTAAAGTGCTTGCACGTTATTTTTTTAACCTACTTATATCGATAGGCCTCATTTTTAACTCAAGCCACAAAATTTCCATCAGCACAGACAGCACTGGGCCGGGAAGTAAAATAACGTTTTTGAGATACTGCATGTATTGGAAAATTATTTCTTGATGAGCATTAAAGCATGCCACTATTAAGAATGATTCTTTTACAACACACTCCAGCAAAGACCCAACAGTATATAGTCCCACTGCTAAGACCTCAAGCAAATTTATCCGAGAGGTGACCCCTCGGTGACCTTTTGACCTCTGACACCACTCTTTGACGGAGTCTTTCACCTCACGATTCACCTCGTGGCTCAAAGGAACAGAAGCAGTGGCCAGGTCACCGCTCAGGAGGAACCACGAGCCACTGGACTGTCAGGAGTTTGACCCTTCCTGACCTGTCTTGACCTGTCCTGACCCCTTGTGACCTCTGCCATGTGAGGTCACTAGAAATAGGTCATCAAAGAAGCTGGAAGAGATCCAGCAAAGGCCCAGTGAAGCAAAGCAAACACTCTGTAAAGGACCAGTCAAGGTACCGTAAAGGATGGCTGATCGCTGCTAATTCACTCCAAAGAAGAGGCGGAACATCTTTGATTCGGGTCACTAGGTCACTTCAAGTTGATCAGGAGAAAGGGCAAAAGCACAGCACAGAGGTCAATGTGTTTAGGCAAGGAAAATCCTTATGGATAAATGAGAACAAAACTGGCATGACTATCAGTCTATGTATTAGCAGACTTAATTTGGCGCCATACTTACTTTTATAGAGCTCTATGTGGATATATAGTTTATGCCTTAAGTGGCAGACCCAGGGGGAGGCAAGTAGCACTTTGAAGAAAAACAAGAAGATGCAGACCGGCGAATGCCGAAAAATGGCCGCCCCCTTAGACAACTCTGACTGGATGCTATCCACAGTAAGCATTCGCATCTTACATATGCATTTATGCGCTTAAATTAATTTAGTTTTCTTTGTAGTTTTATAATAACCACATCTTGGCCAATGATTATTCAACAAAATTGTTGTTTCTCGTATTAATCGGTTGTCTGACAAAGACCTCAAAGAAAGACAAATGTATTCAAATAACAGTAGCACAAATCAAATAAAAACCACATAAACAATGAAGTAGGGTTGGTGCAGTCGTCTTACAACACTCCGCAGTCTGGTCCCAGAGTGTATGCCTTCGTAAGAATGGAGATGGTACCAAATACAGAACTATTGACAGGAAGCAACCACTTAAAAAATTTTAGATAATGCATACATTTATGCACTTAAAAATGAAGTTGGCATCTTTTTTAGCTTCGAGTGTCTCAATACAATGTATTCAAATGCCATTAGCCCGATTCAAATGCAATTCATAAAAGACACTTAGGCATACTAATATAAGTGTGGCAGGCGCAGTTCTCTTACAACTTACAAGGGCAGCAAAAATATAACTAGAATTTCCTGACAGCTCAATCCCAGAGAAGAATAGCATCATAAATGACATTTCTTATTCTCTGCTCCATACATAACTCTGTGACAGACAGGAAATTAACTGCACACCAAGGTTCTTTGAAGACAGCACCATAATTAACACCTCTCGCACCAGTACTAGAAGTAGAGCAACTAGTCTCACCACCAGGGGGCCAAGGGCGAGACATTGCGTGAAGTGATGTGACCTGAGGATGCAGAACAGATTTAGGAAAAGTCCTTGGCACTTGAGAAGACATCTGATGGCAGTCTGGTCAGCATCCTATGAAGGCTCATGGAGAATAAGCAGAGATCAAGCTAATCCTTCCTTGCTGAGCCAGGGACTCTCAAACCTCTCACAGATTTCCTCTGTTACACACAGTCTGGCCTACTTGTCCATCCAGAAAATAAAATGTGGACAATGTGTGAGATATTGGACATCCAATTTTCCAGGCAACATGAATTATGATCAGATCAGTGCTTGGGAATGTAGGCCAATCCCAGCAGAGTAGCCAAATTCCGGTCTTTTTGGTAATTTTTGTGTCTGGAATCATAATATTTTGAATTTGGGTCGTTCTTTTCCAGTTTCCACCAACTGAAACACACACTCTACGCCAGTTCTCACCTCATGAAATATCTGGTAAGGAGAGAAATGTCATGGCATCAGGTAGATGTATGTAAACAATGGGAGCCTTTTGCAGGGTGCCAACTGAACACCGTACAAAATATTATAGGAATATAAGATTTTTTTAACGTAAAGTATAGGAAAATATTTGAGGTTTTCGCCTATTTTAATTAGACAATATAGGAAATATTCTGTAGCGAAACCATCGGAAAATCACAGGATCACTTCCACCATAAGCCGAAAACTAAATGTTGCAGACAAAAATGTGTGTAAAAATTCATGTATCTGGGGAAAAAGAAACTTAAAGTTTGTATCGCAGACAAAAATGTGCATTTAAGCACGAAATATCTCAAAAACTTGAAAAATATAGGAATTTATAGGAATTTTTCCAAAATATAGGAGATTATAGGAGGCCTTAAAAAATATAGGAATTATAGGAAATATAGGAGGAGTGGACACCCTGCTTTTGCAATTCATATCTCACACTGAAAACAGGCATGACCAACTGTTCATTTATTCTTAGAACTGCTTCCTCTCAGCATTATTTCTCTGCAACAAGAAATGATGAAAAAAAGAAGACAAAATCCAAAAACATTTGTCCTACATCAAAAGAGAACAAGTTGCGGTTGCGTTGAAACACGAGAGACCAAATCTCAGACTGTGGTTCGTGCCAGGAATACAGGCCCGCAAGGTGCAATGTAAGAACAGTAACTGTGAAAACACAAAGGACAAAAACCTGGTATTCCCTTGCCATATTTCTCTTCACTTAACAGAAACTACAGATGCTTCACAACACCCTTGGTTTCCGAGGGGCATTGTCTTGCAAAGTATGTCTTTTTTCATCTTTTTTTCACTATACAACAGTGTACATCAGCACATTACACAGCACTTGGTCAAATAAATGTTTACGGATCAACTCATCAGGCCTACACAGGTAAATGTTATCGAATGAGGGAGCGCCGGAGTGATATGGGCAATTGAACGAAAACAGCATGATTTTGTGAGTATTACTGATGAGCCAAACTGATGAGTAAAAATGAAAATACAAGACTTACGCCCCAACTCATTAAGCAACTTTTCCAGTTGGACATTAGTATCCAGCAAATCCAGCATCCACCTCTATTAAATTTGAAGCAATACAAAATAAAATTCTAACTCACCCGGTCAACAGCTATTATTGCAACATATGAGAAGATATCACAAAGACAGGGCACTCACCTGAAAGTAGAGAAAAACATTTTTATTAATTAAGCAAAAAACGCTTCGCAACAAAATTTATGATGCTACCTAAAATTTGGGTGAAGGGTTCCAACAAAATTTCATAACCAAAATTCCATGAATTTTCCTTGACTTTCCATGACTATGTGGGAACCCCGTGGGTGGGAAAGTAGTTTCATTACAAGCATGTAGATCTATAGGGTAGGCCTCATAACAGGATACTTCCCCCACCCTGTGGGATAACACTAACATAAGAAAATGTTAATATGTAAATGGCACTGCCATGAAATTCGCGCAGCATTGTCATAGAACTACTGCATTATCTTCAGCTTTCCATGCAGAAGGCCAATTTATCTTTTTAAAGGACTGGGCAAATGGCCAGATTGATAGAATAGATAAATAAGATCAGATCTATCGAAAAGATTCAATAGATAGATGGAGATAGATAGATAGATAGATAGATAGATAGATAGACAGATTGCACTGACAGCTGTGTATAATGCAAATCTGTGTTTAATTTGGATCTATTATGTTAAATTGTTGATGTTATATAACCGAGATCAATAAAACCATAGTTATTCAGAGATGACTGTTTACTATTAGACAGTTACATAATTTGTTGATAGTTAAGGAAGATTATGTAACCTTAAGTGTTGTTATGATTTCTTACCTGGTGAGCCATTTAAGTCATTAACTTTTGTGTTGACTTTTAATTCTCAGTCACTTCTTACAATCAGCATCATTATCAGGGGTATAGAAATAATTATTTCCAATGTTGATACACATGTTGATTTAAATCCCTGAAATATGTCATTGGAGGTTGTTATACAACAAGACTGAAATTTTAAAGCTATTTTGGAAGATATTTGAGGTATTTTAATTATTTACCAAACTAAACACTGACTAAACTACTAGCTCCAGTTTTATGGCAACTGCAGGCACTTCCTGTCCAGGCAGTCACTGTAGACAGGAGCAGCAAACAGAATGAGCTGTCCTTGAGCTAAGTGAGCTTCGCTCATGGCTGTAACTAACTGGGGAGCTAGCGGGAGGCAAGTGGGGTATAAGCAGGGGCAAGCAGGAGGTAAGCGGGAGGTAAGCGGGAGGTAAGCGGGAGGCAAGTAGGGGCAAGTAGGGGCAAGTAGGGGGTAAGCGGGAGGTAGCAGGAGGCAAGTGAGGGCAAGCAGGGGACAAGTGGGGGGGGGTAGCACGGCGTAAGCAGGGGGGAGCGGAGGTAAGTGGGAGCTAGCGGGAGGCAAGTGGGGGGTAAGCAGGGACAAGCGGGGCTAGCGGGAGGCAAGTAGGGTCAAGTGGGGGCAAGTCGGGGTAAGCGGGGGGGGGGTAGCAAGAGGCAAGTGAGGGCAAGTAGGGGGGTAGCAAGGGGGATTATAGGACGTTTCACCCCCGAGACGTTTCACCGCCAGCAGTGGTGGGAAGTTTCACCGCTGGTTTATGACAATGTTAAGCAAGTAATCATTGCCTTGTATAAGCTTGATAAGCCGTTATTAAAAAAAACACACAAGGTATTGTCTGCATGTTGCTATACCGTATCTACATGATTTGAGAGTGTGAAAGGTCTATTCTGGGGTTTTTGAAATGCATTTCAGCACTGTCTGGGCCACCTTACATCATGTACAGTATAAGGCATATTGGGCATTTTATTGAGACAATTCAGCATACGGGAAACTGATATTTCAATTGCGTTTATGACTTACAATTAAAGGTGTGATTAATTCATTTACTCAATAGAAAATTAAAACTGACAGGCAATGTTATGTTTTGTATACAACCACAAGAAACTGCTTCTGTCTTAGCTGTTTGTTACAACTTGCCAGAAGAGTCTCTGTTTCAATGTTTCCCAAACAAAGCCTATTTTATTGTTTATTACAAGACACTCGTCTTCACAATTTCAAATCATTATGTGACATTTGTTGTTAGTCATTGTACACTGAAGGCCCTGTTCATTCTCTTGTAATCTATTATGCAGCTTGCAGGAAGTGAATCTGGACAGGAAGTCGGCCGTAACAAATGGTACAGTCCAGCCACTGCATAGCCTGGACTAAATATTTATGATCAGTACAAACGTCAACAATGGCATCATTGATATAGATAGACTTACAATTTACATTATTTTCACGTCTGAAAGACTGAAATCAATTTTCAATTCTTTCGTTTTTTCCACATTAAATTCCAAGAAATTGTCCTTGCACCAATGATTCACAAAGTCTACACATTGTAGATATTCTGTTGCATTGTCTTGTTTGAGATGTTCATAATTTACCAGTTGGTATTTCAAGAACAGACATTGACTTGAGTGCAATCAATTCAGTAAATTATTCAACTTGTTCCTATGGCAACCTTGACACAACTAAAACTTTGGTATCACTTGCAGGAAATATTCAGTGCGTCATTTTCAAGATTGAGATATTGTTTGACGAATTATCTTCTTGTGATTTTTTAATTGCCACGTCTATACATTGTGGTAACTGCAAGAACAAGCTCAGGTTGATCAATGTTTTATGAAAGAAATCACTAAGCTTCTTCATCCGGACAATTGCCACCTCGAACAACCTATACATGGACAGGCAGTAGAAGCCGCAGCAACAGAGCTCTTCAGGAGAGCTGCCTACTCCACATTCATCACACCACAGACACAATTGAGATTTTATCAGCTTTTAATTACACATTTTCCATCAACGTGATTTTGTCCGGTTTTAAAAAGCACATACACACACACCGCAAGCATACCGATGATACCATGCTTAAATAGTCTTCAGACTCCTGGCATCGAGCAAAGGCATAATAAAGAACTGACGGCCAAAGTGGTGCATCATAACATATGGATATGGATGAATGTGGGATGGTAGGAAGACCAAGAAGAAAGCATGAAACTGCAACTATTCTGGTTTCTCTATGTATTCTTCTGCTAACAATAACTTCTGGTAAGTAAAAAAAAAAATCAATATTTATTTATATTACATATAATATACAAATATGGCACATTTTTGCCGAAATTCAGTTGCTCTTGGAACTAAGGTTATTCTATGGCAACCTCAGTTTTTCTTGTTTTTTATATTGTTTTTATTTTATTTATTTTTTCATTCATGTTAATACAGTAAAATAATCACAGCTATAATTAGCAATGCACACATTTTACACTCGATCACTCTGACAGGCGAGGAATTGAGAATGCATGAAACCATCAATTCGAAATTATACAAATACACAGGTACATGTAGAAGATTGATTCCTTGATAGGAATTGTGTGACTTTTGAGAATCTCTTTGTTTACTATACTGAGGGCTTTGTTTTACACAAAAGTTATATTACTCTTGTGACATGACTGATGATGGTGCTTTCTTAATTTTTTATTTTATTTTATTGGAATTTCTTCAGTTTGTGTGGATTTTTTTCAACATGATGCAATTCTGCTTTTAGATGCCAATAACTCTTTCCGGACACAAATAAAACTTATATAGATACCAAAAAACATTATTTATTGCTTAAATTCTTAATTGATTGATTTATTTGGTCCGTTAAGTAAGTAAAATGAGACCCTGGATGGCAAAATAAAGTAAAGAAACGGATTTCCTTTGTGGTCCATTGCTAATAAGTATGAATTCGTAATACGAAGAGAGCTTGAAACACCAAATTCAGCATTTTTTGCTGCCATTCTAATCCCTTGGGTTATTAGAAGAGTGATGCAATGCTATAGGATCACCTTGAACATTTCGAAAAGTTTAAAATTTAAACTCAGCAACATTAAAAACGCACACATTTTGAAACAGCTTAAAAACTAAGTTGTTACGCAGATATTTCCATGAAAGTTTACACTGATGTCAGTTGACATATCTTGTGAAAGTCCAGAAAATTTCATAAATTTATAAGGAGTATGGAACGGCCTGATTAGGCCACTTTTAGTGCAACATGTCCAAAAACCAAAATCACAACCAATGCTAATTGGTCAGTAATCGATTTCTTGTAAAGCCTGTCACAGCTCAATATTTGGAGTGTGGAAATAATCAAAATGGTCACTCATGCTTTTTCATGGGATTTCACGAATTCTTTGTTGAATTTTCTGTCAAGTCGGTGTTTTTCACATTTGTTTGTCGCATCATTTTCAACACTTTTGCATCATAAGCATCGGAAATATCCTGTTTTTGGTCAAATGCTGAGCTGAAATCTTGTTGAACATCTGTTTTGACCATTTGAAATCAATAATAAAGTGATAGCATCTGTACTCTCCTCCCTGATCCCTTTTTCAATTTTGCAAATTCCAAATTTTACATTATGTCACAAAAGCATGTCTGGTTCTTATAAATATTCATGGATCCTGCTAATAAGCACATTTGCCAAGTTACATCAGGAAAACTTCAGTGTTTCAAAAGTTATGATACTTTGAAAACGTGTGCGTTTTTAATGTTGCTGAGTTTATACAATATATTTAATCATCTTTGTCTAGTGCCAATTTGAAAACTGTCAAATATCACATTCGAAATTTGTCAGAAAATACCCCCTCTCACATTGCTGGTCATAACTTTTGAACAACAAGTGATTGGAACCTAAAATTTGGGATCCGCCAGTGATATCGATTTTAGAACATGTGTGAATCTTTTAGATAAAATCTGAGATGGTCAGGTTGAAGGTTCTGGGTTCTGGGTTCTGGAATGACCTGGTTCTGGCACGACCTGTCTTATACACTCTCCACGTATTATGTTTCAGTTCACAGTGTTGGTTGCGGTGTTGGCACAACAAAAATTAATGATTCTCCAGTAAACTGGGCAACAAATTTGAAGATTTCGCCCCAACATAAATTCTTTTGTGATGGGCGCCTGGCTAAAATGGTCTACTATTCGAGAAAATCAGCTGATTTCTATCTTGGCTTTTGGGAACAAACTTCTAGCAATACCAGCCTCCGACTGCTGAACAAAGTAAAAATCACAGCAAGTGGTTTAGGAATGCAGGTAGGTTTTCTAACCAACTTGTGTTTATACAATAATTTCCAAACAAAAAATGCACCAGGAATGTAAATCAGTATTTCAATTCTGGTGGGTCTCTATATTGTTACAGTAGACAAAAACAAGTGCTAACAGAAAACATGAATTCCATGCATATGTTGCATCTCATGGAAACATGACTTTTCTCACAAAAAGTGACCTGACACTCACTGACAATTTTCTAAGTATTTACTCAAACCAAAATTATTTGTGATCCAGATATGTTGGGTCACTTCTTACTTCCATACATTTTGAAATATTGATGGTGGTTAGATTGTTTTCCTTCAATATTCATCAGAAATTGTGATATTTTTTATCATAACCAATTTTTTCAATGAAAAAATTGAAGAAAAATGCCATTTTTCGAGGCTTCAATACAAGTTGATAACTTGGTTCTTAATGTTTGATGTTGATATCACTGGATGTTAACATTTTTCAAAGTTTTCAAGAATTTTTAACATTTTGTTATTTTCTCAGTCCATACACTTAATTCAATTAAAGGTAACGGAATCACATTTGACTCGGTAAAGGAATCACACAATTTTCTTAAAAAGCTATTTCAAAGGGAAAAGTACAATTTCCATCTGTGAAGACCAAAGTCCATCAAAATGGAACAACTTTGAGAATATATTCCTGGGATGAGCACTGTCAGTTGCTTTCTCCCATAGCTGGAGTATTTTTCTAAAATGAGATGATGAGATAAAAAAGTCATAAAATTGTGTGTTTTTACTTGTGTTTCCATTTACGAAAGTTCGGTTTGCCATAAAAAACTGATCAGGTCGATGACAAAAATTCTGCATGTCAAAAAGTTAAGTTTACATTCACATAAATCGAAAAAAAATTTTAAATCTCAAAGTCATGATTTTGTCCACCATATCTTCGGTAATGTATCAATAAAGCAAAATTTTCATGACCACGCTGTGATTCCGTTACCATGGAATTCATGAAAAGCACTGGAATATTTCTTGTGAGGTCATAGCCCCATCCATGCCATGTTATTCTCTATGAGTCATAGGCAATTTATGAGGCCATAGTTACAATGCTGGCAGAAAAGGCCATTTGACGTGTCGTGCCACTCATCAATGGGGTCACAAGATACTGAATGACAAATTAACACTTCATTTCAACATATTTGATAGGGCATGTTGTGAGGTCACGGATGGCCACCAACACCTTTTCTATAAGCACTCGTTTTTCATCTACTGTAACTAACTACCTAAAGTGCAGTTCAATCTACATTCAATCATAATGGTTGGTATTTGTCATTTGTCCTTCTGCCTTTTCACCAGTCTCACTTTAAGATATTGGTATCTGCCATTTGTCTCATTTTAAATAAAATATGAAGTGCAATTATTAGAGTGCCACTTGCAAAGAAAAGAAGAAGTAGGATTGTCGTTTCTTTTAAAAAAAATATAAATATACAGTGGAACCTCATCTATACCACCTCGATATTAAGCTCACCTCGATTTTAAGACCACTTTATTTTGTCCCAAAGTTTCTTCCTTTGACAGAATGGTAATTTGATTCAGAATTAATACCACCCCTACTTCCAGAATTTAAGACCACCTAATTTGGTCCCAAATGACCTCAAAATTGAGACCACCTGATGGGCCAAACATCTCAAAAGTTGCATCAGATAGAGGTGGTGCCTGTCCGTCTACACGTTCAAGATGTTATGTAATCAGTGAATGGAAGATAACCTGATAACAAAGGAGCCACTATTATATATATCATGCTGGTCCACTACAGGACTTGTCACCTTTACTAATGAAGCAGTCAAAATTTCCTCTCAAAAGTCTCACTTTTCCCCAAAGAAAATTGTAGTCTTTAAACATAAATGATTCAGAATTTAAAGACAACCTTGATATTAAAACCATTTTGACTGGTCCCAAGGGTGGTTTTAATTGTGAGGTTCCACTCTCTTATGTTTGTATTTATAATACAGCTCTTTTGGATCCTAACAAAATGTAAAACTCACTGAAGTAAATGGAATAATTGTTTGAAGACAGTCTGGTGAAAATGAGAACTGCATGCTGCTGCCACCTGGCACAAAAGTTGATTTTGTATGCAACATCATTGCTGTCCCAAGAAATAGTTCCAATTTCATTGCACATTCACAAAATTTCAATTCAACATTGATGTATACCAGAGTCAGACTCGGCAATCACATTCTCTAAGGAAGTAGACAAGGCATAAGCACACTCAGAAACAGCCCCTGTGTCTTCCAGACAAAATTGTGTGTGTTCCTCTGATCGAAATATTGTGGACGTTCGCTGGAGCTCGCGGAATAGCACACTAATCACTAGGTGGCAACACAAGACAGCGTATGTTCTGATCTGTGGCAATGCAAGAGCAGTCCACTTGTAGACAGGTTTGAAACAGTACAGTTATCTGTTGAATAAATGTTGAATGCATTGTTCATTTACTAACAGTGTCAAACACCAATGCCTCCTTTTTGGTAGTCTGTGCAATGCATGGAAAGATATATTGCAGGATTTATTGTTGCTGATAACATTTGTAAGTAATATCATTATATTCTTTTCTTCAGACACAGACATTCATCGACCTGAAGGTGAAGAGGGACACTTTTGTTGGAATCCATTATCCTGTGGTTTCTGAGTGTGTCATTCCATACGAGAAATTAGATGGACAGGGCTCTCGTTCTCTCCAATTATTTGGAAGAGCTTATACCATTACAAAATATGACAATGACCTACCAATTGGAGTTGTATTCAAGGAGTCACAGATGACTCCATATCCGAAGCTGCTGATGGCAGCATTTTACACAACTTCTGAAGGTAGGAGAAAATATTTAATTTGAAAAACTCAAGCAACCATACAGGCCTGTAGGCATCATCATCCCAAGTCATATCATGACAAAATGGCCCATAACCTTTGCTAATTCATGAATACTCAATTAACTGACCCAGTTTTGGCTCACAGTTTGAAATTGTTGCTTCTGTTTCACACTGTTACAAATGGAGAAATTGTGTATTGTTGAAAGGTGCTATCACAGTTCCGAAAATTCAATTGAATTATGTATTTTCACAGTTCTGAAATGAAACTGTTTGAAAGTTTGCTTGTTTTACACTGTTTTTCTCAGTTGCCAGTAATCCTCTAAGTGTCCATAATCGGACTAAATCTGCATGCAAAATGCTTATGACCTAAATAAGCCACCAATCACAGAAGAGGTTGGAAATAGCAGAAAACAGTGTCCATTTTAGCAGGGCTTGCGTGGGGAGGATGGTAGGCATGAAAATATACCGTAGTATGTTTTAAATAGCCCAGAGGTACCTTTTGGAGGTCAAATCGGATTGAGATTGAGAATAGCTTGATTTTCATTATCACACTGTAAGACCGGAATGTTTACTTTACAATTATATTGCTGTGTTTGCACTATGCACATTTTTAGGACACACCCTTACGCTACATTTAAAAAAATACAGCTAAATGTTTTAAGACATGCAAGCTTACAAAATGCATGAGCTCTCGCATAAAGATATTACATGTATACGTCAGTAAATTGCCATTTTTTTACCAAGTCATTAATTAAGGTATAAACAACACACTGTATTACGTAATTGAGATTAAACAGTCACGAAGTGTTCTGCTGACAGAAATTAATGTGACAGACATGGAGTTGTATGCACCTGGTCAGGGGGGTGGGAAAATGGAAATGCAAAAATATGGGATATATTGATAGTTTGGGTAAATGGGGAAGGTGTCTATACAGTATACATGTAGCTGGCAACAGGAGTGGTCATGTGACCGAAGTCTAAGTCAAATACTAGAGTGCATGTTAGAATTGTGATAAATCTAGATGAAACTCCTGTGGGCCCCACAGAAAAAAAAATCCTTGGAAGGGTGACCAGGGGCATGGTGCAACAACGTGGCAGCACTGTACATGCTGTACATGACTTCCTGTTTGATCAAAACATTGGCTTGGAGAAAGTACATGTTTCAGTAAAAGTCAATTCATCAAATTGCTGTCAGCTAGAAAACCACTTAGAACTGTGTATTTAGTCACTGTGGACAAAACCTATGCAAAGTGTAACTTTGAAACATCTTTGATATTTGACTAACAGCCTTCAAAGTTTCAATGTGAGTTGGCAACAAATTCTATGTTGACATGGTCATAGGAGAATTTAACTTACCCTTTCTGATATTAGTATAATTAGTATCCCGGAATTTGTCCTGTTAGCCTTTCCAAATAATAGATATCCCATGCAATATAGATATAGTCCATGAACAATTCCATGTGGATAAATGGATGCTCAAATGTTCAAATTAGAAGTTCTTTGGCAAAAAGTCCCTGGCTCTGTAACATTTTCTTATGCTCTGACAATGTTTAAAGGGGCCCTGTTACAAAATAGCAAGCTGGATTATCTTGTTTAGCATTGTTTGGCATTGAATTTTTGTTGTAATCACCTGTTTCGAACCTCAGTTCAATGGAGTGCACCAATGTAACTGTGAATTCCATATGTATGGTTGTGTGACCATGCAGGGGCCGAGTGGGGGCCATCACTTGAGAGGGTGCCATCACTTGAGAGGGTGCCGTCCTTTTCAGTTGTTGTGGTTGAAATGTTCACACATTCATGAACATGATTGCACAATTTGCATTTGCCCCGCCCCCCGAGTGAATGGGCCCGTGGCAGCTGCTACTTTGCCACACAGGCCAATCCAGCGAATCCACCCCTGATACCCAAAGAGTCTATCCCTGAGGGTGACCATAGCCAATATGAGACAAGCAAATCTTGGACTTTTATCATTTTCCTCTGTTCCAGAATGCCCATTCCATGTCAGAAGTCAGAGATACCAAGAAACATTTTCCCTGCCAGACGAATCCCCAATAGCTAATGAAACACTGCCACGGGAGAATTTGCAAGTCAGCTGTATGAAGAAATGCATAAGAAATGCCGACTGCAGGAGTTTCGCCATCAACACGATCTTGAATGACAACAATTGTCTCTTGTATGAGATATACTTCATCCAAGTGCACATCATGCAGAATGCCCCAAATTGGGTCTATTACAAGGTACAAAATGTTTAAAATGATCTACGAGGGGCGATCAGAAAGTTCACCGCTTTTTTTAATATATGGACACTTATTTTCAATCTAGAACAATGAATTTTTTACAGGATGAAATTCAGCAGTTTTGGAATTGGTTTCCAAAATTTTGGATATTTTTAAGTCATTCTGTGGTTGCCATGGAAACAGGAAGTTTGGCTAGGTGGAGCAGGTAGTACGGAGATCAAGAAAATCAATGAACTGCAGCTGAGAAAGATTTCTCTCTAACACTTGTATTAATAAGATTGACAATGCTTGACACAAGAAATATGGTATTAGCTTCTAAATATACTTTCAAGCATACCAAATGTTTGTATTCTTACAGCGAACCAATGTGGGAAAGCACTCCTGCATGCCCGATTTGGCAAGAGCGATTCAGGCACCAGAATTTGAGTCCTTAACTACATCAGGACTTATGACAAAGCATGGATTCACTGGTATGAGCAAGAGACCTAAAGGGACAGCATTATCCATCCCAGCTTTTCCTTTGACATGTATCTTTACATAAGACTTGGTTTTCCATTACCTTAATCACTGGTGGAAATAGTTCCAGGCACTAGAGGAGAAAAGGCTTTGGATGACTGAAATGCTTTCACATAAACTTTTCCTGGAATGCTTCAAGGAACATTTATTTCAATGCGGCAGGTGTATGAATTAATGCTTTTGTAGTACTTGCGAGTATTTTTAAAAGGTAATATTATATATCTTGTGCTATTTATTGTCAATCTTACTAATACAAGTGGCAGGATGAGGTCTCTCTTGGCCGCAAATCATTGATTTTCTTGATTTCCGTACTACCTGCTCCACCTAGCCAAACTTTCTGTTTCCATGGCAACCACAGAATGAGTTAAAAGTGTCCAAATTGTCCAAAATTTTGGAAACCCATTCCAAAACGGCTGAATTTTATCCTATCAAAAATTCATAGTTGCACATTGAAAATAAGTGTTCATATAAAAAAAGCCGTGAACTTTCTGAACGCCCCTCGTATAGGGTAAGGTTCCTTGATTCTAAAGACATTTTAGATAGTGGTCTCCGTTCGATTTCTGGGTTATAGATTGCAAAGATGACCTCAAATTAAATGTCTTGACTGACTATAACAAAAAAAGAACAATTGAACAGGAATAGCAATGGATATTGGATTACATTTCTTTAAAGGAAGGCATCGGGTCTCCGTGAGTCAGATTCCTGTCTCCTTAAATAAAACATTTACGATACCGTTGCCTAGGAACATTCCAGTTGATTAAAAAAGACTACATTATAGCACAAAGTATTTCAGAATCATTCCCAACAAAATGACATAAAAACCGACATTAAATCAATACCCCAGGCAAGTTTATATATGAGACCTCCAATCTGACAAAATTATTTCGGACCTTGAATTAAAAGAAAATAATTGCACTTTTAACTCAATCTTTAGGGGTGTGAAAAACATGCTTTAGTTGATTAATATCAAGTCTGGTGTCTTTGAACAGATGGCCGGATTCTAAAGCTAAAGATTGGTACCTAATAAATGGATAGGTGTTCAATAAATTGATCAGTATAATGCTGTACAAAATGTCAGAATCAAGTAATCTTGTAAAATCAGCTGCGTCTATACAATGGCACCCACCATTACAAATGAAAATATTTTAACTAATGCCTAGTTCACACGGAGACGTATCAGAGGGTTCTTGTCGCGGCGCTTCTTACTTTTCCAGGAAAGTAGGAGGTGGTTAAACTACATTCAACAATTCGGCGACGATAATTTCGTCTACGGCGCATGTTAAACTTCCTCGCCAAAAGTTCCCAGAAATCACGTGACCGTTTGGTGAAGCAAGAACTTGCTTCACGAAAGATTCAACCTGTTGAATCTTTACGAAGCAAATAGCCATGATGCAGAAGACCTGAAAGACCCCCAAAATGCTTGGGCGAGGCTACAGACAGCTTGGGCGAGGCTAGAGAGTGCTTGGGCGAGGCTACTTTATCATTGAGTCAATACAACTTTGGCGACGCAACAGCACAACTCGCCGTCACAAACAAGCTGTTGAAACGCCGAAACAGCTATTTGCCTACCATAACAGCTATTTGCTTGGGCGTAATTGAATATTTGGTCGAGGCAAGAGGGTGCTTGGGCAAACCCCGAGGCTAGTTTAACATTGAAGCAATGGAACTTCACCGAGGCTCCTCACAGCTCGCCGACACAACTCTCTTCCTCATTGGGGGTTGCTTCGTCAGTAATTACGAGCGATTCGGCGTGGAAAACGAGTGCCTCGTTGTCCTAGGATCCATCTACGACGATGTATAACCTTTAATTGATTATATAATTGTCCAAAAATGGCTTGAATCGCCGAAATATGCCTTCCTGGCACCTAGACAGCTTCGCCGTCACTTAACCACTGTCATGTGAACTAGGCATAACACAGGACACAGGGAGAAAAGGTGGCAGCACTGTCCACGCAAAATGGGACTGTCTGCTTGAGTGAGGGTTCCACAAAAAATCACTTTATGACATTTTGCCATCCACTTCTTGCTTAACAAATAAATAGTATTAGACTCACTTGGCTTATCCAGCATAGTTGACATATTGAAATGCCATTATTAAGATTTCTGTTTCATAATTGATTGTTTCAGTTTGCCACACTGAACAAATGAAGCATTTCACATGACAAATCCCAATAGAACCTGCAAGGAGTTCATGTCAAAGCCTTTGAATATTTATATAAGTCTGTAATCACCAGCTTTATTGGCATGACAGGAGATCTTGTTGAAGTAGACTTTTTATTTATTGGACCATTATTAAAGCAGTACACATGAACATATAAGACAGTGGATAGCAAATAGAATGGTTGGTGGACACCTATCGGTGTATTTACCACGACCAATGTTACATAATGATATTATAAAATAAAATAATTTTCAATAGACAAATAGAATATTTAGTTTGAAAACAATTTTCCACAGTTTCTCCAAGCTGTTTGCTTGCTCTTGACGTGTTACAATAGGAATTAGCTGTGAATTATTGGTCAAAGCAACATGTTTTATCATTTCAAATGATTTCCTCGTGAAACTTTCAAAACTGTCTCACTGGAAATATTGGATATTGTGTTTTGTTGGCACATTTTTATGGTGAAATGTAAATTAAGACTGTATTAAGATGTGTGCATTTACAACTTTGTTTAGTGTACATTGATTGAATAAGATTATTGAATCTTTTTGCAACCAATTCTTGTATTATTCATCAAAACTCACTGACAATTTCAAAGTAATAAAAATTTAATGAAGTTCTCTGTGATCAATGAAACTGTTCTGAAATATCAACTTCCTTAACAACGCATCATCAGCCTCATCTATTGATAACTATATAGAAATACAATATACACTGTAATGGTAATGTTTATATGCTAGAAATCCACACATTGCAGCTCCAACAATTGATATGAAGAACTCAGTTTTTTCACATTGGTACGCTTTTAACGTCTACTAATTTTGCTCAATACTGAAAGCACTGAAGAACTCAGAAGTTTGCGTGAATATCACCCATACTATAGAGCTTAAATGCAAGGCATAATAAACTAGACTGCACCTACCCTTTTGCAGCCAGAGAGTCGTAAAAATGACTGTCCCAATGTGCCTCGGCGCAGCACAGCGGGCCACATTGGGACATCAATTAAAAAATCATTTTAACACTCCATGTGCAATAGATATCATATATAAGTAGTGCGTAGGACAATATACTGTGCATTAACACCTTGTAGTGCCAATAGTTCATAACTTTAAACAGTTTTAAACATTTAACATAAACTGTCCTGGGTGCGGACATCTATGTAAGTAACACACAGTGCTTTGCAACAAATTTGTTCACAGAGCTTGGTAATCCACTATACCTCTATTCACTGTGGCTTGAACACCTGTTGTGTGCTGTCCCTGGTCATTCAGTTGCTTTGGACACTTAAATTCTGCCATATTAAGTGCGTCCCAATGTGCCCCGAATTCACTGTCCCAATGAGCCCCGATATGACTTTTACACCAAAATGCTAATTTCTCGGACACCAGTGAGTGTGTTTATCAAGATAGCAATTCATAACTGTTCGTTACGATATATAAAATTCATACAAGCACTGAGAAAGCCTCATTGTTTGTGGTTTGTCCACAGAATGGTTTGATTTGAACCCCTTCCATATTTACTTTAATAGTAGGCACAGCGCTCCTGAAGAAACATTGTGGTTAAAAAAATGAACCGAAAACGGGACCTATACCACCTGAAACTACACGATCGTTCGAACGTTTTAAGACAAAAACGAAAAAAATCTGTTGGGAATTTTTTGAGAAATTCAAGTTTTTGAAAATTGTGTTTATCTCATCACTTGAATACATGTAAAATGGCTTAAAATTCGAAAAACAAGCTTGAAAATGTGATTAAACCTGTTAGCTTAGCTCTCTAAGGAATTTCAAAAGAGTTGAAACAATGAAACGAAAATATTTAGGGACTTTTTAAAAGTAAACGTGACACATTGTTTATCACACACCGTAGAAATGCAAAAATGCTGAAAATAACCAAATTCTCCATATTTTCAGTCTTTGGGGGTTATTAAACAAATTTGTTATTCTTAAACTGGATATATCGTCATACAGCTTTTAAAAAGTGAAAGCATGTCAAAACAGATATAAACATGACAAGTAAGTATCTTCTCACAGCACCAACTATTATTATTTCAGACAGGTTTCTCATTGGCCCATTAAGTTTATATTGTACTATCTATATATAATAAGTTCAAATAGAGCAAAGGTGATGCAGGCTGAAGTATTTGACAGTAATATCTAGAGTGATATCTGAGGCTAAAGTAAACATGTCACAATTTAATTTTCTAACATAGGTTTGTGGAATCAGCTGATATTTTTTTTCTGCATCTGCATTGGAGGCCTAAATTAGGATAAATGTGGTTCAAAATTAAGTACTATTTAATATTGAACGGAATATCCTCAAATCCTTAGATATAATATAGGCTATGAATATAGGCATGGCTGTTCTCGGCTGTGTGCGTAAATTGGGCTTGATGTTTGCTACACTTTTTCAGGTACCTTGTACATGCCTAACTGTAGTGAACACTATGGTGGTTGTTTGAATATATATCCTGCACCTAATATGGACTTCTTAATCTGAGAATCTCTTTGACTAAAACAGATTTAGGGAGGTACCAAAGCTTGCTTGCATGCACAGAATCATAGAATGCAACAACTGTAATAGGGCCTAGGTTTTTTTGGGCAGCATACAGTGTATTCTGCACTGCATATCAAGGCTCGAGAATTACTCGAGATCATTAACTTGATAAATTAATTTCCCTCAGAGGTTTAACTGATAATTTTCAATTTCACAATGAGAAAATGGATGTGAACCCGCGTTTTTAAGTCAGTCATTTGGATTTGGAAAGAGCTGTGACAGCTCACTGTGCAATATATTTAATGATATTTATGATTGGTAATGAAAAACTTGAAGTTGTTGATTCATATAAATATCTAGGTCATATAATTAGTAATGGTCGCAAAACTCATGGCTTGATGTATGATCACTTAGCATCACAAGCACAAAAGGCTATGCATGCCCTGAAGGAAAGAATTAGATCAACTGTTGGATATCTTTCGCCAAATCTAAGTCTTAAAATGTTTGATACTCATATTTTGCCTATATTAGAATATCACAGCGAAATCTGGTTCACAATTAAGCAAAATGATATTTTGGAAAAAATACAATTGAAGTTTCTAAAAAATCTACTTGGCGTCAGAAGTCAAACTTCAACTGTAGCTATCTTAGCAGATGCTGGTCGATTCCAGTTAATGTATAGGCAGCAAGCTGCTGCGATAAAATATTGGCATAGACTAAAAACAGGTAATTGTCCACAATTGCTGCGTGAATGCTACAACATTCAAGTTGCACTAAAAATGAAAAAGGCACCATGCTGGCTGTCGAAAATACAACATGTTTTCACTCATTTGGGAATCACTAACTTTGAATTAAGTCCGAATAAAATTAATTCACTCTTATTTGCAAAAGCTGGAGAAAACATGTTAGCTGAGATCAATGATAGTACTAAAACTCCTAAGCTAAGAACATACAAATTATTTAAGACAGACCTGCGTCTTGAACCATATCTAAACTTGAACTTCCCAAAGTATATATATCGCAGTATAGCTCGCTTTAGATTAAGCTCTCACAATTTAAAGATAGAACTAGGAAGACACAAACGTCCGTATATCCTGCAGATGAGAGATTTTGTAAGAGATGCGCATCAGGACTAGTTGAAGATGAATATCATTGTCTCATGATTTGTGATTATTGGAAAAATAGCAGAGTAGAACTCTTAGAAGTAGCATCAAAAATGATAGAAAACTTTGCAGTATTAAGCTCTCGTGAACAATTTCTAAAAATTTTAACAAATAAATCTTCTGATATGAACTTTGCATTAGGTAAATTCTTAAATATTGTCATAAAAACTGATAATAGCATTTAGTGTAAAATTATAATAAGGGTATCTGTCCACAAGGTTTGGGTGGCTACAGGCACTGACACATTGCTTTGCATGTGGATAACTCACATGAAACTAATTGTGCTTGTGCTTTTGCTTATGTTGTGCTGGCATGCATACAACTTGTATTATTGATTGTCAAATGATCTGTCTATTAGCCTGTGTGTATATACATTCACGTTGTGATGTAACATTGACCGTTTTTATCTTTCATCGTTTTAAAGGTGCTATTATGTACTATGGTACTGATTACCGCAATAGTGCTAAATTGACTGTTTTTTTTTTTTTTTTTCTGCTATCCGTTTGACTGTGATTGACATTGTGATGTATGCTATTGTAGATGTAACTCTAAATAGAATGTGATATTCCTATTAGCTGAATGTAGTATTAGTGTGTTAGTTCTAGAGCTAGAATTTATCCTTATTTTTATTTTTCTATTGTTTTTGACTTTACCTGTACCATCTTTTGATTGTCTTGTAACTGACTTTTTGGTCATATGTGACCTTTTTTATGTCAATAAAAACGTATATATATATATATATTTATAATAACCATTTTGATAAGGGAGAAGGAAAGTAGTACCATTCTCCTTTATTGAGTCAGGAAACTTAGTGTATTTGTGATCACTGCTACCTGCATAATAATGTTTGAAAGTTGACAATCTGCTGCAATCCGCTTGACCTAGCATAATTTTTAGACTCACTTTTCACATTTAAAGCTTTCCATATACATGTCAAGCAAGGTTTAAAACTTCTTTTAAAATAATAAAGATTGAAAAAAGTAAAATAAATGGGTTATTTTTAGGGTTTTTGAATTTTCAGTGTGTGATAAACAATGTGTCACATTTATTTCAATAAAGTCACAAAATATTTTAATTGTTTTGTTGTAACGTGTTTGAAATTCTTAAGGAAGCTAAACTAACAGGTTTCATTATGTTTCAAGCTTGTTAATTGTATTATAAGCCATTTTACGTGTACTCAAGTGATGAGATAAACAAGATGTTTTAAAACTTGAATTTCTCAAAAAATTCCCAACAGATTTTTTTTGTTTTTGTCTTAAAATGTTCATATGATCGCACAGTTTCAGGCGGTATAGGTCCTGTTTTCGGTTCATTTTTTTAACCCCAATGTTTCTTCAGGAGCGCTGTGTAGGAAAACAAACTGTTGCTTGCCATACTTCTGCATGTGGCTGTAATTTGTCAATAAAACCATGGAAACATCAGGATGTGAAATTACAAGATATGATGGCACTACCATATCATATACCTTGCCAGGATCCAAGAAAACCCCACCATCCCACAGTGCCCCGCGTCCCAATGTGCCCCCGTTCCCCCTAATATTTTTTACACTCATCAAGAAAGGCACAATTCATTTCCCAGTTTACCAAAATGATAACTTTCTCAAGAATACAATATGGTGTCCAAGCAATAAATAAGGAGTGGCCCAAATGAAACATTTTCAAACCACTTCTTTGCATATTTTGTACCTAATAGCCATGGACAGAAAAATTAAGCTTTTGAAGAAAAAGGCTTGCAAAGAAAGAGAGGTTATTCTTCACTGGAAATGAAGCTTGCTTAACACACTGAGACCTTGAATGACATGCCATTGACATTCCATTAAAATGCATTAAAAGTTGTCATCTTCAAACATGAAATGAGCTCTGTTGTGCTTTTTCATCAAGCAAAATCAAAAGGCACAAAGAAAGTTTATTTTTGAGAGGCACAAAGAAAGATTTTTGAGTGGCACAAAGGAGCATGTAATTTTTGCTTGGCAGTAAGAACCTGCTGCAATTCAAATGAAGGGCATTTGGTGCATCTCGTTCAATTGTCATTTTTAATTGAGGTATGCATCTTGCTGTAGACATCATGTTCCAAGGCTTTTCTAAAAATGTAGACATCACTTAAATTTTCAAACAAGGGCCAGTTCCTACAAAATATCACAGAACATCCAAAGGGTTTTTGACAGCCCATCGCTACATGCAAATACTTTGCTGTCAGATGTTGAAGATACTATCTTGAAGAAGCACTATGCTGGTGCACATTGAATTTCAAATTACTGGAGAAGCTGACAAACTCCGAAGCAATTCAACCATTGTCACAATTCATAACACACTTCTTTAAGTCCTGCACTGCAAAGTTTGACAATCTCCATTCTGCTTGCGTGCATTGCACTGAACTTTCACACCAGAAACAAACTTCAAAACCCCGAAGAAAGACGAAAGCAACATTGAGTGCTATTTATATTGTTGAAGTCACTTTTTAAAAGAGTTCTGAGTAGTTCTTACCTTCAAAGTATGCTTCAGTTCAAATTGCCTCCACAAAGCTGTCATGGATAACAATTCCACACAGACTCCCAGAAAGTGGAAACTAAGAACTGTCAGACTGACATGGTCCCTATTTGCCAAACTGCTGTAGCAGTAGGTACTGATGAAATCAAATGCGTCAGTGGGATAGACTGAAAATACAAAAAAAATCTTCTCTCCTTTTTTCTTGTTTTCGTCCTTTTCCTAATAAAGCTAAACAAATCGACTTTGAAGCTTCAGATTAACAGATAAGTCAGTGTTTATTGGTCAAACAGATTTTTTTATCTTCACATTAAATCGAAGCTATGAACACATACTACAATGCTGCATTGACACCCGATCTATCACAGGCATACATTTTACCATGGGTGACGAATGATATGCCTATTGAGGTGGTCATCTTGCACAGCAATCCTTCAGCAGTGGCGTAACTAGGGGGTCTAGAGCGGGGGCACCTGGGGGGGGGGGGGGCACGCGATTCTCTGGGGGGGGCACCCATAATAATTTTATATATTTTAGTCAAGGTTGAAAAGTTCATATGGGGGGCACCTGGGGGGCACAGGTCTAATATGGGACGTCACTGTCCTTCAGCTGCATAACCCCTTAGCTGAGACCATATCAGTGTCAAGTTCTGACACAATGGACAGTCATAAAACTTCCTAACCAAATTTCATACCACTCCTATGAACGACTTATGGCTGGCCCTGACAAGTCCATAGAACATGAAATTTATGACGGTCATGGTGCCATCAAAATCTGAGCTTTGCTTTTGACTGAAGGGCAAATGGAAGCTATTTTAAAAAATGATTCAGTAAATCAAATACAGTATTACTTGGGGAAACAACTAGTCATACAAATAAAATGAGCTATACCAAGGAATGTGTCTCATATCTGTTACCAAACTCTGACCAGATCTCTCCTAAGTTATCCAGACGAAGTTTGCTCAAGTTTAATTGGAAGGCTCTAACTGAGGCAGCCGAAATGCACTAACACACACAAGACATAGAATTGGTGACTTACTGTGACTCACTGTGACTACTTCCAACAGAAAACACTAAAAGGAAGATGTTAAATGTGATTGGAAGCAGAGGTAACAAATCAGGATGGCGGTTGTGGAAGAATTGCCGATTACCTATAAAATTATGTACACATACAATGTACACATACAATATATCTTCCAAGAGCTGCATTATTCATTATAATCTTCTTTCTTGAAATAAGTTGAGCTTATTTGCCAAAAGGGTACTTTTTATTGCGTACTTATTTAATTTGGCATATAATTTATCTCATAAATTGGAATAAGTTGACCTGAGTTAGATTTCACGATTCACCTCGTAGCTAAAATTTCCTGATATGGAGATCTGATTACATTTTTGAGTCCTTTCATTCTGAATACTTCTTTTCATAAAGGGTGAAGTCGTCTATAGCATCTGAAAATATGAAATGCAGTATAGAACTGTAGATATTCATGTAGATGCAATGCTGATGCAGGTATTCTTTTTAGGTAGATACCAGTCAGTTTAGTTACATTTTCCTTATCTAATCACCATGACTGGTCTTGAAGATATGCCTCGAGCCATGATGGGGCGTACCACTGTCAGAGTGATTCTTTTTATAACACACACTCCAGCAAAGACCCAACAGTATATAATCTCACTGCTAAGACCTCAAGCAAATTTATCCGAGAGGTGACCCCTCGGTGACCCTGTGACCTCCTATGCCACTCTTTGATGGAGTCTTTCACCTCACGATTCACCTCGTGGCTCAAAGGAACGGAAGCAATGGCCAGGTCACCACTCAGGAGCAACCAGGAGCCACTGGACTGTCAGGGGTTTGACCCTTCCTGACCTGTCTTGACCTTTCGTGACCTCTGCCATGTGAGGTCACTAGAAATAGGTCATCAAAGAAGCTGGAAGAGATCCAGCAAAGGCCCAGTGAAGCAAAGCAAACACTCTGTAAAGGACCAGTCAAGGTACCGTAAAGGATGGCTGATCGCTGCTAATTCACTCCAAAGAAGAGGCGGAACATCTTTGATTCGGGTCACTGGGTCACTTCAAGTTGATAAGGAGAAAGGGCAATGGACAGCGCAAAGGGCGACGGTAAGAAAAATCTTGAAGAATATTCAATACATGGTGTATCTTGTACTTTCAAAACTCATTTGAATAACCGAGAACAAAACTGGCAGGACTAAGTCTATTAGTCTACTCGATAGCCGCCTTAACTTGGTTCCAAATTTACCTCTATAGCTACTCGGTTATAGTGTGTGCCTTCATAAGATTGGAGATGGACTATACACTATACAAACTATCAGGGGCAGACTGCCCTCCTGGCTCCTGCCCATTGGTGTTAGCATCTTATAGACCTATGCATTTATGCGCCTAAATGGACTTGGTGTCCTTTATAACTTTGTAATATTTAACCACATCTCGGCCAATGATTATTCAATAAAAAATTTTTGTTTCTTGTATTCATTTGTTTTCTGACAAAGACTACACAAATGTATTCAAATAACATGAATAAGACTAGCCCAGATCAAATGAAACCACAAAAGACAAGTAGGGCAGTTTGGTCCCAGACTGGCTGATGTGTATAACTTTAGAAGAATGGCAATCGACTGAATGGATTAGATTACAGACTTATCCATGCACAGTAAGCAACCGTTCATAGATAAATGCATGCATTTAAATACTTAAATCAAGCTAGCATCCTTTTTAGCTTTTGATTAACCAGATCTTGGCCAATGATTATGCAATAAAAATTATCTTCTATTCTTCTACTGTCTATCACAGACTTCCAGCAAAGACCAAGGTATTCAAATGACATTAGCTTGAATCAAAAGAAACCACAAAAGACCCAAAAGCCAACAAAGTGTGGCAGGTGCAGGCATCTTACAACTAGCAAGGGCAGCATAAAATTTAATGTAACTAGAATTTCCTGGCACATCAATCCCAAAGCAAAACAGCATCACAAATGACATTTTTATTCTCTGCTTCATACAGTACTCGGTGACAGACAGGAAATTAACTTCACACTAAGGTTCTTTGAATAAGGTACCATCATTATATTAACACCTCTCGCACTTGTGCTGGTAGTAGGGTGACCAGTCCCACCACCAGGGGGCAAGGGGCGAGACATACGTGAAGTGACGTGACCCGAGGATGCAGAGCAGATTAAGGAAAAGTCCTTGGCACTTGAGGAGACATCTAGTGGCAGTCTGGTCAGCATCCTATGAAGGCTCATGGAGAATAAGCAGAGATTAAGCTGATCCTACCTTGCTGAGCCAGGGACTCTCAGATCTCTCACAGATTTCCTCTGTTACAGACAGTTTAGCCTACCTGTAATTCCAGATAAGGTGGATGGTGTGCGAAATATTGGACAACCGATTATCCTGGCTACTTGAATTTATGATCAGACCAGTGCTTGGAGGTACGGCATAGTCTCAGTAATGTAGCCAAATACCAGGCATTTTGGTCATTTATTGTTCGCAATCACACAATTGTGAATTTGTGTTGTTCTTGTCAACCACTTTGAAACAACATAAATTCAAGCTGATTTCGTGCATTTTTTAAGTTTTCTTGAGCACTGCCAAATGATTAGGACTAGTAAATCAGCATCCCTTCATATCAAGTAAGATTGTGCCAGACTCACGCCAGAGCCTTTTCAATTTATTTCTCACACTGAAGACTGGCATGACCATTTATTCATTTATTCTTCCGATTCCTCTCAGCATATTTCTCTATGAAGAAATGACGAAAAAAAAGAAGACAAAATCCAAAAAACATTTGTCCTACATCAAAAGTTGTAGTTGTGTTGAAACTCGAGAGACAAAATCTCAGACTGTCGTTCATGCCAGGAATACAACCCAGCAAGGTGCAATGCAAGAACATTTACTGAAAACACAAAGGACAAAATAAACAAAATGTATTCATCTCAGTATTCCCTTGCCATATTTCTTTTCACTTAGCAGAAACTACAGATGCTTCACAACACCTTTGGTGTCCTATGGGCATTGTCTTGCAAAGAATGTCTTCTTTTTTTTCATTTTTGATGAGTACAATTGTGTGCATGGCGTAAATAAGTAAACAGCAGCCAAAATATACAGAATATTTGGATACATCCACTTCACAGAGACAAATGTTATCAACTGAGGGAGTAGTATAGGCAAGTGAATAGAAAGATCATTATCTGAATTACCATGCTGAAGGTACATATTTACGACTTATGAATGATTCTTTTACTAAACACTCCAGCAGAGACCCAACAGTATATAGTCTAACCGCTAAGACCTCATGCGAATTTATCTGAGAGGTGACCTCTCGGGGACCCCTTGACCTCTGACGCCACTCTTTGACGGAGTCTTTCACCTCACGATTCACCTCATGGCTCAAAGGAACAGAAGCAGTGGCCAGGTCACCATTCAAGAGCAACCAGGAGCCACTGGACTGTCAGGGGTTTGACCATTCCTGACCTCTGCCATGTGAGGTCACTAGAAATAGGTCATCAAGAAGCTGGAAGAGATCCAGCAAAGGCCCAGTGAAGCAGAGCAAACACTCTGTAAAGGACCAGTCAAGGTACCGTAAAAGATGGCTGATCGCTGCTAATTCACTCCAAAGAAGAGGCGGAACATCTTTGATTCAGGTCAGTGGGTCAACTTAAGTTGAGAGAGAGAAAGGCCAAAAGGAAAAGGCAAAAAGAAAGGGCAAAAAGAAAAGGCAAAAGGATAGCACAAAGGCCGATGGTAAGAAAAATCTTGAAGAATTTCAATACATAGAGTATCTGTACTTTAAAAACCCATTTGAATAAACAACAACAAAACTGGCAGGACTAAGTCTATTAGTCTACATGTTAGCCGACTTACAGTGTAACATCGTTCCAAATTTACTTATATAGTGTGCCTTCATAAGAATGGAGATGGACTATACTCTATACACTATCAGGGGCAGACTGCCCTCTTGCCCATTGGTGTTAGCATCTTATATGCATTTTATGCGGAATATGCGCTTAATGGAGACTTAGTGTCCTTTATAGATTTTGAAAAACCACATCTCAGCCAATGATTATTCAAAAAAGATTTTTGTTTCTTGTATTCTTTGGTTGTCTGAAAAAGACTTCAAAGAAACACAAATGTATTCAAATAACATGAATAAGACCAGCCCAAATCAAATGAAAACAAAAAAGACAAGTAGAGCAGTCTGGTTCCAGATTGGCTGATGTGCATACCTTCAAAAGAACGGAGATGGACTAAATGGATAGAATACAGATTACAGACTTATACATGCACAGTATGCAACCGAGCGTAGATATATGCATGCATTTTATCACTTAAATCAAGTTAGCATCCTTTTCAGCATTTGATTAACCAGATCTTGGCCAATGATTATGCAATAAAAATTATATTATCTTCTATTCTTCGATTGTCTAATGCAGACTTCAAACAAAGACAAATATATTTAAATGACATTTGCTTGAATCAAAAGAAACCACAAAGACACTAATGCCTACTAAGTGTGGCAGATGCAGTTGTCTTACATCTTAAAAGGGCATCATATATATAACTAGAATTCCATGGCAGCTCGATCCCAGAGCAGAATAGCATCATAAATGAAATTTCTTATTCTCTGCTCCATACATAACTCTGTGACAGACAGGAAATTAACTGCACACCAAGGGTCTTTGAATAAGGTACCATAATTGACACCACTTGCACTTGTACTGGTAGTACAGCGACCAGTCTCACCACCTGGGGGCCAGGGTCAAGACATGGCGTGATGTGACGTGACCCGAGGATGCAGAGCAGATTAAGGAAAAGTCCTTGGCACTTGAGGAGACATCTAGTGGCAGTCTGGTCAGCATCCTATGAACAGTCAGGGAAATTATCACCAGCTGATGACAATCAATGTCCTCACTCCCACATGACAATCACCCTAGCACTGTCATCACCCTCCCATAACACTCTCTAAGTGTCATGGCCTACCCATGACTTTGGCAGTGCTCAAAATCATCTTTGACTGGCTATTTAAAAAGAACTACTGCAACTATCACTTCCAAACTTGGTATAAAGTTGTATCACAGTGTCAACTAACTCTATGAATTTTGGCAGACCTATCCATTGCATAATGAGCTAAAGAACCCGAAGGCTCCAGAGAAATTAAGAAATTGTCATCAGCTGCTGATGACTTTGCAGTATTTCCTGAAATTGGATAGAATTAAGTCCCGCAACTGACATGCTGCTGTGTGGTTAGGATGGCTGCAAAGAGATCAGACTTTCTTCTGAGACCCATCTGATCAACCCCACACTCTCAATCATCCTGTCAGGGCCAGTACTTGGCTGGAATTTCAATTGTCCTCATATGCTGGTAATTTCCCTGACTGATGAAGGCCCTTGGAGAATAAGTAGAGATTAAGCTGATGCTACCTTGCTGAGCCAGGGACTCTCAAACCTCTCACAGATTTCCTCTGCTACACACAGTCTGGCCTCATTGTGAATCCAGATGATAAGATGGACATCTGGTTATCCTGGCCACTAAAATTTATGATCAGACTGGCAATTGGAAGTTTAGGCCTGTCCCAGTGGAGTGGCCAAATCCCAGTCATTTTGGTCATTGGTGTAAATCATAAAATTTTGAATTTGTGTAGTTCCTGTCCACCATTTTGAAATACATGTTCTCACCCAGTTCTCCTCTCATGAGATCTCAGTCATGAAGAGAAGTGTCGAGGCATCCAACGGATGCAAACAACATGAATTCAAGCTGAATTCTTGCATTTTTTAAAGTTCTATTGAGCAGTGAGCACTGCCATATGATTAGGACTAGCAAGTCAGCATCCCTTCATATCACGTAAGATTGTGCCACACTCACGCCAGAGCCTTTTCAATTTATTTCTCACACTGAAGACTGGCATGAACAACTATTCATTTATTCTTCTGATTCCTCTCAGTGTATTTCTCTATGACGAAAAAGAAGAAGACAAAATCCAAAAACATTTGTCCTACATCAAAAGGGAACAAGTTGTAGTTGTGTTGAAACACGAGAGACCAAATCTCAGACTGTGGTTCGTGCCAGGAATACAGGCCCGCAAGGTGCAATGCAAGAACATTTACTGAAAACACAAAGGACAAAATAAACAAAATGTATTCATCTCAGTATGCCCTTGCCATATTTCTTTTCACTTAGCAGAACTACAGATGCTTCACAGCACCTTTGGTGTCCTATGGGCATGTCTGGCACAGAATGTCTTCTATTTTCTTTTTTTTTCTTCAGCACAATAGTGTACACATTGTGCAATAAAGAGCGACCACAATATACAGAACATTTTAATATCCGTCCATTAAGCACAGCAATTTTTTTATCACATGAGGGAGTGGTGTAGGCAACTGAACAGAAAGATCATGTCTTCATTTGAATTACGGTGAGCATAGCTGATGATACATATTCACAGCCCTGTCAACAAGTTGACCGCTATTTGCTGCCACCTAGGGTGCAAAATTTGCGAGCTCCTGTGAGCGGTCAACAGAATTTCGATCAGTAGAAGAAACCAGGACAGTGTGGAAGAAACCAGGACAGTTCCATCATTTAGTGATAGTCTTGTTTATTTCCAAAAACTCTGCAAGTGTCTAATCTGACTTTGTTTGGCTTCAATTTTAAGCAGACAGCTTGTAAATACCAAAATAAGTTGGAACTATTTTTTATCATGGAGGATGTATACATTGTAGCTCACATATATTGCCAGTATAGAGGGGGCCACTAGTGGCATGGACAAGACATTTTGCTGAGTGTAACACAGCTTTTATGAAATTGTGAATTATATTGTTGTCCTAGTTCATAAATCTCCGTAAAGTAACAGAATAAATACAATTGAGCATTTTTGATATCACAAAGCAAAAACATTGGCTTTGTATGGACACGTGGCTAAGTGAGAATGCATTCTTTTTAGACCCTTTTCAGACCACAATTTAACATGCACTAAATGGCATAAGTAGATTGAATACCACCAAACTTCTGATGAGTAAAATCATCCCTTTCACAGGCAAAGTGTTAAAGTTTCAAAACTTTCTTTTTGTCTCATGATTTCCAAACATTTTCATTCAAAGCAGTGGACTGGATATTTGCCAGCAACCATGCTTTGTGAAAGTGGTTTGGCGTAGTAATATGGACAGCTGTTGTGCGACCTGATCTGGTGATCTGTCCAAAACAGATCAAATTATTGTTGACCCAATTCGATTTTCCAGGGACTGTCAGCATTCTGCTGCCACTTGACAGTCCCGGACAGAGACAGTTCACAGCCTATGCCCCATCTCACTGAGGAATTGTTTTGATTGGCATAGATAGTATCCAGCAAAACCAGCATCCGCTTCTAATTTGAAGCAACACGATATAAAATTCTAACTCACCCAGTAACATGAGTAAACAGCTATTGCAACCATTAGGACGATATTACAAAGAAAGTGGACTCACCTGAAAGTATAAAGGAAAACATTTGTATTGTATAGTATGTCACTCAATGTAAATACTTATGTGTGGAAATAGCTGCCATGGTATAATAACAAGATTGTTGTCATAAAGTGGTAGATAAGCCTAAGAAGGCTGGGTAACATCGTTTTGTGATATCATTTGCTCTGTACATGTACCTGCCACTATAAATAAAATAAATACATACATACGTATTGAATAAACTAACATTTCACAACAATATAGGAGATACAACCTAAAAATTGTGATAGAAAGAGTTTTTCTTAAAAGTCATGTTGGGTGAACAAATTAACAAAATCATGTTGATATGTTGATACTAGTATGGAGCATTATGAAAATTTAAATTAATAAACATTGCAATCCCCATCCACATGTACCGTAATATGGGGTGAATCGGGACAGAATTGGCCGTTTTTCTGTCATAGCATGGACACAAATCAATCTAGAAATCAAAATTTGGTGTCAAATTGTGTCTGGGCACACGGTCTAAGTACCCCTAGAAGATTTAAATGATATCTTAAATCCCCATTGCTCTAGGCCAAGAAAACCACTGTCCCAATTCACCCCATACTTTGGGGTGAATCGGGACACTCCATTATTTTCACTATTAATACTCCCTACCTACTTTGAGTGATTGCTCCTTGTGAACAAATATTAGAAAACATGTTCAAGATGCCAGAAAAAAATTTTGAGAAAAATCTGAAATCAATTTCATTGATAACATGCAGATTTTAAAAAATGTGAAAAATCACAGAAAACTATTAAAAACTGCAGTTTTCTTCTAATTTTTCTAGTAATTGATAATTCTGGACTAAATGCGCTGCAAATGATGCTAAGTTCAATATTATTCATCAAAAAGCCATGCCACTACACTCAAACAAAAATTAGTATGGTTATTGTGGTAAATCCGAAAAATTTGCCATTGACCTGGATCTGCACCCAGGACCAAACATACACAATCCCATGTCCAGTCTATAATTATGGTTCCCCTATAACCACATTAGACTGATTTTTTTTTTATGTGTTTCTTTAGCATATAAAATGTTTCCCTGATCTGTCCCGATTCACCCCAGTGTCCCGATTCACCCCATATTACGGTACCAATAAACAGTTTCAATTTGATATTTCAGCACTAATCTTTCTCTGCACAAACCAGTTTACCTGAAATTTTAATCTACACATTTCAAAACGTTTCTACTGCACTGTAAATTCTGAAATTCTGAGTTAGCTCAAATGACTGAGTGAGACGGTTGCACAATAGGACATGTTTATTATATAAAGAGATTTCGTGATAATTTCTCTTCTCTAGGTAATCTTCTAATCTTTCACATAAATAAAGCCTGATACTCAACTGTTGGGTGTCTTTTCAAAGAGTCTCAATAATCTGAGAAAGGGCAGGACTGAAAAATGGAGTTCCAGACTAAATTGGTTGCTGCCAGTGTCCTTAATATTCGTCAAAGTTTAGCTTCAGCTTCTGGGCTGCAGGAAATGGTTGAAAAATCACTGAATGGTTTGGTAAATGAACCACCATTCTCAAAGGCATACACGTTTTTTATTAACACAAATAAAAACTCAAGAAACTTGAAGAGAGGTAAACAAAGAAGCAATTACATTTTCCAATTTACCAAAATAAAAGCTTTCTGCAGGGTATCATATAGCGTCCAAGGTCCAAGGAGTTAAAAAAAATAAGGAGTGACCCAGATAACATTTTTCAAACTATTTCTTTATATTTTTTTGTACCTAATAGCCTTGAACAGAAACTATAAGCTTTTAAAGAAAAAAGGCTTGCAAAGAAAGAGAGGTTATTCTTCACTGGAAATGAAGCTTGCTTAACACACTGAGACCTTGAATGACATGCCATTGACATTCCATTAAAATGCATTAAAAGTTGTCATCTTCAAACACAAAATGAGCTCTGTTGTGCTTTTTCATCAAGCAAAATCAAAAGGCACAAAGAAAGTTTATTTTTGAGTGGCACAAAGAAGGATTTTTGAGATTTTTGAGTAGCAAAAAGAAGCATGAAAATTTTGATGGACATTTGGCGTTTCTTGTTCAATTGTCATTTTTATTTGTGGTTTGCATCTTCCTTTAACGTGATGTTCCAGGGCTTTTCCAAGATGTAGACATCTGTTTGCAAACAAGAGCCATGCAGTGTCTACAAAATGTCAATATTTTACAGAGCATCCAAGAGATTATTTTTTCCTGACAGCCCATCACAAAATGCAAATACTTTGCTGTCAGATATGTGTCAAAGATACTATCTTGAATAATTTCAAATTACTGGAGAAGCTGACAAACTAGGAAGCAATTTGACATTTGTCACAATTCATAACACACATTAAGTCCTGAACTACGTACAAAATTTGACAATCTCCCTTCTGCTTGCACGCATTGCACTGAAGAAAGACGAAAGCAACATTGAGTGCTATTTATATTGTTGAAGTCACTTTTTAAAAGACATGCAGTCTTGTTGATTTTAAAGTACCCTTCAGATCATATTGTCTCTGCAAGGCTGTCATGAATGAAAATTTCCCATCAACTCTCAAAGTGAACACTGAGAACTGTCTGACAGACATGGTCCCTCCCTGCCAAACAACTTTAGCTGGAGGGACTGGAGGATTTCCCTGACACAATTCAGTGCATGAAAGAATCCAGTTCTATCATTCTATGCAAAATCAGGCTGTGTTTTTGTAATTATTATTACTTGCAACTTAAAATCAACCACACAATGGTATATATCAACAACCTTTAACACTATTTAAGTATTTATAACATTCGACACCTCTGCCAGCCAATCACATGCCAGTATTGCAGGGAAATAATCCCCATATTCTTTGTTGTTCAGTTATTCTCTCATGTTTGATTGTTTGACTGTTTGTCTCATGGTATCAAAAGCCAGTTATTCACGATAGGATTAGGAATATACGTTTATCCCACCTCTGGCTGAAGCCCTTGGGTGATAAATCACATATTCCCTCTCCCGTTGTGAATAACCTATACATGTTTCAACTGGCAGCGGAGATGACTGCAAATCCACATGCAGAGAACACAAACACATCTTCTGGAAGTCTCACAAAACATACATCTGCATAACCAAAGACAGCGCAAGTTTCTTATTGTAGCCGTTTCTGTTGGCTTTGCCTGGCTCTATTGTATGGCAGCCTATACACTATACAGCTTAGTTTTGTAGATCTAAAGAAAGCTTACGAACAAATAGACCAATTTTCTTGCATTATTAAGGTTCTCATTTATTTTGTATCAAGATAAATCCAGGTAAAAAATGTATATTTTGTGTACTACCATCTTATTTTGCTCCCTAGAAGTCAATTACCTTTGTCACAAGGCTTTGTGCTTATTTATCAAATATATTTAGAATGGATTGCATTCTTCAGTGAAAATGGTTTTCAGTTTGTATTCATTTTAAGATTTTTTTTTACCCATAGGCCTATGTCTTGCTAAACATTTTTCCCTTTTATTAAATTAAAATCCAGCATCGCAAATTAAGGGAGCTCTTCCTTTTCTCTATCCTGACTGCTGACTAGGGCTCTATATCGTTGTCGACATTCGATACGATACGTATCATCGATACGCCTTATCGATACACGATACGATTCGTACCGTCTGTCCGCAAATTCGGACCGATCCGCATTTTAGAAATACGCAACCACGCAAACCGAATTTTTGGCCCGGAAAGTCGCATCTCACGTCAGAGTGGACGTCAAGATGACACCGTGTTGAGTTCATTTTATGATTTTGTGGACATTATCTGTCAAATCTCGACAATAAAATGACTTTTTGAGCTGGATATAGCGTTATTGAACCGAACCGAAAGTGCTGATTTGAAAACGGTTCGGGAACCAACCAGACTGTACCGGTACGGCCGGTATTTATCGAACCGGTGTAGACCCCTACTGCTGACTTCTTTTGTGGGCCATTTGCCTGGCTCTGCTGGCTTGTGCTTGACTTGGTGCTTTTAAAACTTGTTCTTGATTATTTGCTGCGGTGTTTACTGTCTACATGTGCACTTTGGCTACATAGTGCAAGTCAGTAATCCAAAATGAGTAATTATTAACATGCTGGTTGTATGAGCTAACCATGCAAGACATGTCTGCCTGCCACATTTACTTTGTGTCATTCAGGATTATTTTGATTTATGGCAATTCTCTTATGTATTATTATTTTGTTGGCTTCTGTTAAGTTTGTGTCAATGGATGTAAGTTAAAAAATTACCCCTTTGTGGCTACATCACACGCCAGAATGTGATAAATAGTTTCAGAGGTTTTTTTTATAGATCTTCCATACAGTGGCGGATCCAGGGGGGTCCTAGCCCCCCTAGACCACTGAGATTTAATATACCTTTTTAAAGTAAAATACGACGGAGTGGGCTCGCCAGTGCCAAAAAATGCTGTTGGCCCCCACTAAAACACCCTGTCTGGATCCGCCACTGCCATATTAGTAATATCCAGATTATTTTTTTTGCCTAGGCATTTTCCTGCAAAAATTGCACTATTGGGCCAAAACATATTTATTTAAATATATTTACCTTTTTTTATGCATCTTCTCACCTCCAATATTCTTCAGATACATGAAACATTTCTTGAGCTATCTAAAAAACATGACATTTGCGTTTGCCTTTAGCCCTTTCTTTTATCGTGATTGAGTGAAAGATTTTACTTTTCTTCATTTTCAACCAGTCTTTATTTTGACTTGACAGCTCCTGTATGGGGCATTTGCCTTCCTTTTCTGGGTCTTTTCTTACTTTGAGCCTCTTGGACGGCGTATTTCTTTTGGCCTCGTGTGCATGGTAGATCAAGACTGGTCAAAACAGGTCAGGAAAGGTCAGTGAAGGTCAATAAGGTCATGCTCCTGTCAGTCTGTTTACTCCTGAGCAACGGCCAGACCACTGCCTCTTTTCTTTTGTGTCATGGGGTGACCCAGGAGGTGACCAAGGCTCAGTTAGAGCTGACATCATGAGGTCAAGGCTCACCTCTGGAACAAATTTGCAAGTGGTTTTTGCCATTCAGCAGATCACATTCTTTTTCTGTTCTCTTCTCCATCTTATTAGTCAGTCCTCCTCACCTCGTGAGTGACAATAACTGGCTTTGTAGGGCTATACTTAGTACTTACCATATCCTTCCATCTACATTGTACTTCAAGGCCCGTCAATCTGTCCACTATATCTTTCTAACTATCCATCTTTCGTTCTATGGACTTGATGAGCCAGTTTGTATTTACAGCACAACTCAAAATAAAGGAAAAAAAAAATTCTGCTAGAAGTCCTCTGTTTACCTATTTTGCCCTAATTTCTCCTCTCCACCCCAAATCTCCTTAAAACTACTTTTGACTCCTCACCACAACTTTACCCCTTGCTAAGAACTCCATTAAGACAAGTAGCAATGTAACTGCAATTAGGAAAGGGGCACAATAACAATGGGGGTGACGGAGTTTGAATTTGATTTGGTTTAATGTCAATTTAATGTAATTTTAAAAGGTAGTTGAAAGTAGGTAAAGGTAGGAAGTGATTTGGAGGGAGCCAAAAGGTGTGAAAGGGTAAAGTAGTGGCTGATTCTTCCTTCCTGCTGGGGTAATCGTACTTTATTTTGGGTTGAACTGTATGTCTTTAGGTTGTCATTTGAAGGGACAAAAGAACAATGTGGAATACAATCAATATATTTTACATCATGGTGTTGTAGCTGTTCAGCCATTTTGTCTCGGAAGTACATTGTATATGGTCGAATAATTTATATGCTATAGAAAATTATAGATCCGTATTTTTTCAAACAAAGAAAATCTTTCAAAGGTACACTTTTGTAAAAGTTATACTATAAGTTTTACAAAATTAATGTTGTAACACTGAACTTCAGCCACTTCACTTATGGATATTTCTAAATATTTGCGTTTTTGGTTGCCCATTAGAAAATGTCACTTATGACATCCTTGCAATGACAATTTGAAGTAAAACAGAGCATGAAGACAGGCACTCCTAAAAGTGTCTAAGTGACTTCAACAATACCTAAAAGCTTGGTTTTGTCTTTCCTGAAGTTTTCAAAGTTTGTTTTTGAGGAGGCTGCGCTATGCACAAAGCAGAATATATATTGCCAAACTTTGCAATTTGTGGCTTGATGGCATGTGCATCACAAATGATGACACTTGTCTAGATCTGAGATAAATAGAGTTGCCGAGATAAACTGAGATGTTTTGACAGTCCTAAAGTGAAATTCATTTGTGGTGTCCATCTTTGAACAATACTTGCAACTGTAGCTTGAAATGGGAATTCGTTCACATCTAATATTATAGAATAATAATTCCATAAATTCCATTAAGGCTGTAATTTAACACTCCTATTATGATTTCTGAAATATTCATATGCCTTAGTATCTTTTGCAACTTTGGCAAAGTTTGATTAGACCCATGGAGTTTGACCAGCGTGAATAAAGGCCAGACTTCTTGCACAAGCACTATCATGACCTTTGCTTCCAATCACATTTAGCTTCTTCCTTTTAGTGTTTTCTGTTGGACATATAGTCGTAGTAAATCACCAATTCTTTGTGTTGTGTGTGTCCGTGCATTTCAGCTGCCTCTGCTTGAGCCTTCCAATTTAACTTGAGCAAACTCGATTTGGATAACTTTGGGGAGATCTAGCCAGGGTCTGGTTACAGATACGGTAGAGCTCATCTTGCTTGTATGACCAGTTAATTCCCCATGTAATACTGTATTACAGGGTGGTCAAAAAAAACTTTACACTTATGAATAATTTTTTGGATGACGCTCATTGTAACAAATGCTTATTTTTCAATGCAAAAACAACTTGTATAGCAAAGAATAACTCTTCTAGAAAGAATTTATTCATTCGGAGGTCCTTTTGGACTGATGACTTTTCTGCAGTGGGCCTAAATGATGCAGAGGTGTCAAAAATGTAACTTTGTGTCCGTTTTTCCCATACAAACGTTATGGATGCCTTTATTGGGCAACTAAGGTCTGTGGTGTCTTGCAGGGATCTGCCTCTAAGTTTGCCCATCCAGAATAATCACATTGATTGAGATCTTGTGATAACAGGGGCCATGTTGTCCCGCTGAGAAACTTGACAGAGCGAACCTTGATCCAGTTCTGGGCTTTGCAAGGGAGTGTGGCTGATGCCCCGTCTTGTTTGAAGATCAAATTATCTGTGGCACTGTATGTCTTATCTATCCAGGGCTTTAGATGCTCTTTCAAGATGTTGATATGTACTTTTCATGTGATTTCAACACCCTGATCATCCACCTTCAGACGGCTTTGTTTTAAAATCTTATAATGGCCATAGTGAAGTCTGAACTTGCTCTAGCACCTTCTGGATTGTGCTGAATTGTGCCTCTGTCTTCTCAATTTCATTTTATGTTGTATTTATTTTGTCCTGTGAAGCTCAGTAGCTTCAAAATTGCTGATGGGCCATGAACAACCTAGAGTAGTAAAAACGCAGGAGCACTCCCGGCTTCTATTTTGTCTGCTATCAAAAAAGTAATGAACTGTTTTGATTATTAACCAATTTTCCAAAGATCTAGCATACTTGGCTTGTATAAACAATAAGTACCCAGGCACTGACTCAATCATGGCAATCATGGCAGCCTGGAAAATGAAATATCAACTGTAAAGTTTTTTTTTGACCACCCTGTAGGTTTACTGAATCATTTTAATAGCTTCCATCTGCCCTTTAGACAAGGCAAACGATTTTGATGGCACCATGACTGTCATAAACCATATTCTGTGGACTTGTCAGGGCCAGCCATAAGTCATTCATTGGAGTGGTATGAAATTTGGTTAGGAATTTTTAGAGGCGATGCATCAGCCAATCGCCGATATAGTCTTAGTGATTCTATATATAGCCACTCGCCTCTGTATAGATGGCCACAGGCCTCCCGACAGGAGGCTTTTCCTAAGATTCAAGAATCGGCGTGTGAATCTACGTCAGCAGAACGGGGCTAGCGTCGTGCATAAAATGCGGACCAAATCTGCGGAATGGTGGGACGTGGGATTTCGTAATAAAACGCGGATGTGCAGGTGCGGGACGGGACGCTTTTTGCGGGATCGGCATAAAAAACATGCAGATGTGGTCTAATTTGCTGAAAAAGCTGAATTTGCTTTAAAAATCGCCTCTATTTTTTTTTGAAAAATTTTCTTGTTATGGTTGTCCACTGTGTCAGAACCTGACAGATAATATTATGGTCTAAGCTAAAGGATTACACAGCTTGAAGATTGCCAGGATGACCGCCTCAATAGGCATGTCTGTGATAGATCGGGTGTTCGTGTTGGACTGTTGGTCAAACGGTCGATCTCCCAAGGTTAATATTGATAGGATGTGTGAAAAATGGTACATGCCTTGCACTTGCATTCTCCTTCATCTTGCACATTTTCCACATGTATCATTGTGTTAATCTCTCCTATTTTCTTGGGCTATGGCTGATGAGTGGTCTCTACTTACTTATGGGCTATTGCTGATGAATGATATTTACTCATACAAGTCGTGTGAGTAAGCTGGAGCCACCATAAAAGTGGCCAATCCATATGTCTGGGCCAGGGATTACACCAGCCTATGCTAATGCTGTGGTGTCTGGGCTACACTTAAGCCTCACAAGCATAAGTCATTTCTGTTAAATGTGTGATTGTCTTTGAACTAAACACTCCTATTGACAGAAAAATTCATGCAGTCATCAGACTCATCTTGGGAGGTTTCATTGCATATAATAAATATGATACTGTGCTGGTATGATCTTTGATGACATCAGCTGATAGTTTGTCAGTTTCATATGGAGATTCATTGGCCCCACAGGCACCGAATTGCACAAAGGAACAGTTGAAAAAAGCTGTTGTCGTGATGTAATGCTCTCAGGACAATACGATACAGTGAGGCTTCAGCAGATGCCATCCATTGGGACCTGTAGATATTCTGTTCATATTCTCAACAATCAAGAATAGGTATACCATGTGGGGTTTATCATTCCAGATTCAAGAAATATGTAAAACCTGTTCTGACCCTTATGCCTTTTGGTCGGCCTTTATCCTTAACTAATAGATAATGATCTTATTTTCATGATATTAAATTTGGTTACAATTCTATAGCCGGATATTTTGCGCCAACTAAAAATGCTACTCAGCGAAGCAGTATTAAGAAATTTGAGAAGGGAGAAGTAGTAGTTTCAAAAGTAGAAGATGAACTAAATTTGTTTAGGTAATTAGGCCAAACCAATTCCCTATAAGGCTCTAAAATTCCTCAGTATAGATACCTTTTCAAAAACATATTGGTATGGCAGGAAATGTTCCCCCGTGGCCTAATCGGTATAGCAGTTGACTCTGAATCGAATGGCCTGTGAGGACGTGGGTTCAACTCCCGCTCCTGGAACTTCACTCAACAAAGGGCAGCTGCAGCTATCAAGAGCTATATATAGCTCTTGACTAGGTCTGTCCCATGAGACCTGGGCAAAAATAAACGGAAGGGGTTGTATTCAGTGTTCTATACTGGGGCAACTGAAAGACCCTGCAAATCCCTGAACTAATAGGGTATGTAGCAGACTCACAGCCTTACCATCACTCATCCATCAAACGGCGGTCACCATGCTTGCATAGGCCAATATGTGGCCTCTTAGCATTAAAAGAACTAGAACTAGAACAAGAAACCTTTCTTTTCAAGTGGCCTTTTGAAGAGATGCTCCTTCTGTAAAAACTGAAAAGGGGCCTCATTGTCTTGGTAGATTTGTAGTTTCAGCAGAGGGCAGGAAATGGGGTCAGCTGATTGATATGCTTGTTACTATAGAAATGCCAACAGTGAATTTTCTTTGCCCCACTTGTCAGTTTTTTACCTTGGAATTTATTCCCTGTCTTGGTTTCAAAGCAGAATGTCACTTTATGAGCTTCACATCTACTATTTGAAGTAAGTCTACTAAAAAAGCATGTAAAATTATTTTTAACGTTTATGATTCTTGCTAATTTACAATGTATACTTATGAGACTTGATTGGTATTCTCTTCAACCATCTGTCAACTAGGAATTGGCTGTTGTCGAATCTGAAGCCATTGCTGTTGGTACTCAAACATCTATACTTATGTTCCGTTTAGTCTTTTCTGTTGGAAATAGTCATAGTAACTCGCCAATTCTTTGTGCTGTGTGTGTCAGTGCATTTTGGCTGCCTCTAGTAGAGCCTTCCAATTTAAATTGAGCAAACTCAGTCTGGATAACTTCGGGGAGATCTGGTCAGAGTCTGGTTAGAGATGCAGTGTATAGGATACATCCCTTGGTAGAGCTCATCTTGTTTGTATGTGTCCCCAAGTAATACTGCATTGGGTTTATTGAATCATTTTAATAGCTTCCATGAGCCCATTTGACCCTTTGTGCCAAAAGGAAAGCAAAGATTTTGATGGAACCTTGACCGTCATAAACGTCATATTCTATGGACTTGTCAGGGCAAGCCATAAGTCACTCATTGGAATGGTATGAAATCTGGTTACGAAGTTTTATTGTTGTCCATTGTGTTGAACTTGACAGTGATATGGTTACATTGCTGAAGGATTGGCGGGTAGGATGACCACCTCAAAGGGCATATATGACTAATGATCCAAACTACGTCTTTGATTCCGATAGATCGGGTGTCCGTATTGGACTGTTGGTCACGGTAATTTTCCAAGGGTTAAAACTGAAAGGATGTGGAGAATGGTATATGCCTCACACTGCATTCTCCTTCATCTTGCACATTTCCCACATACAGTACAACTCAAAATAAAGTATGACTATCCCAGCAGGAAGGAAGAAGCAGCCACTACTTTAACCTTTCACACCTTTTGGCTCCCTAAAAATCACTTGGAACTACCTTAACCTACTTCAAACTGGCTTTTAAAATTACTTTTAATTCACATTCAGCCAAAACCAATTCAAACTTCATGGCCCCCATTTGTTTGATATCTTTGATATTGTGCCCATTTGCTAATTGCAATTTCACTGACAGCTGTTTTAATAGAGTTCTTAACATTGGATTGGGATAAGGTTGTGGTAAGGAGTCAAAGGTAGTTGTAAGGAGATTTGGGGTGGAGAGGAGAAATGAGGGAAAAAGGGTAAACAGAGGATTTCTGACAGGAAATGTTCTTACTTTATTTTGGGTTGTACTGTACACATCCCTCCAAACATAAACACATGCGAGAATATACTTGATCCTGAAACATACATTTAAGTTACAGCAATGCTAAATGCAATAAAACCACACGCTGCCATTTACCAACCATATATTGGGAACTGCACAAGACGAGAGGGAAAACAGAGAAAACCAAGAATAAACCAGTCCAGGAATCCAGCTAATTAAGCGGAGGACCACCTTGCACTTCTCAAAAATAGGCCAACGAGCTAGCCAGATTTGTAATGGCTGTTGCTAGGATACTAAAAAGAATCACCAAAGTCACCAAGAAGACAATTTGAACCAAAGGCTGGTTGTTGTTTGGAGGGTCACTGAACTCAATGTTCATTAAATGAAGTCACACAGTTTGAGGAGATTTGCTCACTTTCGGCTGTCTACAAGTGGACCACTGTTACATTGCAACTTCTTTTTCCAGCCTTTGTAGATAGACAATAGACAATAGACAATCTTTATTTTACTTCGGTTTGTACATATCAAAGAAAATCAGCCATGAAATTGGCTGGTGTCACCAAAAGAACATATGCTGTCATGTGTTGCCACCTAGTGACTAGTGTGCTATTCCGCGAGCTACTGCGAGCGGTCCACATCATTTCAGTCTGATGAACTCACACAATTTTTTCTGGAAGTAACCGGGGCTGTTTCTGAGTGTGCTGATGGCCTTGTCTACTTCCTTAGAGAATGTGATTGCAGAGTCTGATTCTGGTATTATAATACAACAATGTTGAATAGAAATTTTGTGACTGTGCAATGAAATTGGAACTATTTCTTGGGACCGAATGCGGTAGCATACAAAACCAACTTTTGTGCTGAGTGGCAGCAGCATGCAGCTCTCATTTTCACCAGACTGCACTTTCGGTATTGTTGCGATACTTTTAACAGACCAAATATATCATTACACTGTACTTATGATAGAATATTTAATCAAGTTAATTGTTAGTTTAAAAAATTGCCGCGCCCAAATAAGCTTCAAAATAATTAAAGAGAACAATAACTTTGGGTATATTTCAACTATGGTACCAAAACAGTCCCACATATTTTTATAGCAGAAAGACACAACAGAAGAAAAAGCTAAAAATGTGTTGGACAGTTATTGGACAGCAAATAAGAAGGGGGAAAAAACAGCTGGAAAAAACTATGGCAACATTCATAAATTTCGAACAACATATATAGGCAGTCTGACCCATGCAGGTAACCCCGAACAATAGCTAATTTATCACTGCTTTACTTCAAGCTGTATTTGATGAGGCCTTTCAAGTGGTCATCCAAACCAGCCATCCTTCATCCCTATTATATATTTAAGCTTGGCTTCTCCTGGCCATATCACTGCCAGCACAATAGACAATAATAAAACTTCTTCACCATTAGTCAAACGTGATATACATCAAGGGCAACCGGGCAACATCACAAGCCATGGTATTTCATCAACTTTCAGGGCCACAGAGACAATGAGATTGAATAAGATTGGTGTCCAGACATGGTCATCACTCACATGGGTCAAAATTTGGTAAGTCTGAAACTCTTGTCTCCGGCGTTTAACAATAATTCATGAGGGCAGGGAGGCACATAGTGGATCTCCTGTTGTCATTTGTCATAGACAAGGATATTAGCAAAAATTTTAACACAAAAAATATGTGGCAGAATATTATTATCCCGTCCAAAAATAGCATTGAAGTGGCCAACCCCCCTGAAAATGGCCTGTCTCCACCAACATTTTCTTTGAAAGATCGCATCACAAAAACTAGTACAGAATCCTGATTCAATTAAACTCTTCCATACATGGAAACTTGACTGCCAGTCTTCTAAATTCTTGTTACCAATAGCTGAAATAATATTCTGTATAAGAGCAGGAGGCTGTTATATCAGTGTCTCCAATATTGGGTCATTAGTATCACTCCAGATTTGTTTCTTAATAAAAATTAAAGGGACACACATTCTGTGAGAAAACCTTATGTCTGACGTTGTCCAGCAACCAAAGAAAATAACTGAACTCTCTGCAGCTCTGTATCAATTATGTACACCAAAATATTAGAGTGTTTCTGTTGGAATGTCAGTTGTCCTATCTCAATTTGTCATTAGCAAACGCCTTGCTACTCTATTTTGACAACATATTTCTGTGAACATGTTTCTGGTGTTCATAAGGTCATTGCATGCACACATTGCCAGACTGCCAGTTTTGCACTGGTCTCTGCAAAGATTTTTACATTAATTATCACTAGCATCACGCTGTCATTAGCATCATGTCAAAAATGGCTCATCACCTTAATCTCACTAAAATTTTATTGCAGGTGACTGGAGTTGAAATCAGTTGAACATATAATATCAATAAATGTTTCAACAGAATATTACATAACATTTTTGCATTTTCCTTGCATCTGACATGCTAAGTATGAAGTTTGATGCTTCTCTGAAACTACTAATCAATTAAGGGGTGCCAGTAACATTTCATCATTGCCGAGTGTCTGAAATATGGTTTAGCAAAGACATTGGGCACTGGAGGGAGTAGTGGAGATCATTTTTATTATTCAGAATCCAAACTATTGATGAAAAGAGTACTTTTGTTTGTGTTTGTAAATTTCTGGTTCAAGGATATGTTCTATCTCCATAACTATTGGTCACAGAGACCTGAAATATAGCTCAATGTGTGCAGAATAGCCACTTTCCTATACGTTGGTAATACATTCTTCGGCTCTAAGTGGTACGGATTTCAAGTTATAGGCATGATACTAATGACACACATATTTGGTATTTTAATTGATCAAAATGCAGTTTCTCAAAAATAATTGGCGTTAAAGACCTGGAACTTGGCCAAAAATGTGTGGGCAACTTGCCTAATCATAGGCAATAGATTTTTTAGCCCAAAGAGGTCAGGATGTTTTAGTTATAAGTGTGATTTTAATGACAGTCAAAAAGCATCACCGCTGTAAATATCACCTCATTACAGATCAGCAGAGCATTTGGGACCCTTGGACATGACAGTGCAGTGATAGCTGATTGTTTGACCTACCCAATGCCAACTTAAAAAGGCATTTCTGGACTAAACAAATTTTCAAATTTTTTTCAGCTGAAATTTCAAGGTTTTCAAATTTTGACCCACATATTAGTTGATTTTTCCAAACACAAAAGGACCCAAATATCAAAAAGGTCAAATGGAAAAGGCAGTAGAAAATACAAGAAGGCAAGAAAAACATGAAATCGTTGAGGACAATCTTGATGCTGAGCTAATTTATATAAATGTTTTAACTAAAGACAGTTGTCAAGAAAAGTTGTATAATATTGATATTATGTGTATAAGATTATTAGCAAGGGCAGCATTCTGAAAGCCTGGCAGATGCTCCTTTCCCTCTAGGAGCATGCTATTCAGACAATATCTAAGCAGTCACTTTAAAGAGCATTTTGATGGCTGTCCCCATACAGGATGGATCTGAAAATTAACACTTAACCTTCTTAGAAATTTTACACTTAATGAAGCTATTGAATGTCACTAAGATAGAGCTCTCTTCTAAAAAATCAGAAAAAAAGGCAAGGCCAATTCTACTGTATTTCAGATATATTGGAACATCAATGTAGAGAATACTATTACTTGTAGCTACTTCCAACTGATGGCAGTCATATATCTCCATTGAAGCTAAGCTCCTTCATGAGCAATCAATCAAATATATCACAGCGACAATGGTTGTCCTTACACCAATAGCTCATAGCAGTCATGTATATTGCTTCATTAGGCATTGGCTTATTACCAGTCGTCTACTTATCATGTCTCCCTTGAGTGTGATAGGAAGAGTGCAATTATAGGCACAACTGTCATTGCCAAATGGTCATTTATACAGGTACATGTACGTTACGGAAAACTAACAGTAGCCAAAGTTACAAAAACATGTGAATAACTATTTTCTCAACTCTCTATTATAGATAATTTATACACAAATGTCTTTATTCTTAATTCATCTACTATAATTCAATAGTGAATTATTTCGTGATGCAATTCTAGAATAAGAAGGCTAAGAACCATTGTAATAATGACACTTTAAAACCAAATTTCACTAAATGTCACGCATGCAAAAACTCCCTTACTACCAGGAAATAGAACAATTACTAAATGTTAAATTAGCCCATCTTTGAAATTTATAAGAGAAAACTTGTCTTACCCAAATTATGTTATATCCACTCATTCCACTGTGTCAACCGCCCATGTTACTTCAGTTATGAAATTAAATATCTTGTATCAAAGAAGTATAAAATTGATCAGCAGCCTCATTGCCCTCTATTCCTCTTGAAGAAGCTGAGCTCCTTAACATCTTGAGATCTTGATGGAATTACAAAATTGATCCTGACCGCACTGGTGCTATTCCGCTTCTCTACTAAATACGGATATCTAGTGCATCTAATGAAATTGGTTATGCTCGAGTCAGTGCAAAAAGGGTAGAGCATCGACTAAAACAACTTACTCAAAATCATTTTGTCTTTAGTGTAAAGTGAAACTGCAAATAAGAGCAAATTCTATCCTTGTCTATATGCAGTTTGCATCATAGACCCTATTCCAAACACCATCCACAAATGCTAACACCACAGTGATGAGCTAAGCTGAAGGATTAACATTACGACATGCATCATCTCTGCATCTAACACATGCAGTGTGACATTCTTATGCTCATAAGGATAACTTGATCTCCACAGACAAAACTGTTAAGAGTGAATAATATATATACACTATGAAAGTTCAGAGGGGTTATATTCTATTTTCAAATACCAATAAGATAATCGCATCCAATTATCTAAGAGTTTTATCCAGATCCTTTGATGCTCTCTTTATAAAGCTAGTTTGTTATTTGCTGTGGCAAATAGCACTTCCTTATTTAAGAGATTCTCAAGAATTTGCCAGACCCTGGGATAAATTTCTGTCTTTAGTGATCTTCAGATCTCTTCCATAAATACTCACAACTTGGAGACTTAAGAAACTCCATAACAATAAATATTAAAGACAGGAGAAGGTTGGAAAATGATGCTCCTGATTTAATGTGGTTGCTTCTAAATCTCATGTCCTTGATACTCATCAGTGTTCAGCTTCATGACCAGATAAAGCTTTGTCAAATAGTCTATGGTAAACCTTCACTTAATGATCCAATAATGTCTGGTGGTCTTCTCGCAATAATCAAACACTCTTCTTCAGTTGATCATGATGGTGAACAATGGCTGAGTAAATAAGCCACCCTCCTCAGAAGCAATCACACCCTTAATTATGTCATCAGCAACAACTCCTTCAGAAAGGCCCAAGAAAGTAATAGTGTCAATAAAACAACATGAGTTATCAAGATATAGAGATATACAAATGGCTTCATTTAACTCTTGGTACTAGGACAAAGACTGGTCTTTCAGACATTCTTGACTGTCCATCTACAAAATCAGATTGTGAGTCCAAACCCACAAGGCAGTGTCAATAGAAGAATAACTTTCACAACTTGTGAGTCTTCCTGTCACCATATCACTACCACACAATAGACAGCCATAAGACTTTGCCAAATTTCACACACTTTAATTATATACTAAGGATTCTGGTTTACCAAAGTAAACAAAGAACAATTTTTTACTTAATTCTTGGCCAGTGGGGGCTCACAGAAACCATTCAGACTGATCGATAAGTAAACCACACAATATCCCAGGGACTCAACTAGGCACACAAATGATTAAATTAAAACACCTCGGAAGCTCCCAAAAGGAATCTCATATCAGTAACCAGACTCTGAACAGAGCACCCAAAGTCAGCAAGCCTAAGTTAGCTCAAGTTTAATTGGAAAGCTTTAGCCAAGCAGTCATAACACTCAGAGACACAAAACAGGACTTGTCACTTTCCATAGGAAATAAAATGCCAACATTTTCTAGATGGCCATCCAAAAATCCTTCATAACATCAGTACAGATCTTCAGCAAGACATAAATCCCAAGACATTCTCTTTTAAACTTCTGGGAAGTAGGAATTTTACAAGAGAGTGGAGATTTTGGTTGACCATCATGTCTATCAACATATCACACTGACAATGACAGTCTTTGCCACTAATGGCTCCAAGCAATCGTTTCATTAGGCAATGTCTTAGACAGACATGATGCTACTTGCAACACTCTATATATAAGCTTTATATCAAACAAATGACCAGTGATCAAGCATACAATAATGCGTCAGGCAACAAAAAATGAAATTTGTCTGACTAAGAAACATCCATAGCCAGTTTAGCCACCCTGAACATGCATTCAACAGCAAGGCATATTTCTTCCACATAGTCTACAATACCTACATATTCATTGATATCACAAATCTCTCAATGCTGCATTTTATAAAATGAGCTCTTGAAGATAGTAACTCTTTGACAAATGCATTGTGACAAGCAAACCAGTCTTCAAATGAACTCATTGTTGGCTGTCATCTCCAACATTCTCCCATGAAGGATCTGACAAGTCCAATGCACATCATATTTCGACTAAAGGAAACAAAGACTATAGTTTATACACGTTGAGTCGTTGACTGCTACCAAATTTCAGGAGGTAAAATAACATTTTGGGTGAGTGTTTTGGTTAAAAAAGTACAGTCCATATCATAAATGTTACCTTGACACAGTATGACAGCCTTTTCAAGAAATTTAGGTCTTACTCACCCCATCAATATGCTATACACGTATAACATGATAAAAGGAACTTGCAAACCAGTGGTACTCACCTGAAAACAAAAAGGGGACAATATGAAAAGTCAGAAAAATAAAAAGGCAAACATATTGTCATCGTAAACTTACAATATGTGGGCTTAGGAACATTATATCATTGAGTGAAATGATACAAGACTCTGACATACAAATCAGCATGATCATAGATAATTTCAAGAATTTGGTCAAGTCTTGAAGGTTAGTTGCTCAACATTGACATTTATAAAATTCATAAAATAAAACTTGTCAAACAAATTTGTTCATACATTTCCAAGTCCGGGAATGTTTATCCTGCTGTGTGCATTGTGTTCCAAACAGAAACATTGAAAATATTTTGTTGAATTCACTTAAGACACTCTGAACCGTGCCTGTTTTTGTGCTCAGTGTTTCTTTTCAACCTGGTTCATGCAGGCTCACTCTTGATGCCTGATGAGATGGAAGAGAAAACAGAAAACAGAATGTGATCTGCTGAACAGCCAAGACAATAGGCAAATTCGTACTAAAGGTGAGCCTTGACCTCATGATGTCAGCTCTAGCTGAGCCATTGTCACCTCATTGTGCACCTCATGGCACAGGGGAAAGGAGGCAGTGGACCGGCCATTGCTCAGGAGTAAACAGACTGACAGGAGCATGACCTTATTGACCTGTCTTGGCTAGTCTTGATCTACCATATTCACTAGGTCACTAGGAATATGCCATCCAAGAAGCTCAAAGAAGTCCTGCAAAAGCCCAAGGAACTGCCATACACAGGTTGTCGAGGCAAAATATAGGATGGATGATCCACTGCTAATTCAGTCCAAATGAGAAGAGGTAAAATAGAAGGAGGGGGGGGGGCGGTTCCTGTTAATTTTGCAGATAAACATTCATAAAAATATTTTGGCAGTGTCTGCAGAAAATGTCTGTGCTAGTCAATACGGCCACCTGGGGACCGCTTTAAGAAAAATGATATGATGTTACATCACTTGAGAAGGAGAGCAGATTGAGGAATTATCTCTGAAACTTGAGGAGATATCTGATGGCTGTCTCGTCAGCATCTTTCTAAGGTCTCAAATAATCCCTGTAGAGGACACCCTAAAGCAAACTTCCAAAAACGTCAATTTGGAAAACAGGTGTCCAACGCGGTCTACACATGCATCCCAAACACAATCAGATTTATTACAGCTGATGTCAAAAATAATATCTGAGCATGTCACCCTTTACCTCATCATCCCAAGTCATACCATGACAAAATGGCCCATAACCTTTGCTAATTCATGAATACTTAATTAACAATCAGGGACTGCTACATCACAGTTTGAAATTGTTGCTTCCGTTTCACACAGTTACAAATGGAGAAATTGTGTATTGTTGAAAGGTGCTATCACAGTTCCGAAAATTCCATTGAATATGTATTTTCACTGTTCTGAAATGAAACTGTTTAAAATTTTGCTTGTTTTACACAGTTTTTCTTAGTTGCCAGTAATCCTCTAAGTGTCCATAATCGGACTAAATCTGCCTGCAAAATGCTTATGACCTAAATAAGCAGCCAATCACAGAAGAGGTTGGAAATCGCAGAAAGCCCTGTCCATTTTAGCAGGGCTTGCGTGGGGAGGATGCCTTTACCTGTGTCATGCTGTGAGCGCGTGGTGGCATAGACAAAACAACTCCTGTGTTTAATCTGCTTATGCTTGCACTCATTAAGTTTAAGTGTCGGAGTCAATCACAACAAATAAGCCATAAAAAGTCAAGCACCCAATCAACATGGTCAACTTTAGCCAGCAGAACCAAGTTAATGCCATGCAAAAGAAGTAAAGCCGAGAAAAGGAAGAGCTCCATAAAATTGGTCTACGAGGTCATTCCAAGTTGGTAAATATGAAAGGGTAGACATTTTTTTAAAAGGGTAAAAACACCCTTTACTATCCATTATGAACATATTTCATAAATATATAAACACAAAGGTTTTTTTTCTCCAAATCTACAAAACATTGTAGTATGTTTCCCAAAGACTGTCATACAATAGAGTCTGACTAAACCTACAGAAACAGCCGCAATAACATTTTTGTTGTCTTTGATTATGCAAATGTATGTATTGTGAGACTTCCAGAAGATTTGTTTGTGTTTTCCCCGAAGAACTACATCTTGGCTTTTACTAAGCAGCACGAAGTAAAATGTCTCTGCTCACATCTTCAGACACAAGATGACAGAGAAGCCAATTAAAATTTTCCCCACATCAAAAGAAACTTTATAAAAGACACTATTTAAATGTGGCACGTGGATAATGGATACGTCGTACAAGAGCAACTGACATACAAGAGGGTCATTCCGTGTCAAATCATCAGATTTTCCAGAAATTTTCCACCAACCCGTTGGCGAATTGACTGAAAAAATTATAGACTGTTTGCGGCCTCAAAGGATGAACTTCCTGAAAATTTCAGCCTATTCGGTCAATTTTCCAGGATTTGGCAGAGGTTTGAAAATTGCTGATTTTACCCGTTTTTCAGACATCGGTTTGACCACAATTACACTTTTTGCTCGAAAAATCTGTTAATACTCTACCTAGAACATTGTAATTCGGGATCTACACTAACCTGACCATGGCAAATGGCCATGGGTTGACACTTACTGCCTTGTTAAAACGGCAATGCTGCTATGGGTTTGTTAAATTACCCCCTCGAAAATCAATGTTCAGTACAATGAAATTCATATCTCCAGGGGTATACCGGGTATGAATATGAAACTCCTAGGATATATTCTGCATATGTATGGTCAAATAATACATGAAAATTGGAGATGTATTCAGCCTCATTTTTTTAATATAAATTTTTGAAAAATATTCTATGCCTTTGGCTAAGTCCATAGCAAAATTAGCTAAGTCTCGAGGGGTGTAGGTCACATACGCCTGAAACTTTTTAATTATGTTTCATGTCTGTAGGGTATAATACAGGAAAGAATTCAGGAAAGTGTTCAGCTTACTTTCGGTTCTGCGGAATTTTGAATATTTTTATATCTGTAACAGTAGTGCAACTGGCAAAATTCTGCAAAACCAAAAGTAAGCTGAACATCTTCCTGAATTCTTTCCTGTATTATACCCTACAAACATGAAAGATTGCAGGAAATTTTCAGGGATGTGGCCCCTATACCCATTGATGTTTCGCTTGATTTCTTATTGACTTAGTCTAACATATCTATATAGAATATTTTTCAAAAATTTATATTAAAAAAACGAGGCTGAACACATCAATAATTTTCAAGTATTATTTGACCATACATATGCAGACTATATCTGAGAAGGCTAAAGCTAGGCTGTCTCTAAAATACCCTTTGCAGAAGGGCTACTCGCCAGTTGCACTACTATTACAGATCTATATATAATATTCAAAATTCTGCAGAACCGAAAGTAAACTAAACATCTTCCTGAATTCTTTCATGTATTATGCCGTACAGATATGAAAGATAATAAGAAAGTTTCGGGGGTTTGCAAACGATACCCCTTGAGATTTAGCTAGTTTTGCTTTTGGCTTAGCCTAAGACATAGGATATTTTTCAAAAATTTATATTTAACAAACGAGGCTGAACACATCTCAAATTTTCAAGTAATATTTGACCATACACACGACAAATATGTCTGAGAAGTTTAAAGGCCGTCTCTATAATACCCTTTGCAGAAAGGCTACTCACCAGTAGCACTACTGTTACAGGTATAAAAATATTCAAAATTCCAAAAAACCCAAAATAAGCTGTACATGTTCCTGAATTCTTCCCTGTAATATTCCCCACAGACATGAAAGGTAATTAGAAAATTTGAGGGGTATGCTACCTATATCCCTTGAGATTTAGCTAGTTTTCCTTTTGACTTAGCCAAAGACATAGTATATTTTTCAAAAATTTATATTAAAAAAATGAGGCTGAACACATCTCCAATTTTCATGTATTATTTGACGATACATATGCAAAATATATTCCAGGAGTTTCATATTTATACCCGGTATACAAGGCACTAGGTGTCAATCCAAGGGCCTTTGCCATTGTCCAGTTAGCATAGATCCCGAATTTCAATGTTCTAGGTGGATTATTAACATATTTATTGAGCAAAAAGTGTAATTGTGGTCAAACCGATGTCTGAAAAACTGGTAAAATCAGCATTTTTCAATCCTCGGTCAAATCATGAAAAATAGACTGATTAAGCTGAAATTTTCAGGACGTTCATTCTTTGAGACATAAAACAACATATAATTTTTTCGGCTAATTCGCAGACGGGTTGGTGGAAACCACTTGTTGATCTGAAGCGGAATGACCCAACAGGATTCCCTTCCCGCTCACCCAAAACACTACACTGTGAACCAGCAGTATATTTTTAACAGCATCTTCAGTTTTGATAACAAAAGATTGTCATTTCACGGTATAAAACCATTGTTTTTATGGGTAAAGTGTCGTAAAAGTGTAGGCAGCTGGTTTTCCAGTGTTACAATAGCATTAAATCATACAAACAATTCTCTGTGCATCTACATAACCATAGTCACAGAAAACACCTGACTTTGCAGATAACACTGTCACAACATCACACATAGGTCTACACTGTAATTGCTAGGCAATCAACACCCTCGATATAATTGACTTCTTCATGTAAGGCTTGAGTTAGTTGAGTATATCCCTCATTCCCAACAAATGTGTAAGCCGGACTAATCCAAGACTCATATTCCAAAGGTGTATATATCGAAGTTGCGGCAGTGTTCACGTTGAACGAGGTTTCAATATACTAAAATCATATGTTATCATTTACCAGCAATAGATACGGGGAGTTTCATGTGCAAGACAACAGGAAGTAGAAACCCACATTAAATGGTCAAGTATTCTGGCTAATTCAGCTAAGGACCTCTTTGTAGGGGTGAACTTTCAAAATGAAACCAATGAACTTGATGCCACTGCAATGAATGTTGCTAGGAGAAAACAACGAACCACCAAGGAGACAATTTGAGACAAAGCCTGGTGGAAATTTTGAGGGTCATTGGATTGGTGCATTTGATGCAGTCTTGATGTGCATCCTTCTGTGCTGTTGTCAAAGATTCAACAAAAAAAAAAACTCAATAAATGTCATGATGTCATGTTATTGACAGGTTTTTTAGTAACTCCCTCAACATCTTTAACATGTTTAATTCTAAAGTTGTAAAACATAGTAAAAAAACAACTACTAATTGTCCTGGGAATCCTTGCTGAACAAAGTGCCAAAACTATGGAATATGCAAAAGAGACTCACAACATTATTAAAACAACTTTTTAAAAGACGGTAGAAGAAATGTGGAAAAGGGGAACGCAACATTTAAAAAAATAACATTTGGCCTAGTACAATATCAGCAACATGCCATTTATCAATTTTAACCCACAGGTTAAATGACAGTTGGACCCAGACCAGACCAATAGCTGATCTATCACAGATTTGCCTTCAGCTGTTTTTGATGCGGCCTTTCAAGTGGTCATCCAAACCAGTCATCCTTCATTACTACTATAAGCAGGGCTTTCTCTGACCATATCACTGCCAACACAATGGAAGACCATAAAACTTCCTTGCTAAAATTCAAGTCAAACATGATTTATCAAGGGCCAGGGTCAGCTGGGCTGGGCAATATCACGAGCCATGATATTTTTTATCAGTGTCCAGGGTCATGGTCCCAATGAGATTGATCAAGATTGGTACCAAGTCCAAGAGACTTCCTTCCCGACACAATGGCCTTGTAAACTCCTCTCATCAATTGATAAAGACCGGTTTTCGAAGCAAACATATGACTTGTAATTAGGCACATCCTGAATAGTAAAACTCTTAGCACCATAAAGCAGTCATTATGTCAGGCAGTACTTCGTCTGTCTCTCTGTGAAGCATATAAGCAGATCAACTCTAAGCAGTCACCAAGAGGCAGGAACAACATACATAGCGACATGTGATCTTCAGGAACACTTTAATGGTTCCCAATATAGGATTACACATAAGCTGATTATCAACCTAACCAGTGCACCTGGAAATAAACATTTGCAGATTTTTTCTTATGCAGCAATTTAAGCATAAGAGTTCCAATCTGTAATGAAGCTTCTGAAGTCAAGCAATGCATGTTGTCACTAAAATTAGTTTACCACAGATCAGAAAAGAACGGGCAAGGCCAATTCTATTGTATTTCAGATATATTGGAACATCAACACAGAGAATACTGTCACTTGCAGCTACTTCCAGTAATGGCTGTCATTTGTCTCCAATGTGGCCAAGCTCATATAACCACCATAGGCAATCAATCTAATATATCACACTGACAATGGTTGTCTTTGGCACCAATAGCTCATAGCAGTCATATATATTGCTTCATTAGGCATTACATGGGCTTATTACCAGTTCTCTACTTATTGTGTCTCCCTTGAGTGTGATAGAAATAGTGCAATTATGGGCACAACTGTCATTACTGAATGGTCATTCAAGCAAGTACATGTAAGTTACATTGCAGCCAGACCGAGATGCTACAAGCATATTGCCTGGAAAACTAACAGTTGCCAGAGTTGCAATGTTGTGTGGTTGAGTGTGAATAAATATTTTCTTGTTTTTTAATTTTAAGTAATTCATATAAAAATGTATTCGCTGGTTTTTAATGCATCCATTGTTTACTTTATGTAATGTGACTCTGAAATAACATATGTTGTGCTGATGATCTAGTTTCACAAAATTTCACTTTTGCAGTAACTTCCAGACTAGGAAATTGAGCAATTTATGTTGAATTAGTCCATCTTTGCAACTTAGGCCTATTGGGGGATAGTCACAGCCAAATTACATGAATACTAAAACCACTGAGCAACTCCATGTTACTTCAGTTATGAAATTAAAGATCTAGTTCCAAAGAAGTGTAAAATCAATGCCAGCCTCATTGCCCTCATTTCCCCTTGAACATGTTGAAGAAGTTGAGCTCCATGAAATCCTCAGATCTTGACGGAACTACAAAATTTATCCTCACAGCGCTGGTGCTCTTCCGCTTCATCACCGAATAATGTATATCAAGTGCAACTCATTCAAGAGGGGGTTAGTTTCCATTCAGTGCAAAGAGGGAAGAATTACTGACTTGGACAACTGTGGTGGGAATTAGAACTGTAAATGATATGAGTAAAACCTATCATTCTCTTTGAAATATAGATACCACTGTATTCATCCTTCTTGCCAGAAGGATGAGATAAGCTTGACATCAAAACATGTGTCACCACTTCTGCTAACACATGCAGCATTCTGTTCTTATGCTCAAAAGGATAACTTGATCTCCATCGACAAACTACAGAGAGTGAATATCGACTGTCCTTTTATTAAAGTTCAGAGAGGTTATATTATCTTTCCAAATACTAACAAGATAATCATAGCCTTTGATGCTCTCTTAATACTAGTTTGTTATCTTCTGTGGCAAATAGGACCTCATAATTAAGGAGACTTTGTTATGAAAGAGATTCTTCAAGAAATATCTGGATTCTGGCATATATTTCTGTCTTCGGGTAATCTCCTTATCTCTTCCATAAATAATATGGGAGACTCAAGAAACTCCATAATAATAAATACTAAAGACAGGAAAAAGTTGGAAAATAATTTAATGTGGTTGCTTCTTGCATCCTTGATATTCATCAGTGTTTGGCTTCACAACCAGATAAAGTTTTGTGAAATAGTCAATGGGAATCCTTCACTTAATGATCCAACAATGTCTGGTAGTCTTCTTGCGATAATCAAAGACTCTTCTTCAGTTGATCATGATGGTGAACAATGGCTGAGTAAATAGCCATCCTCCTCAAAGGCAATCATGTCCTTAATTGTGTCATCAGCAAGGACTCTTTTAGAAAGGCCCAAGAAATATATAGCGTGAGACGAACATGGGACATCAGGAGATAGATATACAATGGCTTTGTTAAACGCTTGATACCATGACCAAGACCAGCAGTTTAGAAGGTACAGCCATGAAACCTCTGGCTGTATTTGTGTTAGTCTTTCTGACTGCATCACTACAACACAATAGATAGCCATAAAACTTCTTCACAAAATTTCACACTTATATCATTATATATATATAAAGATACTAAGGTCTAAAGATGCTGGTTTTCCTTAGAGAATAAACAATGATCAACTTTTCACTTAATTCTTGGCCATTGGGGGCTCACAGAAGCTATTAAGACTGATCGATAAGTAAACCACAGAATATCCCTGGGACCCAACTAGGCACACAAATGATTAAATTAAAACACCTCAGAAGCCCCCAAAAGGAATCTCATATCAGTAACCAGACTCTAACAGATCCCCCAAAGTCAGCAAGACTAAGTTAGCTCAAGTTTAATTGGAAAGCTTTTGCCAAGCAGTCAAAACACACAGAGACACAAGACAGACTTTCTGGCTTTACTTTGGTTACAAAAAAATTCATCACAATGGAAGATCTGTGTGCTGATGTGAGAGAGCAGGTAGCAATGTGATTGGAAGCTAATTGCAACAATAATACTTTGTGATTAATTACGCTCAACGGAGGTAACAAAACTGTAAAATGAACCCATTATACAAGTTTCTAAACTGTCATCAAACCTTGGTGTTCAACAAGCATTTCAATATCTTAACACTACGACCATAACTCACAAAAGACAAATGCTATTTTTTCTCCGATTAAGTACATCTTGAGAACTGAGAACCTCCCTGCCAGCAGGTAATCTGTCAGGCAACTGGTTCTCTCCTTGAAGTTTACTATTTCATATGCACCCGTTTGATGAGTTATATCGTTTAATGAAATCAATTACATGATTTAAGAGAAATCTAATCAATTCAACACTGGAGTTAATTTAAGCATTACAAGTAATATGCAGAGTTCATTTGAAGGGACATGGACATTTTGGTCATTATTGTTTAATTAGACAATAACCTCTGTACGACCGTCTTATCAATATGTCGGATCCCATACGTACTAACATATAGTTTCATATTTGTCCGCTCATTGCCACAAAAACTGAAAAAATGTACCCAACGCTATATTACTCATCGAAGGAAATCTCCACTCCTAATATTTAATGCTCATATGTCTCAATTGCAGAGCCTCTCCAACCATCGTGAGCAATTTATCGACAGATCACACAGACAATGACAGTCCTAGCTGCTAATGGCTCCCAGCAATCACCTCTTCAGGTTCCATTAGGCAATATGACTTGACAACAATATTATATCTACATCTTCACTTATCATCGTATCTCCTCTCCCCGGTAATCATCCAGCCTGCCCTATCATATTTCAAGAAAAGTACAAAACACATTACATGCAAAGAGCATCAAAAGCTGGAACTCCATTAAAGATCTATGTCTTCCAAATGAGTCGCTAGACCTGCACATAATTACAAGTCTTTCTGAATGAACCTTTCATACAATTAGCTCTTGAAGAATATCAGTAATTGCAGGAGAAATGTATTTTGACAGAGCAACCAGTCTCCAAATCGACTAATTATTAGCTGTCAGCTGCAACATTCTCTCCCAAAGGATCTGTCAGTCCCAATTCACATCTCATCTTGACTCTAGGACCAGATGCAGTTTATGGCTAGTTCTCACGGAGACGTAACAGAGGGTTTAAGCGACGGCGTTTCTTATATTTCCAGGAAAGGGCAAAGATTTGAGCATGTTCGCCGTCAATTTTGGCTTTACGGCGCAACAGGAACAGCATGCGTCGTTTTAAGAGGTCTTTCTACGCAATTCCTAGAAATTTGACGATGCAGGAAAAAAAGATTCAACCGGTTGAATCTTTGCGAGGAAAGAAGTGGTGAAGCAAGAAGAAGCGTAAAAAGAAATCAGTGCGCGCCGCAGATTTTTAAAGTTGCGACGCACAAAGAAGAGCTTCGACGCAGAAACAGCAGTGTAGCAGAAAGCTCTTGCTTCATGTCACATGTTTCAGACACGCGTCGCGGAAAGACACATGTGCGACGCACGTGAGAGGGTGCGCGCCGCGTCTTTTGGACCCCCAATGCAGCAGACAGAGTGGCGCCTGAGTGCATGCGTTGTTCTATTTTTAGCATCAACCCTTTGTCTGCGTGTCACCCTCTTTTTGCGCAGCGGCTGGGGCAGCAGCAGCGAAGCAGGGGGGCGAAGGAGGGGAAAAGAGGCGGTCCGCACCCTGCATATATATAGAGGGGGCCAGTTTAGAGCACCATACCCACTCAGACCTTCGACCAGAACACACCTAGAATCCACGACACTATTATCAACTGCTACATTTGCTGCTACTTTTGTTGCTACAATTGTACTTTTGCTGCTACAACATGGGACCAAAGAGGAGAAAGGGCACCGTCGTCACCAGGGCACCAACCAAGCTCAGCACCAGGTCAACACTTCACACTCCTGGGAGCACTCCAGTGACAACTCCAGCTACAACTCCAGCTGCAACTCCTCTCCATGAACCTTCAGATGCTGCAGTGACTGCCTTCTTCACAACAGCCATGGCAGACATCTCTCTACCTGGGCTCTACACCTCCACTACAGCTGGCAGCCAGACGAAGACCACCACTTCAACCAGCAAAGCCACTGTCGTCAGCGAGACCATCTTCGAGGGCCGGCCAGAAGACAGCACAGACGAAGATTCATCTGTTGAATTGTTTGAAGAGGAAGGAGACAAGCCTGCTGACAAGCCTTCCAAGTCTGCTGACAAGCCTGCTGCCAAGCCTGCTGCCAAGCCTGCTGCCAAGCCTGCTGCCAAGCCTGCTGACAAGCCTGCTGACAAGCCTGCTGCCGAGTCTTCCATGGGTCTTCCAGAGCCTACTGCCAAGTCTACTCCAAAGAAGACTCCAAAGAAGACTCCAAAGAAGACTCAGACTCCGAAGAAGACTCAGACTCCGAAGAAGACTCCGAAGAAAACACAAGAGAGCCAGCCTGTTCTTGCTCTAGATAGAGTGGCCATACATGAGGACACCTTCGAGGAGGAAGAAGACTCTGCTGATGAGACCCCTGCAGCTGCTGAAGCCAAGTCCAAGGGCAAGAAGGGCAAAGGGAAGGCCCCCAAGAAAAACATCAGGAACAACCTGGGCATCACAGCTGAGCAAGAAGACGACCTCATCAACTGGTTCAGAAAGCATCCTGTCCTCTACATGAAGGGCTCCAGAGGCTACAAGGGCAACGAGAAGCTGCTGCTGGACACAGAAAAAGCCAAGGAGCTGGGACCCCAGTACACCTCCCAGGACATCTTCAACTGGAGGAAGACAGTCCGCACCCACTACTCCAGACTCGTCAGGCCTGAAGCTTCAGGATCCGGCAGGAAGGAGACTCTGACAGACAGGGACCAGTACATCCTAACCAACTGTCGGTTCCTGAAGGACTCCATCGTCCACAAGCCAGGCAAGGAGCTGTCCGCCATCTCTCAACTGTCTGCCAACCGACCAGCCTCAGACTCCGGGGACAGCTACAACCCTGAGGATTCCCTGCCAGCTTCGTATGACATGCCGGAACTGCCAGCTGAACAGCCAGCACAGGACAGACCTGACAGCCAGCAGTCCCAAGTCTTCCCTGGAGCACCAAAGCCTGGAGCCGCTGCCAAGGGAACCAAGAGGAAGGCCCCAGGAGATGAAGCCATGCACTCCGCCATGCACGTCATCGCAGGCAGCATGCAAGCCATGTCCTCCGCCAAGAAGATCCTGAAAGGCTCTGGCTGCAACATGTGCCCCGACCACCAGGAGTTGACACCCGATCAGGAGTACTGGAGGATGAAGTGCCAGGACCTCCACGTGGGATGTCACGCCAGCCCTGAAATCAGAAGGAAAATGGTCAGGACCATTGCAGAGGCCGCCCTCTACTGGGACAAGGAGAGTGAGATGGATCATGCCAGCCGCCAGTCAAGTCATCATCAGGAGCAGACCTTCCAGCCTCCTCATCCTCCTGAGCGCCTGCAGATGCCACCTCCTCCTCCTCCTTCTTCGACGTATGTGCCATCCCACCACCAGCAGCACCACCACGCTTCCAGCAGCAGCCATCACTACCACCACCACCAGCCCAGGGAAGGAGGATCCTCCAGGCAGACTCCCAGCTACACCGTGATGCAGCCCAGCCCATCCTCCATGACACTGATGATGGATGCTCAGGAGAGCCCCGAGAAGTACGGCTACCCCCCTGGACCCAGCTTTGGTCAACCGGCCGCCCATCACCAGCACCAGCCTTCCCCTTCGGCCAGTTGGACTGCAAGTCTCCTTTCTCCACGAAAGTAGAAGACCTGATGCAGCAAAGACAACAAAAAACCTTGGCCCTTTTAAGGGCCACCAAATCCTCCCAAAAGGGCAGGCCACGTACACATCTTATGTTGACAAAAAAAAAGAGCTTGTGTTGACCGAAAAGAGCCAAAAAAGAGCAAAAAAAACGTTGACAATCCCCCAAAAAAAAGTCCCCCAAAAAAAAAGTCCCCCAAAACAAAAGTCCGGTCCTGGCCTTCATTAAAAGTAATCACCTTCATAAAAGCAAGGTGCTAGTTCCCCCTTTCTTTGCCCCAAAACATACCAAGTGCAGCACTAGTACAAGTGCTGCATTCTTTGGTATAAACATATTTTTATTGCACTAGTACAAGTGCATGAATTTCTTAATTAAAATGTAATGCACTAGTACAAGTGCTTTGGTTTTAAAACTTGTGTTGGTTGGTTGCACTAGTACAAGTGCATCACTTTGTAATTTCACTTGTCTAGGGCAAGTGGCAGGTAGATAGCTAGCTAGATAGATAGATAGATAGATAGCTTGATAGATAGCTAGATAGATAGCTAGATAGATAGCTTGATAGATGGAACACAATGCTCGTTACATATATACACTGCAGCAAAAGAAAAGCAGTTGTCGTCACTTTGCAGGAATTGGACTTGGATAGATAGATAGATAGCTTGATAGATAGCTAGATAGATAGCTAGATAGATAGATAGATAGATGGAACACAATGCTCGTTACATATATACACTGCAGCAAAAGAAAAGCAGTTGTCGTCACTTTGCAGGAATTGGACTTGGATAGATAGATAGATAGATAGATAGATAGATAGATAGATGGATGGAGGGATTGATTGATTGATTGATTTTTGGGCTTGTTTTGTCAACATAGGATGTGTACATGGCCAGCTCAATTGGGAGGATTTGGTGGCCCTTAAAAGGACCTGGGGTTTGTTGTTTTGAATGCATCTTCTTCAGATTTTCTCCAACTGCCAAGGGACACTTCCTGCCGGACTGTTGACCCAGTCACGTAGGTAGTCTCGAGCAGCCTTGGCATCTCTGGAGGCATTTCCGTGTCGAAGTGGTTCTCCTAGGTCATGCAATTGACGGTCTCCCCTCCAAACTCCTTCAGTGACGTCATGTGTCTGTGGATCTTCTCTGTCCATCACTTCATTGTCACGGGCATGGTGGACGCCTACTCTGTCTCGCAGAATGTTGTGTAGAACACAAGCAGCCATTGTGATGTATGTCACTCTTGTAGGTCGTTGGGGCATGGTGGTCAGGAAGCATCTGAACCTGTGTGACAGCAGACCGAAGGCATTCTCCACCACTCTCCTGGCTCTTGAAATCCTGTAATTGTAGACTCTGGAAGCAATGTCAAGGTTCCTTCTTGGCACTGGTTTGAGCAGCCATGTCTTCAGGGGAAATGCCTCGTCACCCACGATGTAATATGGGAAAGGATTGTCTTCTGTGCCAGGTAGAGGTTCTGGAGGTGGTAGGCCTAGATCTTCCTCGTCCAGGAGTTGTCGAAGTACTGTGTCCCTGAAGACGCCGCCATCAGATGCACTTCCTTGACAGCCAGCCTGCACATAGATGAACTTGTAGTCGGCATCAACGAGGGCCATCAGGACAATGGAGTGAAATCCCTTGTAGTTGTAGAACAAGGAGCCTCCAGCCTTGGGACATCGGATTGCGACGTGCTTGCCATCCAGAGCTCCAATGCAGTTGGGCAAGTTCCATTTCGTCTCAAAAGCCTTGGCTATCTCCTTCCATCTTTCAGGCTGTGTGGGTAGTGCCAGCTGTCTTTCGAAGGCATGAACGATGGCAAGGCAGACCTCAGGGATGAAGTTGCAGATGGTGTTGGGTGCCACACGGAAAGCATAAGCTAGGGACTTGTAGCTGTTTCCTGTTGCCATGTACCGCAGGGTGATAGCCAACTTCAGACCAGGTTCCAAAGCCCTCCTCATGTTGGTGTCTTGCTTAGCGATGAGTGGTCCAACAGCTTCCAGGATTTCAGCAAAGATGGCAGGGGGCATTCTAGTGTAGTTGTAGTAGCCGGACACGTCACGCACTTGCAGTTCAGGCAGCAGTTGATGGAAGTGACCATGTTGTTCCCTCTGCAGCAACCAGTTGCGAATCCACCACCTTTTCTGTCTCCTGGCCCTCCTCCTCCTGTGTCTCAAATAGACAGCTCCGATAGCAACAGCAGCAGCACCAGCCACAACAATAATTTCTTCTTCATTCATCATGCATATGTTCAGTAGGCAGTCGTTGTGTTCTCATTGAAGGGCAATCAGCAAATGAAGCAAGGAGGTCCTCTGTGTCCCTTTTTATAATGACCAAAAGTGACTCCTGCAGCAGCCAAACACACTTTGCCGCAGCGCTGCAACAACAGACGTTCGTCGATGCTTAAGAGACCTTCGTCGCTGCTTAAGGCAAGGACGACGAAGAAGGTCAGCATCGACGCACCTGTAATGTCCTCGGCGCTTTATGAATGCATGTGCGACGATGAACCATCAAGTTACGCAGTAACAAGTCCCTAAATGCGGCGTTGCATCCTTACAGTCTTCGGCGAGGCTGTCATTTTCAGCGACGCATCTTACCTCGGGTGTACGCCGAAGGTTTCCTGATGCGTCGCAGGTCGCCAATTTCAGACGTAGCTGCCTCACAACCATCAGCGGCGTAAGAGGAAACAACATTGGGCGAAGTAAAAGCAGCCTCGCCGAATTCCAAAACAAAGTGCGACGCGTCTGTTTGGAACTGCGCTGAGGAAAGAGAGGCGGAACGCGGCGAAGAAAGCTTAAGCAGCGCCGCGGACACCTCAAGACTCACCGCGGCTACTAACTTTAAGCGTCGCACATGACACTAATTGATTACGTAATGTGCCAAAACCAACGTTCTACGCCACAACTTTCCAAGAAATGACTTCTCTTGATGCGTCGCTCTCAAATCGCCGTCGTGAGAACCAGGCATTACATGTGTAGACTGGTGCTGTCACATTTGTTGAGAAATTACAGCATTTGTATATTGCCTTGCGGTCCTGCCGATAACACACAGAGCGACTTCAGGTCAAAAAAATTGCTTAATAAAAAACAGGACACGGACAGTAATTTTATTAGGTATTAAATAAGCTGAAATAAACTTTTGTGTGAATTTTGTGAGGGCATCGGTCAAACGAAGTATACTTAATATCATAAAGCATACTACCATTGCAACAGAATATTATACATTATGGAAGGTAGCCTTGTCATGAAATCAAATTCCTACTCACCAAAAAAAGTCGCCCATTCAGTAGGTTTTACAACATCCTAAAATATTCTTATGAACTGGAGGTACTCACCTGAAATTACACAAAAAACACAAATGTCAGCAAAACAGAAAGTCTCTTGTTTACACATGCAGTATAATTTCCATTTTACGACATACATAATATGGGCTGCCAACAGGCTACAGTAGCCTGCTAAATCAGTTGCGAGCGTGAGCGAGCAGGCTACAACATTTCACTGGGGGTGTTCTATTTCACGTCCTCGCTTACATGAAATTCTCAGGCAGCCAGCACAGTTCTGCTGAGTTCTGCTGAGCGCGGACCTGAAAGGCAGCAGCGCGGACTTTAGGGGCAGCAGTTCCACTGACCTAGAAGCCAATTCGATACCCAATTCGATGTGAATTTCATCAGTCTGCAGCCTCGCTCGCTCGCCTGCTTTAAAGCAGACTGACTTGTCAGTCAGGGCTACCAACTGTGTTCTTAGGAACAGCAAATTACTGAAAGAAACTGATGATATATGACTTTACTTTTATTCAATTCAAAACCATGTTATTTCACATCAGCGGTTCTACTGGCTAAAAATGTCAGTTTAAATATTGCAGGGCAGTACCATGCTACCACGGCCTCTGCGGATAAGATTGTGCAGATTAGATTGTGCAAGAGTTATGGAAGAAACCTAAATCTAATCTCAAAAATCCTTCATCCAGGCGTCCCATTGTGCCATTGTGCCAAAATGATATTAGAATCACTGATTGCATCCTTTTGCACCATCTGGCCTTCACTCAAGTCAAGCTGCAAAACTATCTAATCAAGTTGAGGCATGATGCATATGGATATGAATATTGCCAGCAAAGAAGAAAGGAAGCCTTGTCACCTAAAACAGAACTTTAAGCTAAGATCAAAGTAATGTTATGGGACAACCATTAGATATTTAGTGGGTGGACTTGGAGTTTTCTATGATAGAAAATTGTTTATTTCACGGAAATGCTGGACCAAATTATTTATATTGAGTGCACGACGTCCTAAAATATTCAGTTGTTAATCATAGAATCTTGTATTAAGAAATAACACTCCCCTCTCCCTTCCACGGAAAGAGTTTATTCCAAGATCAGGAAAGGATATATTTGTTGCCTCCCCCTGCGGATCTTATGGTTGCCCCCTTAGTTCCAAGGTAAACAATGCTACCTCAACAAAAATGTTACTTGGTTTTGTGCCTTACATTTTACCATATTTAGCACAAATCGCTGTTGCAGAAGAGGTTGCAAAATTGCCCAGCAGCACCTAAATTTGGTCTGCTTGAATTAATAACAAAGTCATTCCATCGCACATGGTTGGGTCCAGATTTCATCTTGAAAGAGCAGAGCTCCTTGGAATCTTTAGATCTAATGGGATCACAAAACTTACTCCTTATGTTTACACTAAAAGAGACTATCTCTGCACCAGACGAAACCCTCCATGCAAGTATGAAGTGGGCATCAAAGAGATTTTTGAACCCATGCTAGTGCAAAGAAGGCATGTATCGATCTGATGTCATCAATCTTCACTCACAAGAGAAATGTATACTTTGGTTTTTCACACAGAAAATAGTGCAAGCTACTATGGGAGGGGGTTACATGCAGCCAAGTTGCTAGTGTCATTAGCTTCCAATCTCCAGGTCTTATGTTCAACTCCTGCTCTGGTCGGGTCTCCTATAGACCTTTATTTTGACCAGCAGTTTAAACTCCATGATAAATAATCACAATTTTGCCATTCTTATCCAACTCTAAATAATATTATGTCTTAATAAACTCAAATCTAAGACAGGTCAAGGCTGAAAAATTATGTGTTCGACTACATACTTAGTTACTGCAAGTGTCCTTGATCTTCATCAGACTTAAGTCCTAGAGATAATGGAACTTTGCAAAAAAAATCTTGTCGCTATCCCAAAATGCTTATCAGCCATAACCTTGCTGACAATCAAAACGGTTCTTCTGTTTTCTTTAGTGAATGATGTATGATGGATTATGCCAGTGATGGCTTTTGGCAACAGAAGTTGTTTCGCAATGAAATAGAGGACATTCGAGGTTATGACAAGCACCATAACTGACTTTCTGTAGTTTTCCTCAGCACAGCCTTGTTATTCAACAGAACTGAGACCATGAATGACTTTTTTACCAGGCAAGAACAGTAGCTAGGAGTCACAACGAGACAATTTTAGTCCAAAGTTTTGGAGCACGATAGAAAACCGTATAAAAACAGACATGAATAAAATTATAGGCCAACATCCATTTATCAATTTCAAACCACCCTTTGAAAAGGCAAACTGACTTAGACCAGGTCAATAGCCAATCTATCAAAGCTTTACTTCCAGAGCTCTGTATTTGATGAGACCTTTCAAGTGGTCATCCAAACCAGCCATCCTTCATCCCTTAAAAGCTGAGCTTTCTCTGACGGTGACCATATCACTACCCACACAAAAGATGGCCATAAAACTTCCTCACTGAAAAAGTGAAGTCAAACATGACAAATAAAGGGCAAGGGACCAGGCAATATCGTAAAGCCATGATCTTTTATCAATCTTCAGGGTCACAGTGCCAATGATATTGAGTTAGATTAGCGGCAGGAGACTTGTATGATGATCCGACAGAAAACTTGCCTTACTACTTCCAATAAAAATTATATTCTTTAAATCAATATGTTAGTGCGATATTCTCCAATATATTTGAAACAAAGATAAAATATCAAAACATCTCCCCACAACGTACAGACAACAATACAAGAACTGTATTCCTCCCTGAGAAAACGGACCAACTAAGAACATATTTCATAGTGGCATCCCCTTGGCAAATTTCCATCTACTTAGTAGAACTCACAGCTGTTTCACTACACCCTGTGGATAATATATTGTGATGAAAAAATTGAGTCAAAGAAGAAGGCCATAAGATAATGTGCCCAACAACACCGAATAGACATCTCAACATGCAGTCACGCACCGACTATTTCGGCATCAAAAGCAAGAACTCTGCTTGACATATGTCTAGCATGTACATGGGTACAGTCAAGAAGACTATAGTATAGATGTATGACAAAAGGAAGCCTTTCCGACTGAACCAAAATCTAAGATAAAATCAAAATAATGTTAGTTCTAAGGCACAGAATACCAACTAATTGGAAATCTTATAAGGTATCTGTCACAATATTTAGCATAATATTTCATTCAGTGATTCTTTCGACCACACAAACCAATTATAAAGTTTACAGCAGGATATACCACGACCTCTGCAGATCAGATTGGGTAGATCTCCATTTCATGTCAGTGGTTTTCAGTCATACAAATCAGTTTAAATATTGCATGCCCGCATATTAGATTTAGCAGCTTCATTTGTGCAAGAGTTATGGAAGAAACCTAAATCCAATCTCACTTCCTCCGTTCACCCATTGTGGCAAGATCATATTTGAATCACTGATTGCATCCTTTTGCACCATCTGGCCTTCACTCAAGTCAAGCTGCAAAACTGTCTAAGGAGAAAGGAAGTCTTGTCACCTAAAATTGTACTTTAAGCTAAGATCAAAGTATTGTTATGGGACAACCATTAGATATTTAGTAGGGGGGGGGCTTGGACTTTTCCATGATAGAAAATTGTTTATTTCACGGAAATGCTGGACCTAATCATCGTTCCAAATACAGCAAATCAAATCGAAAAAGACAAAATTATTTATTTTGAGTGCACAACATCCTAAAATATTCGGTTGTAAATCATACAAACTTGTACTAAGTATAACAAGAACCCGCGGGTTGCATAATGTAGGTGAAACTTTCTACTGTAGGGTTGCGTTTGACACAATATTTTCAAAACTTGGATTTTCATATGCATATGAGTTCTGAAACTTCAGGCCTTGGTAAAAAACAACTGTTTCTGGTCTTATTTTTCAGCTGTCAGAAGGGCATCATTATGTTAATATCAATAAATGAGAAAATCCTGTCTCTTAATACCCTATACACATCCCATAATGCTCCTACACGCCATTGCAGATGTTCTCCATCAGTGAAAATTTGAAAATGACATTCAAATGGCAAGATCAAGGTGCTCCGTCCAATCCACAAACTCATCTACGAAAACAATCTGCAACCAGATATGGAGCACTGAACACGTTTGTAAGCAAAAACAGGTATATAGAATGTCTGAAGTACATCTCAAATGTTTTTTTTATTTTATTACACGTAAGGAAAACAGGAAAAAAGAAATCTTACTTTTTCCGGACCATCATAAAAACACTGTTGTAATTTTGGCTATAAATGAGAACATCTGTCTCTTAATACCCTATTTATAATCCAAAATGCTCCTAAACACCACTCTATATGTTCTCCATATGTGAAAATGTGACTTTCCAATAAGATAATGCTATTTAGATGGCAAGATCATGGAGTTCGTCCCAATCCAAAAAACCCATTTTTCTACAGAAACAATCTGTCAACAGGCCTAGAGCAATAACCACTGGATTTTTTAAAGCGAAAATTAGTATATAGATTGCCTGATATATATTCCACATACGTTTTTCTTGATTCTTAGATTTGGGGATTAGAAAAAATTATATATAACTTTTTTGATCGGCAGAAATGCATCATTTTACCCTTTATTGTCACAAATATGATTTTCTTTATAAAAATAACACATACATAATCCAAAATGCTTCTGCGCACAAAACTAGGGGTTCTCCACTAACGGAAAATCTGATTTTCGAACACGAAAATTCACTATTTGATAGCAATATCGAGGTGCATGTTCTAATCCACAGAACCCATTATATGGTAAGTGACTTGTATAATGCAGTTGCGCATGCGCACCTGCATTAATAACCCCAAGACCAGGAAGAATTTTATTTACAATTTTCTGTTCAGTCGAAAAGACTGCAAAAATGCCTAGCAGCACATTAATTTGGTCTGCTTGATTTAGTAACAAAGTCATTCCAGGACACACGGCTGAATCCATTTTTCATCTTGAACAAGTTGAGCTCCTTGGAATCTTCAGATCTAAATGGGATCACAAGATTTACTCCTTAATGTTTACACTGAAAGAGACTATCTCTGTACCAGACGAAACCCTCCATGCAAGTATGAAGTGGGCATCAAAGACATTTTTGAACCCATGCAAGAGCAAAGAAGGCTTGTATCGATCTGATGACATCAATCTTCACTCACACGTGAAATGAATACTTTGGTTTTGCATAGAAAATAGCGGCAAGCTTCTATGGGAGGGTGTTGCCTAGTTGCAAGTATCATAAGCTTCCAATCTCCAGGTCGTACGTTCAATGTCTACTCCGGCCGGGTCTCACAGACCTTTATTTGGCCAGCAGTTTAAACTCTTGCCATTCTTATCCAACTCTAAATAATATTATGTCTTAATAAACTCAAATCTAAGACAGGTCAAGGCTGAAAAATGGCGTGCTCGACTACATATTTAGTTACTGCAAGTGTCCTTGATCTTCATCAGACTTTAGTCCTAGAGATAATAGAACTTTGCAAAAAAATCTTGTCGCTATCCCAACATGCTTAATAGTCTGCCCATGATGCTTAACACTCTTCTGCAGTTGATCACAATGGTGAACAATGGCTGAGTAAATGAAGCCACCCTCCTCTAAGGCAATCACATCCTTAATAGTGTCATCAGCAAGGACTCCTTAGAATGGCCCAAGAAAGTGATAGTATGAGAAGAACATAGGCTATCAAGAGATAAAGAGATAATATGGCATTTGTTTAACTGCTGGTGCTGCAATAAAGACAGTGGCCAATAGTAGTTCATTTACCAAATCACGAAACTGAATCCACAGCAATCACTGAAGTTTTTGTTCACCATACAAGCCATAACCTTGCTCACAATCAAACAGTAGTTTTGTTGTCTTTTGTGAATGATGTTTGATGGATTACATGAGTGATGGCTTTTGGCAACAGAAGTTGTTTCGCAACGAAATAGAGGACATTGGAGGTTATGACAAACACTAGAACTGACTTTCTGTAGTTTGCCCTAAGCACGTTATTTAACAGAACTGGGACCATGAATGACTTTTTTACCAGGCAAGAACTGACGGTATAGCTTGGAGTCACAACGAGACAATTTTAGTCCAAAGTTTTGGAGCACGATAGAAAACCATATAAAAACAGACATGAATAAAATTATAGGCCAACATTAGGGTGTGGCTGTTGCCCATCAAATCGGAAAAATTTGGAGGAGCCCCCTGTACCTTTTTTTGGTATTGTGGTTTGATCTGAGAGACATTTCTGTGAAGTTTCAAGAAAATTGAAAAACGTTTAACTTGAGCACAATGCAGTTGAAGTTTCATCTCGTTTTATTAAAACCCAAAGTCGCGGTTTCCCGTAACTTTGTCAATATTCATTAAATAACAATATAATATGTGCAGTTGGTCAGGGCTCAACAAGACCTTCATTTTGAATACCAACTTCAATGGTATCAGATGATTTTAAGCAGTGTATCAATTCATAATTTGACTGCAGTTTCATAATTTGTGTGATTAGCACTGATTACCTTCAGATTAAATGTCAACAGGCCGTTATCACCCATAATTATCCTATTTAATGAAGCAATGACAATGTCTTGATAGACTTTAATTTTTAAAAGAGTTAACATCTGTCTAATATTGAAAATGCCATACACTTATAAATACATGGGAACAAGGGTGTGGTTGATACATAGAGACAGTGTATGCTGCAAGCTATGGTTGGTGGCTGATGAGTGGTGCTAAAATACAAAAAATTTCAGTTCCAGGCATACTGTTAAATATCTGAATTAGCCAATTGTCAATCTTATCAATTCTAAGAGTAATTTGGTCCAAGAAAATTAAAAGGTAAGCGCAACTTGGTCTAATTATGTCAAAAGAGTTTACATTGACACCAGCTAACCATTTTGTCACAATTGAGTTGAGATGCGAAATCAGTACTAACTGAGGTAAGCTAGGTAAAATTGATAAACAAGGATGATTAAGCAATACTTTTGCTAATACAATTGAGAATTCAGTTATTTGGTCACATCTGAGTAAAGACACAAATGTACGCGGTGTCTTAATCATCTCTTTAATTACCATAATATTGTCACATGTTGCCATTTATCACGGTTCCTTCAAACATAGCATTAGACTTAAGAATGATTCGTGGAGGATAAACGTGTTTCAGATATCACACATTGTCATGATCATTGCATCCGAAAAATGTGACAAGACAGAAAATCAGAAACCTGTGTTATTTATAAGCAACACATTCATCACGTGTCATTTAATTCATTAATCAACTCAAATTTTAAAAATGTGGCTGGCTATGTAGGCCACTTTTCATGCCATATAGTCAGAAATTTTGTTTATATTAGGCATTGTGTGCTTGAAAATGTGCTAGATCATTATGAGTTGATTGAGAAAGGATTTTCCCTAACCTTATGATAACATTCTCGCGAATTGCTAGACGCATTACGTTTGGACTACTCACCCACCTGGTGCCAACTTAATGATTTAATTTTTTTTTCAGCTTAAATTGGTTTTATTCATCTGTTGTTTTATGTTCACATTAGCCTAATGCCACTTTGTATGAATAAAGATATTGGGTTGGATAGGCATAGGCCGATTTTAGCCACTCTCAATTTGCTTGCCTTATAGTTTGAGATTTTACAAATAACAGTAAAGCTTCTTACAATGTTCAGTGCAGTGAATGCGTCAAAATATCCAAATAAAATTTCTTCAAAATGTCCAAATAGTGCCTTTGGCACTTTCTGCCATGCAATATTAACCGGATTAACATCAAATCTTCGTCTTTACATAATTTGCAAATTATTTCTCAAACAAACCTTGAATTATAGATTTGTTTCACTGCGTAATATTTTCCGAGACCATTGAAGTTGGTATTCAAAATGAAGCTCTAATTGAGGGCAGTTCAACCATACAGGTTATTTTAATGTACGACTCATATTGACAAAGTTATACAATACCGCGGTTTGAGATTTTAAAGATTAATTAAAAATTTTCAACTGCATTGTGCTCAAGTTAAGCATTTTCCGATTACCATGAAACTTTCCACAGATATTTTCTTGACCAAGACACAGTACCAAAAAAAGGTACAGTGGGATCTGACAACTTTGGGGCACCAGCCACACCCTAGCCAACATCCATTTATCAACTTCAAGCCATCCTTTGAAAGGCAGACTGACCTAGACCAGGCCAATAGCCTATCTATCACAGCTTTACTTCCAGAGCTCTGTATTTGATGAGACCTTTCAAGTGGTCATCCAAACCAGCCATCCTTCATCCCTTAAAAGCTGAGCTTTCTCTGACGGTGACCATATCCCTGCCAGCACAATAGACAACCATAAAACTTCCTTGCCAAAAAATTAAGTCAAGCATGATATATCAAGGGTGAGAGCCCGGTCCAGGCAATATCGCAAAGCCATGATATTTTATCAATCTTCAGGGTCACACGCCAATGACATTGAGTAAGATTAGTGGCCAGAGACTTGATCATCCGACAGAGAAACTAGCCTTACTATACCAATAAAAATTATATTCTTTCAGTCAATATGTCAGCGTGATATTCTCCAACATTTTTGTAACAGGGATCAAATATCAAAATACCTCCCCACAAGGTACAGACAACAATACAAGAAGTGTTTCCATCCTTGAGAAAACAAACCAAGTAAAAACATATTGCATAGCAGCATCCCCTTGGCAAATTTCCATTTACTGAGTAGAACTCACAGCTGCCTCACACACCTAGTCAGTAGTCATCTTATGATGAAAAAATTGTGCAAACCGAAGAGACATCTCAACATGCAGTCACGTACGGACTATTTCAGCATCAAAAGCACGAACTCTGCTGGACATATGTCCATCATGGACATTGGTACAGTCAAGAAGACTTTAGATGCATGATTAGTTGATTACAGGAAAAGGAAGCCTTTATGACTAAACAGAAATTTAAGATACATTTAAACTAAGCACTGATTGCAACTTTTTGCACCATCTGGCCTTCGCTCAAGTTGAGCTGCAAAACTATATGATAAAGCTGCTCCATGATGCTCAAAGTATATGAAATGATGAATATTGCCTTGAAATAAGCCATTTAAGGTTAAATGGCTTAAGATTTGTAAGTTCAGAGACATGCCAACTGACCAGAAATATTATCAGCTGCCATAGTTTTTGTAAGTCACATGACATCTCATCGTAATATACTGCACTATTTAGTAAAAAAGGCTGCGAAATTATCCAGCATGCAGCACCTAAATTTGTTTTGCTTGAAGTAATAACAAAGTCATACCAGCACACATGGCTGATTCCAGATTTCATCTTGAAAGAGTTGAGCTCCTTGGAATTTTCAGATCTTGATGAGATCGCAAGATTCACTCCTTAATATTTACGCTACAAGAGGGTTGAAGAGATTCTGTACCTGACAAATCCTCCATGCAAGACTTTGTATGAAGTGAGCATCAAAGAAATATTTGAACCCAAACAAGTGAAAGAAGGAAAGTATTGATCAAACGACATCTTCACTCATTTGTGGACTAAGCACATATTATTTTGGTTTTCTGAATGAAAAAAATGGTGCATACCATGATTCTCAAAGACCAGGAGGAATTAACTCAGCATTCTGTGCATCCAGTTGCTGAGTCTTGGTTCGACTCCAGTTCTGGCTAGGTTACTGTTGTTGAACAGCAGTTTAAAACTTTAAATCATCCTTAATTTCATTCTTTCTCCCATCCTGTTTATTATCTTAGCTACAGTCAATCACTTTGAAATTTGAAAGAGCATGGTCTCCGACGTAACAGAGCCTCCACATTTTAAGCTCAATAATCTCAGGGCAGTTTTTGTAAAGAACAGTATCTTATTTTCTGAAATTATGAGGAAGGACAACATCCACCAGTCTAAGTCTATCCTGCAATATCTTTGAAGTGCCCTTTTTATCAAAGAGTGAAATTTTGTTTTTTGGTGCATAAATCTGTCTTCATGAAATTTCCTGATCTCTTCCACAAATAATCACAACTTTAAGACTGCTACACAACTCATTAAAAGTATCTCAATAATCGGAGACATGACAAGGCTGAAAAATGGTGTGCCGGGTTCTACAATGTATGTGCTTGCTGCCAGTGTCTTGATATTCTTCAAAGTTTAGTTCCTTAGGCTGATAGAACTACATGAGAAAAACACTTGCATATAACTCTTTGCTGTCCTACTATGCTTAATAGTCTACTCATGATGCTAAAACACTCTTCTGCAGTTGATCAGAATGGGGAACAGTGGCTGGGTAAATAAGCCACCCTCCTCTGAGGCAAGCACACCCTTAGTCTCATCAGCAAGGACTCTTTGTAAAGGCCCAAGAAAGTGATAGTACAAGAAGAACATTGGATATCAGGAGGTACAGAGATATACATTGAACAACATTTGTTAAAGTGCTGATACTGCAATAAAGACAGTCGCAATAGTTCATTTGCCAAATCAAAAAAATGAATTGACAGTGCTCAATCACTGAAGTTTTACACTGTACAGTCAAAACCTTTCTGACAACTATAATAGTACATTTGTTGTCTTGTGTGATTGATGGTTGATGTTTGGCAACAAAAGTATAGGTTTTGCAAATAGAGGAAATCAGAGGTTAAATACAAACACTGGAACTAACTTTCAGTAGTTTTCCCTCCGGACAGACGGTCTTGTCATTTACCAGATCTGATACCTTGAACGACTTTTTCACCAGGTTAAGAACTGATGGTAGCCGGATGTCACAAGGCGACAATTCTAGATCAAAGCTGATGGAGTTTTGGAGCATGACAGAAAACAGCACAAAAACAAACATGAATAAAATTATAGGCCAACATCCATTAATCAACTTCCAACCACCCTTTGAAAAGGTAGACTGACCTAGACAGATACCTCACAAAACCATGTGGAAATTATCTGGTGATGAAACAAAATAGTGAGATAGAAAAAGGCCAGAAGATAATGTGCCCTACAACACTGAAGAGACATCTCAATCTGCAGTCACATACCGACTATTTCGGCGTCAAAAGAAAGAACTCTGAAATTTTAACTTTGACTTCCAAAATACCTAAATTAGATTACTACATCATACAACATAAAACCAAGACTAAGAAATTGTGAAAAAACAACAACTACAAAGTATTCAGTTCAAATGATAAAATGAATAAATTTGATTTGAAAACAAACATGCAGAAAATGCTACAGTTTAAAATGATATTTGATTCCAGTCTCTTCCCAATCAATTGCATAAGCGAATCGTAATTTGATACACTATTATATGATGATATACAAAACCAGTTTCAATATTCTATTGTGCCTTCTTAAGATTAGATTGGATTCACTGACATGGCTGAAACCAAATCCAATCTGACTTTCTTCATTCACCCAATGAGTTGCATCAAGATATATTAGAATCACTGATTGCATCCTTCTGCACTTCTGACCTTTATTCATGCAGATCAAGTTTCGCAGCAATCCAATCAAGCAAGGCCAAGATGCTGATGTGTATGAATATTGCCAAGGAATTATAAAAGGAAGTATAGCAATGACACATTTTAGCATATTCTAGGATACAAGATACAACCAATATTAACATTGAAGGAATTTGCGAAATACAAATCAATCACAACGTTGCAGCGAGATCTTGGAAGATAGAACAATTCATCTGAAACTATCAACTTCCATCTTTAAATTCAAATATAAAGACCTTAATAAGAAGGCCTTGGTCAAATTGTGATGTTTACCAGGTCATTAAAATTTAAGATCTAAGTTTAAAGAGGTATCGTTAAAGCAAAAGCACCTTTGCTTTTCTAGATTAAAATTGAGCTATTCCTTCATACATGGCAGATCTAAATTTCATTTTGTACCCTTTTTATAACTAAAAGGCAGGCCTATTATTGGTGATAAGTGCAAACATGATTCTTAAATGAAAGAGACTTGTAACATGAATAAGTCACACATTCGTAGCATGTTGGGAGTCAGAGTTGTAGATCAGCAAAGGAGATGATGACATTTCTGTTTAAAAATACAAATGGGTATCCTATTCTTAATGCTATGTGTTATCCTTCATGGTTAATGAGCCTTGTTTATAAAAGGGATTCTAAGTAATCTTCTAATCTTTTCCACAAAAAAGCAAGACTAAGACAGCTAATAGATCTTAATCTGAGTCAGGACAGGCATGAAGAATCAGCTCCTTTACTGTGGTCCTTACTCGTGTCCTTGATATATATCAGTCTAGTTCCCTTCGCTACCAGACCTGAAAAATCACTTTGCGATAGCTCACTTGGCAAACCTGCAATGCTTCACGGTGTCTTCATAATGCTAAGGTTCTCATCCTTTGTTGATTGTGATGAAGAACAATGGTGGAGAATATAGCCATTAGCCAACTGTACCAGCCTCCTCCAAGGTATTCACATCCTTAATTGTGTCATCAGAAAGGAATCCCCAAGAAAGGCACACAAAACTTGACAAATGTGATAGTGTCAAAACAGCACAGTATATTAGGGAATAAAGATAATAGTGATTGTTACACCCAGATTATGCAGCAGCAATAAAGATTTTCACCACACACTTCACTTTCCAACTTTACTGATATTGTCAGAGATAATTAAAGTCAATTTGTGACTGCATCTTTATATTTGTACATGAGAGTATAAAGAATTGGAAATTTCTTTCATTTGGATTACAATTGCTAACTCTGGTCAAGACACACATAGTAGAAATTGAATTCAATAAAATAAGGGTCACCCTATATCTGTGTTTTACTGAAAATGTTTGCAGTATTTGTGCAAAGAATAGAGTACCATAAGGTTCCATCAAGATTTGTTGCTCAACACATTACATATTGATCTGTCATTAAAATAGGTTAACTCAATGCTGAACACTGATGAAAGAACTTGCAACTCCTAATGAATCTTAGCTGTATTAGAAATACCATCACCCAAGGTCCTATAACTTGACCTTTACCAGTTTCGCTGGCTCGTCAAAGCTGTGAAAACTGGAGGCTGTCTTCTTTGATACGCATTCTTATGCCTTCTTGAGGCAAAAGTGAATTTAGGATCTCTAGCAGTTTTTTATTCAACAACACCCAGGTTTCATACTAAATCCACGCCACATTTTCAAAGTAAATGTCTTTTGGCTCCAATCTCTAGACAGAAATGTTTAAGGAAAGCTGATGAATAAATGAGATTTCCATAAATCAGAAGAAACCCAAAAGACACTAAGTAACTTTGGCAGGTGAACATGTCTTGCAAGGGCAGCTCATACGCCCTAGAATTTCCTGGTGGCTCAACTTAGGAGCAGACCAGCATCTCAAATGACATTTCTTAATCCTTGGCTCATATATTACTCGGTGAAACAGGAAATTAACAGCACACCGAGGTCGTAAGACGACAGCACCTTAATTAACATCTCTGCCACCAGGAAAGTGAATTATTTGCAAGTCAACCTGGGACACCTGATGTGATCTGGACAGCAGATTAAGCAATGACGTGGAAATTATACCTGATACTTGCGAACATATCTGATGGCTGTCCAGTTCAGTATCCCGTCTTAAGTCCCAGACCAAGAGATCTCTAATAAGCCACGCACTCACAGCAGACATTCACTCTTATTAGACAATTTTCTAATCCTTTCAGAAAAATGCTCAGGATATATCAAATTCTTTTGTCATATTTCAAAAATACTCTATCAAATACAAGACATTGATTTATGCGAAACCGATATATGCCAATTCCCATATCTGTTTCGGAAACAATAAAAGCAACAAAAAAACACTTCTAATACGGCAATCTGTCGACAGCAACAAATATCCACGTACAATGCAATTACCTTGCTAGTATGTTTTAGTTAAAGCCATTGTCACACATTTAGCATAATTGACTTGCACTTGTCAAGCTTAAGTGTAGCCTTCACAGCATTACCATAAGCTGGTGTAATCCTCGACCCAGACATACCACATTGGCAGCACTTATGGCGGGTCTAGCTTGCTCAAACTACTTATATTCATATGTAAGAATCACACATCAGGAATATTATCAGAAATAGCAAGGGGACCTTTCAACAAAAACCTGTAAGGTAAAGATGCAAATAAATAATGGCCATAAGACGACAGTACTAGTAAGACCTTTCCTCTCTTGCACCGTCAAAATCAGCTGATGAGACCAATGACCAGCACATTACTAGAGGTGTTACCAGATGACAACCACCAGTCACCTGGAGGAAACAGGACTTCTGTCCAACAGCGAGCACACAAATGTAGAGTAAGATGCCGATAAAAAAAATCTATGCAGCCGGCTAATCTATTTTAGGTCTACACGGGTAGCCAGATATGAAAAACATTTAGATTAGTATTCCAAAGGTCTATCAATTATTATAGACAAAATTTCTAAACTTTTGCAGAAAACTAGTACTTCCTGACCAACATGCTATGACAGAGCAAAGCAAAGCAACCAATCTCAAAATCAATGAAATATTAATGCCTGTCATCTGCAACATTCTCTCCCAATAGTACAGAGGATCTGTCAGACTCAGTTCACATTAAATCTAACTTGACAAAACCACAACTACAGTTCACATTTACATGTAGGACTGCTGCAACATTTTAAGACACCACATCATACAACCGCATCATACAGCATAAAATCAAGGCTAAGAAATTGTGTTTCGAAAAAAATAATAAATGACTTAATTTGATGCATAAAAAAATCAAATTTAACTTAAATTAAAAAAACATGCAGATAATGCAAAATTTTTGAAGATATATTTGATTCCGGCCTCTTCTACATCAATCGCATAAGTGAATCGTAATGTGATACACCAAGATACATATACAGTACAACCAAAATAAAATAATAAAATTTTCTGTCAGAAGTCCTCTGTTTACCTATTTTGCCCTCTTTTCTCCTCTCCACCCCAAATCTCCTCACAACTCCCTTTGACTCCTTTCAACAACCTTAGCCCACATTAAAAACTCTATTTAGACAGCTACCAATGTAACTGCAATTAGCAGAGGTGCAAAATATCAAGTAAATCAAACACAATTGGAGTTATTGAGTTTAAATTCTTCTTGTTTAAATATGATTTTAATGTAATTTTAAAAGGTAGTTTCAAGTAGGTAAAAGTAGAAAGTGATTCAGAGGTAATCAACAGGTGTGAAAGGGTAAAGTAGTGGCTGATTCTTCCCTCCTGCTGGGGTAATCGCACTTTATTTTGGGTTGTACTGTATGTTGATACACAAAACCAGTTTCAATATTCTATTGTGACTCCTTAAGATTAGACTGGATTCACTGATATTGCTGAAACCAAATCCAATCTGACTTTCTTCATTCACCCATTGAATTGCATCAAGATGACATTAGAATCACTGATTGCATCCTTCTGCACTTCTGGCCTTTATTCCTACAGGTCAAGTTATGCAGCAATCCAATCAAGCAAGGCCCAGATGCTGAAGGCATATGAACATTGCCCAGGAATTATAAAAGGAATGACAGCAGTGACACATTTAACCATATTCTCGAGTAAAAGATGTATACAGTGGTAGATGCACAATAATAACCCTGTTGTAAGACTAACTTGCCATATGTGAATGCCCTCCGGCCAAGTAAGTAGTATTTTCAGTGCATTTAGCACCCCGATGCGAGATTGCATCCTCATGAGAGACCGCTTCATGCCTGCAGAAAGGGCAGTCTTATAATGCAGGGACCAGTCCACTATACTACCAATGGTAATATTCAAGTTCCGCAATGCAAATCACAACCTTGCAGCAACTCCTGTATCAGCACATAAAGCAATTCATCTGCAACTGTCTAACACTACTCCTATTTTGAAATTCAAACGTAAAGAGATACAATAGTATAGGCCTCGGTAAAATTGTAATATTTACAAGGTCAACAGATACAGTGTAAAACTCAAGATCTAATTTCAAAGAGGTAACAGTAAAATTGCCAGTGAGCATCAATGCTGAAGTAAATGCATTATAGCTCCGCTTTAATTACAAGACCTATTCCCTGATCTAAATTTCATCTTTGGAGAGTTGAGCACCTTAGAATCTTCAGATCTTGATGTCATGGTGGGGTCACAAAATTTACCCTTTGATATCTGCACTATTTATGTCATATATGAAGGGCATCAAAGGTAGGCCTAATGGCGATTATATTCAGATTCAGTGCAAAAAATGGTGCTTCATCAAACGAGACTTCTTATAAGTACATGTATAGTCCTTCAAAGTGTAAACAGGGTATCATAGACGCCTTTTAGACGGGATGTCAAAATTGTGGAGTAACACTTGGAGTCAAAATTCGGTGTTCTTAGGTGGCGTAAAGAATCAGAATAAAAAATGATTCTGGTGAATCCTGATCTAAAAAAAAATACTAAAATCATTGACAAAAACGTATAAATTTAGAACAATGTGAACTGCACTGACTTTTTTCAATTCAACATGCACAACAGACATGTATCAGCTCCTTTGCTAAGACAAGCATTGTGATGTCCTTCAACTTATTGGAAACAGAACTTGATGACCACTTGAAAAATAGCATGAGCGTGAAGAATGGGGAGACAATCTTTCATGGAAGGCAAACTCAAAGAAAGTGGCATGCCATATCAGCCAGCAAATGGACTATCTGGTTTATATGCAAGTCGTGAAAGGTGAATTTCTTCTAAATGCAAAGAAGATTACACTATTTCAGTTTCAAAATGCAACTGATATGTGTTATCCGAGTTGAATATGCCCAATTTATTAAAGGGACTCAAGGTAATCTTCTAATCTTCCCTTAGAGACTTTAAGAAAGCTAATAGATCTTAATCTGAGTCAGGACAGGCATGAAGCATCAACTCCTTTAATGTGGTCCCTACACGTGTCCTTGATATATCTCAGTCTAGTTCCTTTCACTACCAGACCATCATGAAAAATCACTTTGCGATAGCTTACTTGGCAAACTGACAATGCTTCACGATGTCTTCATAATATTCATGTACTTCTCCTTTGTTGATCTTGATGGAGAACAAGGGCAGAAGATATAGCCATTAGCCAACCAGCCTTCTCCAAGACTCCAAGGTATTCACATCATTAATTGTGTCATCAGTAAGTAATCCTAAAGAAAAGCTGAGAGAACTTGACAAAAGGGTTCTATCACCTAACCACTACCAGCTTTGTTGGCTCATCATCGCTGTGAAAACCAGTCATGCTTACCCCACAGCACGTTTCATTGATATGAACATGTTTGTATGCCTATTATGGCAGCAATTTAGTATCTGTAGTAATTACTTATATAAAGTGTATATGTAACAACAACTCACTGTTGTACCATACCACATATTCATAGTATCTTTCTTTGCTCAAATCTTCAGACATACATGGACGCTTAAGGAAAGCTGATGAATAAATGAGATTTCCATAAATCAGAAGAAACCCAAAAGACACTAAGTAAGTTTGGCAGGTGAACATGTCTTGCTAGGGCAGCTCATATGCCCTAGAATTTCCTGGTGGCTCAACTTAGGAGCAGACCAGCATCTTAAATGACATTTCTTAATCTCTGGCTCATATATTACTCGGTGACACACAGGAAATTAACAGCACACTGAGGTCGTAAGACGACAGCACCTTAATTAACATCTCTGCCACCAGGAAAGTGACTTACTTGCAAGTCAACCTGGGACACATTATGTGATCTTGGCAGCGGATTAAGCGGTGATGCGGAAATTATACCTGATACTTGAGCACACATCTGATGGCTGTCCTGCTAAGCAAAAGTTTAGTCTCAGATTATCCTTTCTTCAGTCAGAGATTATCCTCTATCACAGAGCCAGAGATTCCTAAGCTAAGCACTCTTTGTCAAAATTTTCTGAACCTTTCTTTAAAGCTCCCAGGATATATCATATTCTTGTATCACATTTCAATGTATAATTTATCTAAAATCTAAATTGAAGGTGTTCTAACAGCCGTATTACTGCTTGTCCCTCCTTCCAAGATCAGAAACTGGGAAACATACAAGTGGACTCCCGTAGCGAGCTCGTGAGAGGCCCACACCATTGATTTCGGTCTAAACCAAGTCAACCAGCCTACAAGATATTCACTTGGCAATGAAATAAAAGGCATTGATTTCTTCCAAAGACAAATATTCTTATCTGTATATGAAACAATAAAAGAAAAAAGAAAAACCAATCTGTCAACAACAACAGATATTGCAAGCACAATGCAATCACCCTGCGGTGTATTGTTCAAAGGCAATCATTACACATTTAACATAATTGACTTGCACTTTTAAGGCTTAAGTGTAGCCTTCACAGCATTACCATAAGCTGGTGTAATCCTCGACCCAGACAAACCAAATTGGCAGCACTTACGGTGAGTCTTGCTTACTCACACTACTTATATTCATATGTAAGAATCACACATCAGCAATAATATCAGAAATAGGAAGGGGACCTTTCAACAAAAACCTGCAAGGTAAAGACACAAATAAATAACGGCCATAAGATGACAGTACCAGTTAGACCTTTCCTCTCTTGCATCGTTAAAATCAGACCAATGACCAGCACAGTACTAGAGGTGTTACCAGAGGAAACAGGACTTCTGTCCAACAACGAGCACACAAATGTAGAGTAAGATGCAGATAAAAAAAATCTTATGCTGCCGAAGAATCTTTCTTAGGTCTACACTAGGGTGGGACTGGCGCCCTAATGTTTGCGGATCAAACCTGACTGTTTTTTTGCAAGTGAGGTTGGCATATGAGAGCATGTGTGTAAAATTTCAGCCCACTCTATTTATATTGAGAGGTAGCACATTTCACTTGAAGTTTACTATGTAATTCCCCATTGATGAGACCTGGAAAAACCTGAAAAAAAGCATGATTTTCCAAAAATGAGACTTAGAATCAATATTTTTCAACCATTCAAAAACTATGGGGGAGGGTTTTGGGAGGGCAGTTCATAACTGCATTTTCCACCCTTCATCTCTGCACTATGTAATGTCCAATATCAGCTGAAAATGACTCAGAAACGTCTAAATTTCAAGATTTTAGCTCCTCATAGTGGCCAAACAATATGTGTTATAGCAAAATGAGCGCCTGTCTCATTTTTGGGAAATCATGCTATTTTCAGGTTTTTTCAGGTCTCGCCAATGGGGATTTACATTATAAACTTCAAGTGAAATGTGCTACCTCTAAATATTAATAGAATGAGCTGAAATTTTACACACACAATCTTATATGCCAACCTCACTTGCAGAAAAAAGTCAGGTTTGATCCGCCAAAGATTTCCAAAGTGTGGGGTGCCAGTCCCGCCCCAGTCTACACAAGTTATCAGATGCTCAGCTGGAAGTAACATAATAACATTATATAATTGAAAATATTCCAGAATAAGCATTGTTGTGTACTTGCATGTCAATTATAACACCTAAGTTGTTCGTAACAGGGATAAAATATCAAAACATCTCACCACAAGGTACAGACAACAATACAAGAATTTGTCATCCCCAAAAGAACAAGCAAGTATAAACATATTGCAGAGTGGCATTCCCTTGTCACATTTCCATCTACTAAGCAGAACTCACAGATACCTCACAAAACCCTGTGGATATATCTTGTGATAAAACAAAATTGTGTGAAAGAAAAAGGCCCAAATGTTTATGTGCCTTACAAATTACAACACTGAAGAGACATCTCAATCTGCAGTCACATACTGACTGATTCAGCATTAGAAGAAAAAACTCTGCTTGACACGTGTCTTCTGCAAACAAATTTAACATAGGCACAGTCAAGCAGACCTTATAATTACGACTCTAGTAGACTCTAGTATAAAGCCAGACATAACTGATCTTTAGCTTTCCTGATTTTCTCGAGGTACTTGTTCTAGGGTCGGTCGGCAGGATGAAAATAAAAACAGCCGTAATCTCAATTTTTCATTATGTCAATTATTTTAAAATATTGTTGGTCAATCTGAGAAGCTGAAAATAAATCATTTCTGGCCTAAATGCCACTAGATAATATCTGATTTTGCATAAAATCAGTACTTCTTGACAAACATGTTATGACAGAGCAAACGAGAGAAACCCAATCTCAAAATCAATGAAATATTAATGCCTGTCATCTGCAACATTATCTCCATTGGGACCATTGGCAGCTGATGCTCCTATTATTAGTCCCGAAGGATCCGTCAGACTCAATTCATATCTAATCTAACTCGATGAAACCACAACTGCAGTTCATATTTTCATATAGTACTGCTGCAACATTTCAAGCAACTAGCCTTCCTCAAGAAATTTTGAAAAAGGTGTGCTTTCAAGAATTAAAGTTTTTCATGACGTGTCACAACATTTGCAAAGATAGTACAAAGACGGAGATATTCAAATAAAAGTACAACGAAAGAAATTTTAACTTTGACTGCCAAAATATCTAAATTAGATCACCAAATCACACAATACAAAATCAAGGCTAAGAAATTGTTTTTAGAAAAAATGATAAATGATTTATTTTGACGGATAAAAATGTCATTAAAAAAAACATACAGAAAACGCTAAATTTTAAAGAAATATTTGATTCCCGCCTCTTCTCCATCAATTGAATAAGCGAACTGTAAGGTGATACACCATTATATGATGATATACAAAACCAGTTTCAATATTCTACTGTGGCTTCTTAAGATTAGATTGGATTCATTGACATGGCTGAAACCAAATCCAATCTGACTTTCTTCATTCACCCAATGAGTTGCACCAAGATCATATTATAATCAATGATTGCATCCTTCTGCACTTCTGGCCTTTAGTCATGCAGGTCAAGCTTTGCACCAAGGCAATCAAGCTCGGCCAAGAATCCCAAGATGCTGAAAGCATATGAATATTGCCCAGAAATTATGAAAGGAGTCCTAGCTGTATAGCAATGACACATTTTATCATATTCTAGAACTGTAGAATACCACCAAGAGAATCTACCCTAGACGAATCTTTCTGTTCTCGCATATTATCATAAGATTTACGTCAGAGCGTCACAGCCAATCAGCGATCAGTATTTTCTCTCCTATTCAAATCTTTACTGGCAATTTGCGAGAGAACTATTCAATCCACAGAGGGCTAAGACCAGTAGTCTGCAAGCCTGTACGATGTACGGAACTCCTTAAATCGGCGAAATCAGCCTCATTTGCATAACATGTGTAAGGGCCTGTTCATTGGCCAACCTCGGGGGTGTGTCTGATTTATTCACTAAAGGCTTTGCTGAAGTGTAGAATACAAGATATGACCAATTTTATATTTAAGGATTTCGCAAAATACAAATCAACAACAATGTTGTAGAAACACTTGGATCAGCAGATCTATAGAACAATTCATCCATAACTATCTTGCACACTCTGAACATCTATCTTTAAATCTAAATATAACAACCTTATAATGAAGGCCTCGGTCAAATTGACATATTTACCAGGTCATCCATATGTAGATAAAATTTAAGATCTATTTTAAAAGAGGTAATGTTGAAGTAAAAGCACCTTAGCTTTTCTTGAATTACAATAGAGCTACAGTACAACCCAAAATAAAGTACGATTACCCTAGCGGGAAGGAAGAATCAGCCACTACTTTACCCTTTTACACCTTTTGACTACCCCTGAATCACTTCCTATTTTACCTACTTGAAACTACCTTTTAAAATTACATTAAAATCATATTTAAACAACACCAATTTAAATTCAATCACCCCCATTGTGTTTGATTTACTTGATATTTTACACCTCTGCTAATTGCAGTTACATTGGTAGCTGTCAAAATAGAGTTCTTAATGTGGGCTAAGGTTGTTGTAAGGAGTCAAAGGAGTTTTGGGGTGAAGAGGAGAAAAGAGGGCAAAATAGGTAAACAGAGCAGTTCTGACAAAAAATGTTCTTACTTTATTTTGGGTTGTACTGTATTCCTTCTTACATGGTGATCTAAATTTCATCTTTTAAGATTTGAACTCCCTGGAATCTGACAAAATGCACCCTTTAATATCTGCACTAAAGGTAGGCCTATTATTGGCGATTAGTGCAAAATTGATGCTATATCGAAAGAGACTTCTAACATGAACCAGTCAAACATTCGTAGCATGTTGGGATTCAGAGCCATAGATTAGCAAAGGAGATGATGATATTTCAGTTTAAAAAAGCAAAGGGGTATCCTCTTTCTTTACACTCTATGTGTTTTCTTTTGCGGTAAATGAGCCCCTTTATAAAAGGGATTCTGGGTAATCTTCCAATCTTTTCCATAAATAAACAAGACTTTAAGACTACTTATAGATCTTAATCTGAGTCAAGACAGGCATGAAAAGTTGGTTCCTTTGATGTAGTCCCTACTTGTGTCCTTGATATCCATCAGAATCTGATCTCTTTCCTTACCAGACTTCAATGAAAAATCTCTTGTCGATCGCTCACTTGGCAAATATCTGTAATGTAATGCTTCACGGTGTCTTCATAATGCTCAGTTTCTCGTCCTTTGTTGATTGTGATGGAGAACAATGGCAGTGCATATAGCCAACTATACCAGCTTCCTTCAAGGTATTTACACCCTTAATTGAGTCATCAGTAAGGAATCCTAAAGAAAGGCACACAGAACCTGACAAAAGGGATCTATCACTTGACTATTATCAGCTCAGTTGGCTCATCATTGCTGTGAAAACCAGAGTCATGCTTGCCCAACAGCACGTTTCGTTAATACGCACATGTTTGTATGCTTATCATTGAGGGAGAAGTCAATTTAGTATCTGTAATAATTACTAATAATATACAGTGTCATGTAACAACACCTCACTGTTACACCATACCACATCTTCATAGTGTCTTGCTTAGCTCAAATCTTCAGACATACATGTAGATGCTTAAGGAAAGATGATGAATAAATGAGATTTCCATAAATCAGACGAAACCCAAAAGACACTAAGTAAGTTTGGCAGGTGAACATGTCTTGCTAGGGCAGCTCATACGCCCTAGAATTTCCTGGTTGCTCAACTTAGGAGCAGACCAGCATCTTAAATGACATTTCTTAATCTCTTGGCTCATATATTACTCAGTGACACACAGGAAATTAACAGCACACTGAGGTCGTAAGACGACAGCACCTTAATTAACATCTCTGCCACCAGGAAAGTGACTTACTTGCAAGTCAACCTGGGACACCTGATGTGATCTGGACAGCAGATTAAGCAGTGATGTGGAAATTATACCTGATACTTGAGCACACATCTGATGGCTGTCCGGTTCAGCAAACCTTTAGTATCAGATTATTCTCTATTTGGTCTGAGATTATCCTTTCTTACAGAGCAAGAGATTCCTAAGCTAAGCACTCTCCTAAGTGAAATTTTCTGAACCTTTCTTTAAAGGTCTCAAGATATATCATATTCTTGTATCATATTTCAATGTATAATTTATCTACAATTAAATCAAATCTAAATTTGGGCGTTCTATCTGTCGGATTACTGTTTGTCCCTCCTGCCGAGATCCGAACACTGGGAAACATACAAGTGGACTCCCGTATCGAGCTCGTGAGAGGCCCACAACCATTGATTTCGGTCTAAACCAAGTCTACCAGCCTTCAAGATACTCATTTGGCAATGAAATAAAAGGCATTGATTTCTTCCAAAGACAAATATTCTTATCTGTATATGAAACAATAAAAGAAAAAAGAAAAACTTCTAAATAACCAATCTGTCCACTACAACAGATATTGCAAGCACAATGCCATCACCCTGCGGTGCATTGTTCAAAGGCAATCATTACACATTTAGCAGAATTGACTTGCACTTGTAAGGCTTAAGTGTAGCCTTCACAGCATCACCATAAGCCGGTGTAAGCCACCGCCCAGACATGTCAAATTGGCAGCACTTACGGTGGCTCAAGTATACTCGCACTACTTATATTCATGTGTAAGAATCACTCATCAGAAAAAACATCAGAAATTACAGGGGGACATTAAAAAAAAACCAAAAGGTAAAGACAGAAATAAATAACGGCCATAAGATTACGGTACTACTATAGTTAGACCTTTCCTCTCTTGCACCATCAAACTCAGACCAATTACTTACACAATACTAGCGGTTTTCCAGGTGACAATCCTCTTATGTCCCCCCCCCCTAATCGTCATGGTGATATATTTCAGTCCAACAATGAGAACCAAACTTTGACTGAAATGCAGTTATAGAATTTCATGCAACCATCAATATAGTTGGGCATTCAAAATTTCACAGACTGATGGGTATGGTAAGTTCAGCCATCTGAGCCAGGCTCTTAGACCAACAGTCTCATTGACAGCGATTGGCATTGATTAGGCTAATTGATTTTTGATAACATGCACATGTTGCACATCAATTTCATCCAGTGTTTTTTACTTCCCCACTCCCCAGAATAAACAGTATATGGAGCATTATTTTCTGTCTACAAGTCCTGATTTAGTTACTTCTGAAAATGCTATACATTTGACCCACAGGCCATTAGACTAAATAAGAATGTTTGATACTATACAACCAGCTTCAGCATAACGCCAATAACTTTAGAGTAAAAACATAATGACAGAGTAAACCAAGGAAAGAGGTCTCTCAGTCAGTGGCAAATCACTGACAATTGTATGAGCTGTCATCTGCACAGTTCTATCCCCAGGCTCCTGTCAGCACTAATTCACATCTAACCTGAACTCAGGCCAGCCAGCACTATAGTTCCCAAATTACTCAAGCCAAATTACGAGAACATTTTTATCTCTGGCCACAGAAATACAATGACTACCAAAATGTCGTTGCGAGGTCACATCTCTACAGTCTACACTTGCCATTACTTGTTTTGCTTGATGACTCTACAACCAGCAAATGATAGTGAATTTTTTAACATGGTAACTGGGAGAGCAAATGGTCTCCCAATGGACAGATTCGATGTTCCATACTGTATCAGTCATTGCTAAATTGGTGTAACAGTGAGAGTCGGAGTGAGACCCAAATTGATTTCATAAATTCAAAACTTGTGACACCATTTTTGGTGAAAAGCAGTCAAACTCGGTAATTAGCTATCAGCTCAATAGCTCATCTATAGACGTCGCGCATTATGGTACGCCGAATAATGGTTTTAGGCTGTTCCGTCGGTCTTCCAGTCAAAAACACTTTAAAAATGCTCTGTTTTGTAATCAGCACAAACCAATGGATGAGTCTTATTACTCAGCAGTGAGGTCACACATCACCCAAAGACAATTTGAATACCAATTTCAAGAGTAAAAGATCTACAAGACATTCAGTGAAGTCAATGAAGTCCTCAAAGAGCCAAGTGTCATAGCTCGTCCTTCTCCAAAGCTCTGTATTACAGTTTGGTTTATCAGGAATGACACAAGTAAAGTTCTTACTCACCAAGTTGAGACTACTGGGCAATTCCGTAAAGTCTGATTCACAGATTTGACAGTTTAGCAGCTTGTGTAGCAGTACCATTACACCTCAGCTATTTCATTGTTATCCAGGCATGAGGGCAGGTAATAGGGGTATCAGACAAGCCACCAACCAAAGCTCCAAGTGTAACAGGAGCTGAGCTACAAAGCAAAATGTCATGGTGTCGGACGTACATCACACGGTGTACGTCCGACACCATGATATTTTGCCATTGCTCGACTCCTGTTACACTTGGAGCTTTGGTTGATGGCTTGTTTGATACCCCTATTACATGCCCTCATGCCTGGATAACAATGAAATAGCTGAGGTGTAATGGTAGGGCTACACAAGCTGCTAAACTGTCAAATCTGTGAATCAGACTTTACGGAATTGCCCTACTGACATTCATTGTGTAAAATCACTGGTACTCACCTGAAAGCAACATGAAAAACATCATATCATTGAAAATATTCCAAAATAAGTATCATTGTTATTACAAATGAAGATGAAGGTTTATTTAATAATTTTGACATAAAAATGTGTCTAATCTGCCTATCATTTGTAACAATAAATTATGATTTATATCAGAATTAACAGTATGTCCAAATTCATAACAAGTATTCCATTCACACAAACACACAGTTTTATTGAATATTTTCTGCTTCCTCAGATTTTGGATTGTGTCACTGATAGAGCAGAAACCTAAATCCAATCTGATTTCCTCCATTCCCCATTGAATTGCACCAAGATCATCTTAGAATCACTGATTGCATCCCTCTGCACTTCTGGCCTTTATTCATGCAGGTCAAGCTTCATAACAATCCAATCAACCTCAGCCAAGATGCTGAATGCGTATGAATAGCGCTAAGAAATAGCAAAAGGAAGGATTCCTATGTGCCTTATACATGTAGTAATACAAATTATCATTTCAGTTTTAATGCAGCAGTAACCAAAGTGGGAGATCAAGCTAATTTATTTCAAAGTACAATATGCAGGTCTTTGTCAAATTAAAATAATTGCAATGTCACTTTCAATCTTAAATTTAAATGGTAATATCGAAACTATTGCTTTGATCAGGACATATAACAAGCATCACAACTCATAATGAGAAATCTTCACAGTGAAACACTCTTCTCTTTTGTTGTAAATAATTGAATTTCAGTTACGTAGGTCGTGATCCTCCCGTAAAAGCATCTTCACTCTGCCAGAATTGACGACACATCTATGGGTGATCTATATTTCATCTTAAAAGAGTACGAGGACACAAGACCAACTTGGAATCTAATATTCGGATCTTGATTGGTTTACAAAATTTCATCAGACTAAACTTCTAAATATAGATAGCAAGTACATTCAAAGGATAGGGGATCAGATTCAAACCGATATAAAGAGGTTTGATTATCATCTAAGATGACAAACAATCACATCATTTAGCCACATTAATGGCCTACGCTGATCGATTAAAGAAGTATAGGACACAAAGTACACAAAGCTCTGTCACCCCAACTTCTCACTAGATAAACAGAATATCCAGCCATCTATTTATTAGCCCCTTCAGGAAACCTGATTATCGAAGAAAGGACAGGGACGAAAAAAATATCAGCGCCTGATTTACTGCAGTTACTGCTAGTGTCCTTGATATTCATCGAACTTATAAATGCTTCTGGGGCTCATAGACCTTTTGATATCCCCTTATTTAATGGTGACACTGCTTTACAGTCTCCCCGTAATGCTCACACAAAATGTTATCATCTGGCGTCGATATTCAAACAGGCATTCAGCTCTTTGGATAGGTGATTGTAAATTTCCAAAGAAAGACACAATAGAGTGGTGGACTTGATGGTGTACGAAAACACATTTATAAGGAGATACAACAAAGAGATAAAAACGAAGCCTGTTAAGGCTGCAAGAACAACTACGATACGTTATCGGAGTCCCTATTGTTGACCTTAGAACAACATTTGCTTATATTCTGATTTATTCAGGTTTACTTGTGTTGAACAAAGGTCCAAAGGGACCAACTTATGAAAATCAGTGATAATCAGTCCAACTGATCTGATTTTATGGAAAAAGTCTGGGTGTAGTTCCACTAACAGCTATATTCGCATTTGCTTACAGGCGATTTCATTACCATGCGATTCTTGTCATTCATACTTGGTTGTGAGGAATCAATGCTAAACAGCCACTTGCTACGTTTGATATATCAACTGTATGACGTTCTGTTGTTTCTAAACCAATCAGATTAACTAAAAATGGCATGTATTTTTGGGGTCTCGAACCTAAGAATCGTGTACTAATGAAATCACCTTTAATGCGTAGCCAGACAGTATTTATGAGATAGTAAACATTCAGAATAGTTCGTGTAATCTGGTGTACTTGATCACTCATAATTTCCTGCTCTCTGCTTATCTCCCAGGCACCAGTCTTCGTAGAATTAATTACTTGGGAGCCCTAAATACAGTCTCTCGAGAGAAGATAAATATGGTATTAAATACATACATGCGTGCAACATATCATGAACAACCTCGACAATATTTTACACAGAGACGCAAGTCAAAATAAGCACTCGGAAATTTGCAAAAGCTGACATCGAAAATCCTGGACAGAAAAACAACCTAAATCCCTGGACATCATATTTCAGTCCACTTCAAATCCACACAATTCCACACAGAAGAATCCTGACTTTCAAAGTTGAAGTCAAATTACTGGCAATTAGCAATTAGATTCAAAACTAGGGTTTTTCATCGCAATTCTCAATTCAACTTAAATTAGATTAGACCATAACCTTACTGCCTTCATCTGTAATAGACTGGCATGTCTGTCAAAATTTTCGGAGCTCTACAGGTTGATTTTATACTGAACATTTCAAGAGCTTTTAAAAAACCATAGTGGCCGGCACACTGTATATCCTTGGCTCTAGAAGCAGAACTGACTGGCATTCCTTCAAACTCATTACTGGTGACATTTCTAAATGTTAAAAACACAATCAAACTGAAGATCGAGCAAGAAAATGAGACTGACATTTCAGTTTTCTTCGAAGTTTCACATTTGAGGTAGTTAAACTGAAATTGGAGAATCAAAAGGTCGACTCAAATGGCTATTCTTATATAAAGAAACATCCTGATTATATATAATATCTCATATAATATAATTAACTTTCATAGTGTACGGTTCCTGCTTTCTCTACTACAAGTTCTATTGCTTCTTCAATTTCACATTATTTTCAAATTATTTAGCTCCCAGTCACTGATTCAATATGTAGAAATGTAATAAGTTCTCAAATTGTATTAAAAGACAATATCGAACAGTACTGGAGTGATAGAAGCCCACTGGGTTGCCAAGGGTAAGGTCACAAATCTAAAATCATCTTCCTAATTCCTTTCCTTCTCATAAAGTAGGGCTTATCTCTCAAAGAATGTCAGCAGTTGAAGCCTCGCAGTATTGTATTGTCCGTAGAGAGTGTTACATCATGACTTCAGGCATTTACTGTGCCCTTGTGCAACTCGCTGTCGGATGGCCAATGAATCTCCTCTTGACAGCTAACACACAATCAGCTGATGTCGTTTTCTTTGACCCTCTGCTCATAAAGGTGCTCCGAGATGTGAACTCAAGTAGTAAAGCTTGTTTAATGACCATCCCCTGTGCCACAGGCTGTGGTTTTTGGTACTTTAAGAAAAAATAAAAATAAAAGAGAGTCACTGTGAATATGTGATATGTGTAGGTACAAACAAGATGATTGATCTGTATGTTTTGGCCTTTGGTTACAGCATACAACCAAAGAAGTTCTTATGCTATAACCTCTTCTCTTTTCATGACTACTTGTACGCCATCAGCAAATCAGTATGTCTGCTTAGACTTGTCTCAAGGTATTCACAGTTCACACAGAACAAAAAACAGAAATATACTTTTCGGCCTCAGGGCTGAGGGGAGTGTTATCCCTCCTGTTTTAAAGACTACAACAACATCATAAATATCCAAGCTCAGCTTCTGCTTTTGGGAGGCATCATTTTTGTGAAGTCATGCTTCCACTGACCTGAGGATGACCCTCACAGGAAGCGAACGTGCCTGTCTCCTGACCTCATTTTCTAGAGGCCGAAGGAAGGCGTGATTCAATAGAGACACGTGCTTCCTTGGAACCACAAGAGCTATGCAGGATGAGAAGAGTTCAGCTGGACAAGAAAAGAAGGAGTATGGATTGCAACAGATTCTTGAAAAGCCTATTCACTTACTGGAGAATGCTTGTGGGCAGTTACAGTCCTTGTCATACTTACGTGGAATCTCAAGTATTTTTTTTATGCTGTTGAGCTGTGATGTCAGAGATGACTCTATTCTAGCATTGCAATATATGTAAATTAACTACAAGCTGTGATGTCATTTCAAACTGGGTCAGATTCCCCAGCTTCTTACCAATGCGAATCCATGAAACTGAGCATCACAGTTTCAACTCAGTGTCAGAGTTAAAATTGGGTCTGGGAAAAACCCATGCAAGTTTGACATCACAGCCTCTCAGCCAATGTTGATCCTTCTGAACTGAGCGTCACGCCGTCACAGTTTCAAAACAGTGTCAGAGTAAGAGTTTTATCAGGGATAGCCCCTACAACTACGTCATCACAGCTTGATAGCCAATGGGCTGACCGTAAACTACGTCATCACAGTTCAAACATTGATATATTGAAGGAAGCATTACATTTTTGTCCCAATGATTTATCACAGCAATCACCAGTCTAATCCTACCAAATGGCAGCTTTGCGAGCATACAGAGTAGACAACAGTTGTAATTCCCACAGAGTTGTTTGATAAATCTACAAACTTGCTAACTTACAACTCTAAACTTGATGGAAGTTGGTATAAACAGAAGGCTTTGACAATTTGCTTGTAAACATGGCTCGTGTTATGTCTATCTGTTCTGGCAACCCATTGGCTGAGAGGCTGTGATGTCAAACTTGCATGGGTTTTTCCCAGACCCAATTTTAACTCTGACACTGAGTTGAAACTGTGATGCTCAGTTTCATGGATTCGCATTGGTAAGAAGCTGGGGAATCTGACCCAGTTTGAAATGACATCACAGCTTGTAGTTAATTTACATATATTGCAATGCTAGAATAGAGTCATCTCTGACATCACAGTTCAACAGCATAGAAAAAAAACTTGAGATTCCACGTAAATATGACAAGGACTATAAGAATGATCCTTGTGGTTAGATTTGTCGCTGCAGAGTGCAGATTAGCCATGAGCAGCGAAAAGCCACAGAAAAACCTATCACGCTTTGTAATATTACAACATTTTATTTTATAGGCCTGTTTCCTTAAATGACAACTTGAGCTGAATATTGCTTAATTTACATTATCCTTATTGACTTAAAGTTCCCCCCTAATGAATAACTTGCCTTAACGACAAGCTTCAGAACACATAAACCAAATCAGCCCACATCATTAGAATCATGTATTCATGTTACAGACACACAAATTCACCATAAAACAGGATCAACACAAGTTATAGCCCAATTAACATGAAAGACATGACAGAATACAAAGCTGTTCAGCAAGACTCCTGTGTAAGCAGATACTATAATCACCCATTTGTCAGGAGCTTAAACCTGATGGGCATTACAGGCACAATCTTCTGTAAACTATCCATGCCTCATCCTCAAAAGGAGTCATTTCAATGGTCCACCTACTTGCGATCAAAAGAATTTTATTCTAAAACCAACATTCACGATCCATGTCCCAGTAGTAGGCAGATTTACTATGTAATTACAGGCTAGGAATAAGTATAGTACCTCAATATAGATATTTTTCTCAATTGAGAATGTTGAGTTTGGAGAAAATCCCAAATCAGCATGGAGCCTGTATAACAAGCTGAAAATATCACTTGAACATATTTCAGTAGCTTTCAAGCAGGGCAAACTAGGTTGAGTTATAGCTGACCTTTATTTGCTGTAAAGGATAATTCAGGAAGTAGACAAATCTGTGCAGGACAGTTTGAACATGGCCTGGCTGCTGTCCTTCGGGTAGAGGAAATCCTTGCATATTCCAGGGTCTAATTAACCACAATTAGAATAGCAAGGAGGAAAGTAGTTCCTTTGACCTTCAGAGGACAGGAAATGCATTAGACAGAGAATAGAGGAGACTGGGAAACAGCGGGATAACTTTTTCTAGAATTATCATGAGAAAATGTTGGCAATTAATAGTAAATGTTGGCAATTAATAGTTAAACTAATTCTAGTCCATATTAGGCCCACAGATGATAAAGTAATGAGTGTGTCAGTAAAGTGTTATAGTCGTAATTGTCACATACATTTCTAAGATATGAAAGCCTACCACAATGTTTTTATGTACCGTGACAATGTATCTCTTTTTTTTAGTGGTCAATAAATTGATATTGAAATTAAATTGAAATTTAGCAGACAGTACCTTTAGAAGTTTGGATGCTAGGGGTTTGTCTCACTGCTCTGGTTGTTCAGTTTCATATCATGGATATATGGAGTACCAACGGATCAGGTACAATTTAATAAATATCATTATGAACAAATCGAGAATGCAACTGTTAAGACAAACATTACAGTCAGGTTCAACAAGTATCACTCAGGATTCGAGGAATAGTCATGTTCTCTTGAGTACTAGATGTATATGATGTAAGTAACATCAGCTTACATAATCTACCATACCGCAGACCTGCAGATAGCACCACAGTAGCCAATTGTGAAAGAATCTATTCCTGCCATAACTTATCTCTCCCAATTTGCAAGTCGTGAAAGAATATTCTCCTGACAAATTAGATTAGATGAATACCCAAGAGGGGTATGCATTCAGGGATATGGGGATACAGATGGAAATAAGGCATGCTTCCAGGCTAAAACCATAAACAGTATATTTTTTTTACTTTATCTCAAAATAAAATAACAAAAAGTGGAGAGGGTATGGTTATCGTTGTAAAACCTTCGTTGGACATGACAGACATCTGAACCATTGCAAGAGTTGAACCAAATTTTGTATTTAAGGTAGACATGAGAGACAGTGACAGTAGCACAAATAAAACCATTGCTATTTTTTTCAAGGAAATTATATGTATGGCAAAAACAACTTTTCTTTTCAGGCAATTATAAGTAATTGGAGAAGTACACAAGACAACAGTCATGCATCAGATATCACACTCAGGACTTTGCTTCCCATCTCGCCAGGAAAAACAGGATCAACTTACAGCAAATCATTTGTAACATGAGAGAATGAATCTCAGACTGATGTACGTGACAAGAATACAGACACACAAAGCACATCTTCAAAAGAAAATTTAATACGAGCCTGCTGGATCTTTCTTTTAATATATTGTTGCAATGGATGGATGTTTGGGGCTTTCCATTCTATATTTATGCACTTGGTAGGCTAATTAGGACTATACCCGGCAAGAGCTGGATTCGTACAAAGTACCCAGCAATTGGCAGACCAGAAGATCACAACTAGACCAATCCTCCTCCCTTAATATTGCAACAAAATTAACAATTATCCTCAAGAGACAAAAACAGAACCAAGCTAGACTTCAATCAATGCCTTATTGAGAAAATTAAATTCTCTAAATATCATGAATATGGCGTGCAAGCTTGTGTGTTGACTTTGAGTATTTTCTTACGAGGACTGTTTGTTGTTTGTTTGTTTGTGTTTTACACCTCTGCAGCACCTTAGTGGGCTATATCGAGGCAGGCGATCGCCATATGATGATGAGATGAGAAGACTGTGAGTCTGGCACATACCCTATTAATTCAGGGATGCCCAGGGTCTTTCAGTTGCCCCAGCATAGATACAACTTATTCACTAATACTCAACACAACCTGCCTCCATTCAATGTTCCATGGGCTCGGACTAAAGTGAGTTTCCGGGTTCTTACGAGGGCAAATAGTAAGATGAGTGTCTCCCATTGAAGCCTCGCACTCGGATCGCAGTATTGAAAATATTGTCCACTAGAAAATGCCCATTAGTGAAAAAAGTTTGACAATGCATTATTGTGAAGTGATGCTGCATGTCGACGCTGTCATGTTAAAATAAGGTAATATTTTAGGAACACCTGGTATTTAGAGTGATGTGTAGGCGTTTAGAAAATGGCTAATTGTTGACACGTTTGTGTAGATGGCAAGCAGATATCAGCTGGAGGCGACACCTTACAGCGTGACTTGTAGCAGGAGGAATTCCTCGTGGTAGGTGGCATCAATGATAACATAGGGACAATGTGCCTGTTGCGTAAGGTTCGGGCTGTCTCCAGGCAAAAACAGATGAAGATAGGTGCTGCCACCTGTCTGGAAAAGGTTATGAGAAGTGGCTCCCTCTGTGGCGGAGTAAAATATGAGAATATGCTGTTGCATGCACTCCTGGTGGGAGATTGGTGGTGGAGTTGGGAAACAGAAGTGAGAGAGGAGTTACACCGTTGTAGGCTCCCATGTGAAATATGATTCCAAAAAAGTAGGATAGGTGGATAGTTTGGGTGAGTGACATGTCTGTGACAGGCGTTTATAGCTGGCAACTGGGGTGGTCATGTGACCTGAGTTTTAACTCAAATGTTAGTGGGGATAGACAGTGTAATATCAGGACTTCAGGTTTTTACTGTCCCGGGTGTGCTCTTGTGCAACTCGCCATCTGAGGGTCAATGAATCTTCTCTTGACGGCTAACACAGTCCATTGATGTCACTTTCTTTGACCCTCTGCTCATAAAGGTGCATGAAGCTCTGAACTCAAGTAGTAAAGCTTGTTTAATGATCTTCCCCTTTGGCATCAGAATGTCCGCTAAGACTTGTTGCAATTTATCAGAAGAAATATACTTTTTGCCTGAGGGAAGTGTAATCCTGTCTCTTTTAAAGACTACAACAACATCATAAATATCCAAGCTCAGCTTCTGCTTTTGGGAGGCATCCTCAATACGAAGTCATGCATCGACTGACCTGAGGATGACCCTCACAGGCAGTGAACGTGCCAGTCTCTTGACCTCATTTTCTGGAGGCCGAAGGACGGCGTGATTCAATACAGAGACACGTGCTTCTTAACCAACGGAACAGCTATGCAGGATAAGAAGAGTTCAGCTGGACAGAAAAGAAGGAGTATGGATTGCAAGAAGATTCTTGAAAAGCCTATTTACTTACTGGAGAATGTTTGTGGGGAGTTAAGAATAACCCATGTTGTCTAATCTGTCACTGTAGGTTGTCTATGGATAGTGAAAAGACACGAAAAAACCTGCACTGCTTTATAAATGATAATATACAATTTTTATTATCTATGATTTTTCAAATGACAACTTGATGTTAATTGCTTAATTTACATTATCCTTATTGACTTGAAGTTCCCCCCTAATGAATAACTTGCCTTAACGGCAAGCTTCAGAACACATAAACCAAATCAGCCCACATCATTAGAATCATGTATTCATGTTACAGACACACAAATTCACCATAAAACAGGATCAACGCAAGTTATAGTCAAATAAAAATCAAAAACGTGACAGAATACAATTCTGTCCCGCAAGATTCGTGTGTAAGCAGATACTATAATCACCCATTTTTCAGGAGCTTAGAGCTCTTTGCAGTCTATTGGCAAAATAAATTTTCTACTTTTCAATTTGTAAACTGGCTTTGCCACTTCATTCACAGTTACCTGTTGGTTTCCTAATCTTCTCATTAGGAGAGTAACCCGAGTTGTTTAATTAGTTTATTGATACCCATGCTGCAAGATACGATATGCACTAAATCAATTGATTGAACCATAAACTGACACAAATAAATTGTAAAAACAATTGTAGGCCAGTGACATCACAAGTCCAAGTTGAAAGTCAATTTTGAAACTGTTTGGGCCGCTAATCTGCAAAGATCTATAAAGTGATCTTCTGTAAACCAGCCAATGCCTCATCATTAAAAGGAGTCATTTCAATTTCAATGGTACACATACTTGCGATCAAAAGAATATCATTTTAAACCAACATTCATGATCCCAGTCCCAATAGAGCAGTTGGTAGCTTAGTGGTGATACTTTAACGGTAATCACTCAAAACAAAACAATAATGAAAGTGAAATGGAAACACCAAAATTTGATGGGTGGCAAAGGTGCATGGTGGTAAATTTGTGAGACGGGCAATCAAAAATGTCTGAATGAAAAAGTTCTCTACCAGGATTGGCAGCAATAATAGAGCTTTACACTATTTATCTATGAACTGACTATGCTAACAGGATAGACAGGAACATCGGTAATGAAGTGAGGTGCACTCCTGGCTCAGCTTGAAAGATACATGTGCCTCTAATATGGGTTTTCAGGTGACCAGGTCCAGGAATCGAATCTGAATTCCAGTTGTTATAGTAGCCCAGCAGCACACCAGAGAGTAAGACCCCAGATAGATACATTGTAGATAGGTATGGTAAGTGCAGCCCTCTAAGCCCAGTTTTGGGCCCTCACAAGGGTTGATCGATGGGATTGGAGAGAGAGCGGTATTCCTCAACATGTTACACATTTAGTTACTCCATGAGAGGGATCTTTCACTTGCCCAGCATAGACACAAGTAAAAGGGGCCACCAATTTAATGACTCATCCGAACAACATCCAGCTGTGATTTGGCTCATTAAGGTTCAGTGAAAATTTCAGGTTCCGCACTCAGACCTTCAGCGGAGCCGGCCTTCACCTTACGCAGTCAGCAACCCAGACTCGAAGTCATCAAACAGGGACTCTGCGATCTAGAATATATCATGTTCCAGACTTACCATGTAATTATTAGAGGCTAGGATGTACCTCAATATAGATATCTTTCTCAATTAAGCACAGTGAGTTTGGACAACATCCTGAAGCAACTTGGCGCCTGTTTGACAAACTTAAAGATGTCATTTGAACATATTGTAGTAGCTTTCAACCTTGCAAACTAAGTTGAGTTATAGCTGACCTTTATCTGCTTTAGAGGACAATTCAGGAAGTAGACAAATCTGAGCTGGACAGTTTGAACATGGTCTGGCTGCTGTCCTTCATGTAGAGGACACCCATGCATATCCAAGGGTCTAATTAACCACCATTACAATAGATGCAAAGAGGAAAGGAGTTCCTTTGACCTTCAGAGGACAGGAAATGCATTAGACAGAGTAGAGGAGAGTGGGAAACAGCAGGACACCTTTTTTGTCTTTCTGGACATAGTGTAAGAACATTTTGGCAATTAACATAAAACTGATTCTAGTCCACATTAGGCCCACAGATGACAAAATAATGCATACTTTATGTCACATGAATGTGTCAATAAAGTGTCATAGTCATAATTTAGGGATTCGTCTCATTGTCCTCGTTGTTCAGTTTCATATCATGACATACAGAGCACCGACTTATGAGATCCATGCTTATGAATATCATAATGAACAAATTCGAGATTGATGACACAAACATTACAGTCAGGTTCTACCAACATCATGTTCTGCGAGTACCCTACATATGTAAGTTGTATATAACATCAGCTCACAAAGCCTAACATCCTGCAGACCTGCAGATACCAGTGCAGTAGCCAATTGTGAAAGAATGTATTCCTGTCATAACTTATCTCTCCCAATTTGCAAGTCGTGAAAGAATATTCTCCTGACAAATTAGATTAGATGAATACCCATGAGGGGTTCCAACAAGGCTGTGGAGATACAGACGGAAATAAGGCATGCTTCCAGGCTTAACCCAAAAATAGTTTATTTTTACGCAATATACTCACTATAAAAAAATTACAAAAACAGTGGAAAGGACATGGCTTTCATGTCAGACATCTGACCCAGTGCAAGAGCTGAACCAAATTTCATTGTTAAGGTAGACCTGAGAGACAGTGACAGTAGCAAAAATGGTGAAATAGAAGTCCAAACCATTGCTATTTTTTAATAATGAAAATTATATCTCAACCACACAAATAAGAGTAGACTATATGGCACACTGCACAGCAAACAAAACTTCTCTTTTTGGGCAAATATTCGTAATTGGAGAAGTACATCAGGCAACAGTCATGCATCAGACATCACATCCAGGACTTTGCTTCCCGCCTCACCAGGAAAAGCAGGATCAACTTACAGCAAATCATTTGTAACATGAGAGAATGAATCTTACGAGGGCAAATAGTAAGATGAGTGTCTCCCATTGCAGCCTCGCAGTATGTATTGTCCGTAGAGAGTGTTACATCATGACTTAAGGTTTTTACCATGCCCTTGTGCAACTCACCGTCTGAGGGCCAATGAATCTTCTCTTGACAGCTAACACACAATCAGCTGATGTCACTTCCTTTGACCCTCTGCTCATAAAGGTGCATGGAGCTCTGAACTCAAGTAGTAAAGCTTGTTTAATGATCTTCCCCGTGGCATTTGGTCTTTTGAGACACAAGAAAGATGCAAAAAGTGAGTTACTGTGAATATGTGATATGATTACAAAGTTGATCTGTCTGAATGTTTGGCCTTTGGTTACAGTATACAATCATTGGAAATGCTTTTGCCGTAACCACTTAACTTCTCAAGATTACAACATGAGAATGTCTGCTTAGATTTGTTTCAAGCAATCCACGCAGATCAAAAAGAAGAAATATACTTTTTGCCCGAGGGAAGTGTAATCCCTTCTCTTTTAACGACTACAACAACATCATAAATATCCAAGCTCAGCTTCTGCTTTTGGGAGGCATCCTTTATGTGAAGTCATGCATCGACTGACCTGAGGATGACCCTCACAGGAAGTGAACGTGCCTGTCTCTGACCTCATTTTCAAGGGGCTGAGGGAAGGCGTGATTCAACAGACACACGTGCTTCTCTGCCAGCACAAGAGCTATGTAGGATGAGAACAGTTCAGCTGGACGCAAAAGGAAGGGGTATAGATTGCAAGAAGATTCTTGAAAAGCCTATCCACTTTCTCAAGAATATTTGTGGGCAGTTAAGAATGATCCTTGCTGTTAAATTTGTCACTGCATATTGTCTATGAGCAGTGAAAAGGTACAGAAAAACCTGGGATATTATAGGCCTGTTGCCTTAAATGACAACTTGAGCCGAATTGACTAATTATGCATCATTTATAGACTTGAATTTTACCCAATGAATAACTCCTGAAAGGACCAGCTGTTTTGTTTGACCATCTGAAGATTTTATTTAAACATACTTCAGTAGCTTCAAAGCAGCCAAAACTATGTTGAGTTACAGCAGACCTTTAGAGGATATTTCAGGTAGTAGGTAAAACACTGTTGGTAAATTTGAACATGGCCTGATGTATTCAAGGGTCTAATTAACCGTAATGGAGGGTATCTTGAGTTCCGGTTGTTTTTCCGTGTCCAACGCCTCTTTGTTTATTCCTTGTCTACCCTATCTCCCTGTAACAGGTAGCTTTCTTTGATACACTTGAAAGCTGAACATCATACACTCTACAACATTAAGCTGGGTTTTCACACCTGCACCATTCGAATAGTTTCGTCCCCGTCATATTCTGTAATTGGGGACACAATAAATTCAGTTGTAAAAGAATTGTGTGCTTGCATGTTTAAGGATTCATTTAAGCTAACATGAAACCGCATACCTGCAAATGGAATGGGTCAACATCAAAAACTGTGTTTTCTAAAAACTCCCCTTTGTCGGCCATTTTTAAAAACAAAAATGTTTCCCGGTTCAGCGATTTATTGTTTGTGACCCTGGTTTTGGGTCTCTTGGACCATGGAACCATCATATTGACCACACCCCTTGAACATCTAGCACTCCCAACATATGCATAACTTTTGTCTGTCAGTGTACTTTATGGCAATGAATCTTTTTCTTGGAAACCGATCTAGTAATGAGAGAAGTATACCAGACAACAGTCATGCACCAGACATCCAGAACTTTGCTTCCCACCTCACAGGGGGAAAAAACGGATCAACTTACAGCAAATCATTTGCAACATGAGAGACTGAAGTTTCTTATTTAACCCATAGAGCATCACAGCTAGTCTGATGTGCCACATCACCAGTTTGCCATAATGTTGCTCAGCACCAGTTTGCCATTGCTCAGCACAAGTTTGCCGTTGCTCAGCACCATTGCTCAGCACAAGTTTGCCATTGCTCAGCACCAGTTTGCCATTGCTCAGCACCAGTTTCCCATTGCTCAGCACCAGTTTGCCGTTGCTCAGCACAAGTTTGCTGTTGTTCAGCACCAGTTTGCCATTGCTCAGTAAACTGACAAACAAAAACCAATAAATACATAGCAAGGGGCAAAAGGTCCCACAGGGCTGCCACAAACAATTATACATTCCCAAGGGTTTTGTTCAGCCTCAATTTATATCATTGTCAGTGCTTGTACCACAGTCTACCCAAAATCTGATTCCACATATTAAATGTCATATAATCGACATTTACTCAGCTGGAGAAAGTAACACCAATGTGAGATTATCTTATTGTATTCATGACGTTAATGTAATCAATGGATTGCAAATTGGAGATTCATGATTGTGGTTGGCTGATTCTTATGGTTGGGAATCTGAAAGATGACTACACCTGAAAAAGGTTTTACTTGCCATGATACACATGAAAGGTAAATTCAAATAAGTTTCCTCTCAGATTATTTCGAACTCCTAAACATCATTAAATATTGAAGATGTTTGCAAAATTTTAACAAGCGTAGAGAATAATTAGCAATAAGTTAGGCAATGGAAGAAACATCACTTATATTTTGAATTTTTATGAAGAGTGTTTGGCATACATGCACAACATAGCCGGGTGAGACGAGCTGGAAACAACCACAGGTTCACAGCAATGATCAGTTGTGTGTCCGCCAGTAAAAAAAATAGTTGTAGATGAGCAGTGTTTCACATTATTATCAATTTATAACAGCACACTGGCAAATGATTATACTGAATTCTCCAGATTATTTTTTTACTCTCAAATTCATTCAGCTGATTCATTTAGTTGTGAGTTGGTCAATTTGAGAAACGACTCACCCACAGTGTCCAGTTGCACAAGGCTGTGTGTCAAATATCACAAAGTCAGAGAAACTCACCTGAAAGAAAGAAGAAAATTATTAAGTAAATATAAATAATTTATTCAGGCACATAGTCAGAAAGATAATATATATATATTAGTAAACATCCAAGAAATACAAAAGCATCCATCAGAAAATCAAGCTGATAATTTTTGGCAAGAAAGATATTCTATTTTACAGTAATTATTATTGTCCTGTCAATTTGCCTAGTATAAAATTAATCTTCCTCACTGTTCACAGCCTGCATTCCTCATTGCCTGCATTTTCTTAAATTTGTATCACAAGCAGCATTCATATTTCATTCATCTTTGATTCTTTGTTGCTGGGCTTTTTAAAATGACATGAGTTGAGGGAAAACAGATTAACAAACCTGAAATAAATTTATACATGGCCACTACACAATTTTTTGCAAATTAGATATTATGCTGAGAAGTAGTGGAATTCTATATACACCAGAGGAGATAAAGGATTTACTTAATCTTGGGACAGTGTGACAGGGCATTAAATCTTCAAGTTTTCAATGATGTTGTTACGCAGGATCATTAAGATGAAAATGAAGCTGACAAATTCATATGGATCCACCAGTTTCCAATCTCATCAGTATCACAATGGGGTCCAGAGAATATTGCAGCATCAATAGAGTGCCCTGACACAGCATATATTCAAGCCAACCTAAATTTAATTTACTCATCTATTGCAGAGCATCTTCGTATATTGGAGATACTGAATCCAATATCCTGTCCTTTATTTGCTGAAATTTCAGGATAATAACAATCTAATCAACTCAGGCAGGATACAACACCAAGCCCCATTCCAAAGATATTGGATGAGGCAAAATCTACTCAGGGAGTCACCACTGATGTGACTGCTTGATAGTCTACCCTAACGACATCAACTTTTGCAAGCATGCGACATTGTATTTCTTATTTTCCAAAACGTTAAGTCATGAAACATGCCTGGAATGATGATACAGTAATCTTTAGGACACAGAGGAATAAAGAAGTAGAGATTTTTCATCACGCAAGACTTGCAAGATAGCAAAAGACACATTTTATAGGTGATCTGTTTTTCTTCTGGCAGACTCAGACATTAATTTTTTGATCATTAAAATATAAATAATACATATAATGTCATCATTTATAATAACCGGAGTATTGGGGCCATTCGATGACAATATAGCTGCCACTGATGAGGACCCCAAGTCCTCAACATATACAGCAAAGCAATGTATGATATGACATGTTCTGAGGAAAATCAAAACCCCATCAATTTGTCATTACTTGTTTAGTAATGTTTACCCAAAAGATTGCTACTCGATCGTGTTTCATAAGCAATCAATATGCTGGACTGCTATCCAGAGCTCCAGTTTCCCTCTGGACACCACAGGTCTTGATAGTGTGCATAATTATGTTGGACCGAACTAGCCCTGGGCCAAACAGAGGCTCTGGAATTGGAGTCAAAGTCATGAATAATGGTCTAGTATTAAAGGATGAGGTCATTTGTCCATCACATCTACCAATCAGACCAAAGGTCCAAATAAATCAAGGTCTTTTTAAAGATGGAAGGTCCCTCTGTCACAGTCTGTCAGGTCAAAATGGCTTTTTGTCAGAAGAAACACATTCATCACCAGGGTTGGCACAAAAAACCCACCCCCCGGGTTTAACCCGGATTAAACCCGGGTTTAACCCGGACTGGGCAAAATGAGATATTTCCCAAAAAGTGGTCAAAACCCGGGTAAAATGGTAAATTGTCTTGCTATTACAAGGAGCAAGGAAGCAGAACTAACATTAACAACAACCAAATCTCTTTTCTTTAATATTTTACCACTATTGCACCTATCAGGCAACAATGCAAAAGCCAATTGATGCATCCACCCCGATAGTCTTGTCCGTCTAGATGTTAGACTGTGTTAGTGTGTTACGCCTCTGAGAAACTAATAGTAAATTCATGATAATATACAATTTAAGGGTGATTTGTCTCGTTTAAATTCTCTGGGTGTCAGCTTGAATGTCCAGCCAAAATTAGAGAAGATTCTTTCAATAAATGTTGATCTGGCCGGCAAACTAAGAAGCCACATTGCAAGTTTTCGGAATTTTGACTTTTTTTTAGTAAAAAGCAAGAAGTACACAGCTATAGTCATCTCTGCTGTTTGTGTAGGTCTAATATTGAATTGACAAAGATGGAGCAATGTTGCTTTCCTTGCTCAGAGTTGAAAAGTAAATTTTCTAAGATGTAATGGGCGTTCAAATCAATAAAACCCGCTTTTAACCCGGATTTTGGGAAAAAACCCGGTTTAAACCAGGTTTTGACCGGTGGGCCGGGCAAAATGAATAAAACCCGGTTTTTTTCCAACCCTGTTCATCACAGACCCAGATTCAAGTACTTCACTCTGACAGTTGCCCAGTAAATAAATGGGACTGGTGTCTGTCTCCAGTCACAGGAGTTCTGATCGATTATGATACAATCAAGCAAATGTCATCCAAAGTCATCCAGATAGCTTTCTGTGTTCTTGATTCCTCAAAGTATCCCTGTGGCAATTACATTCAATTTGCAATTATTATAAGGCATGTTGCAACCAAAAGAGTGTACCCTTCATACTCTTGGCTGTCATTAGGATTACTCTTTCTTTGTTATCAACAGATGTAAGTAGGTAAGGATATCCATATTTGGACAGGAATCATATGTCTATATAATTGTTTCCCAAATTGTGTATACATCAATGTGATTTCCTGAAAGAGACTCAAGGCGTACAGTGCGATTTTGGAGCAAGCTTTTCCCAATAAAAGTGTCGAGTGTCCAAAAATATAGAAGGTTTCACTTTAAAGATCCAGACAGACACTCTCCATGGGCCAAGGGCCTTGCAGCTAGAATCTATTCAGGACCCGCAAGGCTTTGATGTAATCTTCCGATTATGTAGTAACGACATAATAGTCATTGACTCCAAAAGCGTAGCATATTCTTAACCAACACCCGGGGCTTTGATGTGCTCTTGAGGGTCTGTCCTTAGAACCCTTGGCTGTCATTAGGGTTGCCCTAACCTCCTTATGCCAGGCCTTTGCAAGTCACAAAATGGCTTAAGGGTAAGAACTGAAAGGATAGAAAGGGTTAAGGATAAGACTCCCGAGATATAAAATACTTGCAGGGTTGAAGGCTCTACCAGAGAGCTTTTGAGATTCTGACACAACTGTAGAGATACAATGCTGTTACAGTTGCAGAAAGCACAACTCAAAATCCTTCATTCATAATTCCACTGTAATTCTACAGAATAGATGTTGCTCTAACAAAGAGAAATTCACAATGCCACAATTCAACCTTGCTTGTGATTCTTACTGGGCTTCCTTGGAATTTCTCCATCAATTGAATAATTCATGACAGAATATGCAAATAATCCAGAGAAAGAAGTAACCGGTTTTGATTTTTCTTATTTTTCTTAGCACAAGGCAGGCTACAGCTGCAGCCTGCTTTATAAGTTGCGAGCGTAAGCGAGCAAGCTACAACATTTCATTGATGTGTTCTATTCCATGTCCTCGCTTACACAAATTTCTGAAGCAGGCTAGCACAGTGCTGAGCGCGGACCTGACAGGCAGCAGCGCGGACCTGAAAGGCAACTGTTCTGGTGCCGTATATTCCAATTCAATACCCATTTTGCCTTTAATTTCATCAGTCTGCAGTCTCGCTCGCTCGCCTGCTTGCACAACAGACTGTTCTCAGTCAGAGCACAAGGTAGCTTAAAGGAAATATGATGAAATTGCACATGTGAAGTTGTCTTGACAGCATCACTGGCCGATCTCAATTTTAGACCAAGGAAGATTTTTTACTGGTGGGAACCATTGTTATGTCACAAAAATTCAAATGTATTGAGTCATCTTCTCTGGTGGATATGCAGATGTTGATGATACAAATAAATTGTACAGTTTCCATCTATTGAAAATACAAAACATCCCATATCTCAATATAGATACAAGACAACCTTGCATTAGCTAGATTGGAACGCAGCAATCACTGTTTGAACAATGCCTTCATCTCATTAAAAGTTTCTGACAAATTTTCTGATTGCCAGTTCAACGCCACAGGCTAATGGCATCTGGAAATTTTGCTTTGTGTATTGAAATGACAAAATCAGTTTCAGGAGAGGGTCTAAATGGAATCTTCATGTGAATTCTGACAATGGGTGTGAACTTGCATCTCAAACACGTTTTTAAAAGAACAGTTTCTTATGGATCTGTCCAAGAAAGCTCTCTCCAGGCTCATGTACACAATTCTCTCATTACAGGTGTAATTGCATGTACCTTAATTTCAGTCCTATCATATCTTCTCAAAGAAGATTTCATTGTTCCTCAGCCTGGAGGCAGCCTTTAATCTGCTTCTGTCAATCCCCAGATCTGATCAGTCATATTCAACCCAAATTAGATAGTTGAGGATTTCATTCTGTTGAGATTCAATTCCAAATTTCACCTTGAGGTATCCCAAGGGGGTGCTCCAAACCGTCGGGTACCCCACGGGGATACCCTAACTCTTGGGGTATCCCACGGGGTTGCCCCAATCCTAGGGGTACCTAACAGGGATGCCCAACAATCGGGGTACCCAACGGGCGTACCAAACCATCGGGGTACCCCACGGGGCTGCCCCAACCCTTGGGGTACCCCACGGGGGTAGCATAGAAAATATACATTTTGTCTTGGCAGCACAAGACAATATCGCTTCTCTGAGTGGCAAATTATAATTTTCTGCAAAAGATTCTATGCTGTAACAATCAGATAAAGATGCATTAAGAGAGAAATGATGTAGCAATAGTTACTCATTTTATTTTTAAATTAAGGGAGAACGTTTACCAAACAAGGTATCTTTTTGACCACTGCAGTGGTTAGACCAAGACATTTCTTTGTTTACGGGAGCCATATATAAAGTATGATACCATAACTCCCTTATTGATATTCATGAGTTTATGTTGCCACTCAGACCAACACAATAGGCAATACTTATACAAAAGACAATCAAGCAAGCAGAACAAAAAGCAAACAATATGAATACAGATGGAGGAATGGCTGGCACAGCTCTGATTATCATCAACACTTCATTACACACTGCATAAAGCATTTTTCAGAGCAATGGTTCCCGGTGTCTTGGATGCTCAATGCTCATACATGTGCCAGTGACATCATATTATACTGCAGTCAAAGATGTTGGTAGACAGTACCAAGTTCTCCTATTCAAAATTGCAGGATATGTTGCACCTTATTGGATATTGAATTACATGTCATGTAATTTTGGATTGAGAAAAATGTGCAGCACTGCAGCTGGTTGTCATAAACAGTGGTCTGCTTTTCATGGCCTCATACAAGTTCCAAGTAAAATGATGATTTAGTCTCAGAACTTTCTTTGTGCATCAGCATGCGGTGTAGGGAGCAAGCGTTCAGTTGCTTTAGATTCTAAAGAGAAGCATTTCTGTTCTGAGCTTTAAGTTGAAGTTGACCTGTATTTCAAAACATCTATGAACAAGAGAAAAACCTGCAACCCAAGGTCACTGAACACATCACAGTGGAATTGTCAAGAAATCTTTTCAGCAACAAGATTGCTCAACTTATGCAGTATTCCATTGTAAACGATATCATTCTGCTCAATTGGACGTACAAATCAACAATGAGATTTCCTTTCCGTTTTCCATTTTCCTAAAAGTGACTCTCTCGAGACAGGCTTATCAAATCTAGTAATTTCATGATGTTGGAAAAAGTAGGGAATTCGGGCAAGTCATTGCCTGGAAATCTCTAAACTTCCCTGGAAATTGTTGAAAAAAGGTCCACATTTTTTACTTTGAAGTAGTTGCTTGATTCACGACCAATTGTGGGATATTTTATCACACTTCATGAAATAGCCTGGAAATTGAAATTTTGAGTTAACTTAGACACGATGATAACTATTTGCATTATCATTTTTATAGGCACTACAACCGACAAGAACATAACCGACTCTGCCGTTAACATATTTAAAAGTCCAAAGATGATCTGCATCATGATTAAAACTTTCTACTGGTCTCTTGCGCGACTACCAGACCAATACATCTCTAGCTCACAGCAGGGTATATCAGCTTCTTTGACCTTCAGCTCATAATGACGCTCCAGACTCAAAACTCCGGTCATAAAGCTTGTTTAATGATCACCCCCAGTGTCTTTTGGCCTTTTAGTCAAGAGGAAGATGTAATAAGAGAGGAATCATGATTGTGAATCTCTGACATGCATACAAACATTTTGGAATTTTTTTCAGTTATCCAGAGAATATATATATCGGCAAGAATGTCGAGAATAGCCCGTGTAGTCATACCAAACAAGAAGAATGACCTGTGCCAGAAAAGAACTTGTCTGTTTCTTGACCTTATTCTGCAAGACAACTGCAACTGTGGATAGCATTCAATATACACAGGTGGTCCTCTTCTTTAAGAGCTATGGAAAGAGTTTAGCAGGAGAAGAAAGAGGGAACGTGGATGACCAGGAGAGATTCTTGAAAGGCCTATTCAGTTTCTGAAGAATGCTAGTGGACAGTTAACAATGACCCATTGGGCTGAGTACACAGCAGCTGCTTCTGAACAGTCCATGAGCATCATAGAGGTTGAGAATCATGTGATGTTCTACAGGGGTTAATGGATGGAAGGATGATTTGGGATTTACGTGCTGTATTTTTTTAATTTGGTAGGCTAATTAGGACAGGAGGAGGACATGGCAATGAGGTGTAGGACGATTAAAACAGCCATCCAACATAGGCCCAGGTGACCCGGCAAGAGCTGGATTCGAACCCTGGACCCAGCGATTGGCCGCCCAGCACGCTATAGATACCACTAGTCCAACTCTAAAAGTAATAGTAATTTAAGCTGATGCAGTTTCTACATCTTCTTCCTTAACCCAAAGCAATTAAAATGCAAAAAGGTGCTTTGAAAATTACATATTCACAGGCATAAAAACTAGGGGATGGGGGCCGGGGGTTTTTGGGGTAAACTGGCCGCTGAAAATCTGGCAACCTTCCGCATTGACATTGATTTTGGGCAAAGATTTGGAAAATTCGGGCAGAAAGTCCCATTGTCCTAATTATATACTGCCTACCCCCCAGATCAACTCTCCTATGAACATTTTCAATAGTTTTGCACTAGCATTATTTATATGTCAAATATGTCAATACAAGTATTGTATGATCATTAAGAAATAAAAGCTGGCTGAAAGATTCTTGTTAAGCAAAATATAATAAATCAATTTGCAGTACTTAGTAACAGTTTGCCAGACCAGTAACCTTTTGTTTTAACTATCTTGACTATTACACTGAATCACCTTCAGTAAAAAATAAATGTTCCCCTAGTTACCAATCAATAGTGAACTACATAATGTTTTTTTAAGAGTCATCAGATACGGAAAGATAGACTGACATTAATAATAATTGTCATACTGTTGTTTAAAACATCATTTTTTAGAAGAAGCTCATTTCATGTGAATTGTTTTGCAACATAACCGTCTTTACAGAGAATTGGTGACTTGACGGAAAACGTAAGTATAGCTCTGTTTACAAAATGCATTGTGACAGTTGTGTAATGTGTACAGACAAATTTATATGATTGAGATAGACAGATATCTCGATAGATCTATAGATGAAGTGATAGACAGATACATAGAGAGAAAGATACATATCGGTCGATTTCAACATGAAAATAAGTGTCAAACTAATGCAATAGAGAGGAACATACAGTTTCTAAACATTTAGGCGATAGTGTATGTATGTATGTATGTATGTATGTATGTATGTATGTATGTATGTATGTATGTATGTATGTATGTATGTATGTATGTATGTATGTATGTATGTATGTATGTATGTTCATTTAAAGGAATGTGGGCAGATTTTAAAGTTCTAAGTAATACACTCCTGCTCATAAATATGGAATACTTTTTTGAAAAAAAAGTGTCAAATAAAAAGTAAATTTCAGAGTGTGAATGCAAGCAAGGTCCATTGTAAAGGTCAAGTCATCTTCTCTAATCACTCTTTGAAAGCCTCAACTACATTTTTTGCAAGAATTTGTAATTTTTGGTTGAATGCACCTCACCCTAAATCACCCCCTGAATTTCCATATTTCGTGCTACTGTAACTTTTCCTGGATATAACGCTGCAGCATGCGCTTTACATGAGAGCATGTTCTTCCCTTTAGTGGTCATTGGAAGTAGTTACCATTGAATCAGACCATCATGTGCTCCAGCAGAAGTTACTAAAGTTATCAATTTCAATGGAGAATGTTGAAGTATTCCATATTTATGAGCAATTGTGTAGATTAAATTAGTGTTGTGCCGGTTCCCGTAATTTCGGTTCGGTTTCGGTTTTGCCACTACTACCGAAACTTGAACCGAAGTTCAATCTAACAACCCAGTGTTTCGGTTATCGTATAATATCCCATTTTATTAAGAAAACGGCAAAATAGTTAGCAAAATATCGATCTGTTCATTCTCCAAGACGCGCGCCATGTTACTGCATTGAATTTCCGGACTGAAAAACGATTTTGCGGACCGGGCACTGAACCGCGGATCGCAAAATCGTGTTGTACACATTGCGGACCACATGCTTTTTTGTGGATTCGTCTACAACCGAAACCTCGGTTCTAGGGTCGGAAACAACCGAAAACCGAACCGAACGAAAAATATCAGAACCGCCCAACACTAGCTTAAATGACAGACGGAAACATTGAGAAATATATAAGTCAAATTCAACAAGCTAAAATAAGAATCCGAGCACCCCGAAGCTATTAAGTGTCGCACTATGCAGTGGAGAGCAACATATAGTTTCTAAACATTCAGACGACATCGATGTGTACAGATTTTAAGGTTCTAAATAAAAATGAAGCAGCTGCCAATTTTGCAATAGATGTGAATTACTTTATCTCTATTTTGCAATAGATGTGAATTACTTTATCTCTGGGCTCAAAGAACTGACTTAGCTATCAGTCAATATCCATGTTTGCTTATTTCCAGAACATCAGTCAACAACCATGATTTCTTCTGCTCTTATGGTTCTGATTACTACTATGTGCAGCCTCAATGCAGATGCAGAAAAGTCAAATGCAAAATTTTACATGTCTAAAAATAAAATCACATGTTCTTCAACCACAAACACGTCAGAAGCCTTTGGGTCCTCATCACAACAGAGATGGTGCTGTTCCATGCTGTGCACGCAATCAGACAAGATGTGCGTTGGATTTGGCTATTCTGATTCCATGTGCGAGTTGTGCTTCAAATGTACGCCACCTACTGATCCGCCACATCTCAACTCAGATTATGATCTCTATGCAGTACCTGCGATCAAAGAAACAGATCTTCAGGAAAGTAAGAATTAATTTTTTTTAATATATATAAATATATATTGTTAAAAACGACAACGATAATGATATACTTTATTTAGTCCAATACGGAAACTCTTATGTGGTACAAGCAGGCTCAAGCATTACAATAAAACAATTAAATGTGCACAATTATAAGAATATTTACATTAGTTAATCTTATGTACATTGTTTTGACCTAAAATTGTAATATCTGATACTTGATGGTACAAAGCTTTTTTCCGTAGCGGCTTGTTCTTGGCTTTGTTACTAACAGTCTTTTGCCGGATTGCAACATCTTATAACAATTATTTAGAGGATGATGACACATTTACTTTCTAAGTCTCATGAGGATAATTTGCTTTCAGATTTGTTATTTTATGTCTCGATGGATCCCATATCTGGAGGAGTCATTCGCCCTGTATTTACTATTTCAGTCTCATGATTATAATTTTCTATTTTTTAGATCTCTTGATCCATGTCCCGATGGATTCCATATCTGGAGGAGCCATCCCTGCCCTTGGTACAACAGCCAGTGTCCATGGAATCCCAGGTTAATATCATTGCTTGATTTTTTTAATGAAAATTTCATCGACCTTTTCGTGAATCTCCTTCCTCTCTTTTTAATTTGTAAGAGCATAACATTTTAAAGACGTTTTGATCATTAATCATCACTTCTAATAAGTGCTATAGATGCTACAGTGCCTTATGAGATTTCTTGATAAAAATTCGAAATGTGCCAATGTAAGTCTCCTTCCTCTCTTTTTAATTTGTAAGAGCATAACATTTTAAAGACGTTTTGATCATTAATCATCACTTCTAATAAGTGCTATAGATGCTACAGTGCCTTATGAGATTTCTTGATAAAAATTCGAAATGTGCCAATGTAAGTCTCAACTTTATATATAAGAGGGGCGTCCAGAAAGTTCACATGCCAGCTTTTTTTTATATGGACACTTATTTTCAATGTAGAACTATGAATTAGGATAAAATGGCTTTCTGTGTCTCAGTATTACCTCAGGCACCTTGCTGAACTTTCTGTTTTCTGTTTCCACGGCAACCGCAGAAGCACTTAAAAACGTCTGAATTGTCCAAAATTTTGGAAATCCATCTGAAAGCAGCTGAATTTTGACCTGTGAAAGAATCAGTTATACGTTGAAATAAATGTCCACATAAAAAAAGCCGTGAACTTTCTGAACGCCCCTCGTATATTATATACAGTATATATTTGATATGAGAAAAAAATGATTTGTTTCTGACTCGGTGCACAAACAGGAGTTGTCAGTCTATTTAATCAATCTGGAAACTTCAAATGAAAGCATTAAATGTTTCTTAAAGTAAGGCAGCCTATCCACAAACATCACTACCAGAGCTGAGCACATGTTCGATTGACCGTGCTTTCCTTTGCAGGTCCAAACACAACTGTTGGAAAAATTGACAATGCTGTCTTCCTGCCTAATGTTGGTGAAAATGACAACAATCACATAAGACTTGGAGGTCACAAATTCGATTGTTTGGGAACTATTTCTCTTTGTCCGGATGGAGTGACGTTGGCGTTGTGGTTCAATATTGAGTCTAAAATTGGAGGCATGGCTCACATGATGCTGTCAACCGTATATGACATACAGATCCGCACTGCTGGCGCCCACTTCCCCTATGTGACCATCAAGAACGGGAGCCACACCCAAAAGTTCGAGATGGCGTTTTTCCAGTACAGCACGTGGTACCATATGGGAATAACATATGCTCCCAGTTCAGGCGCTGAAGTTTACATCAATGGATGCATCCCAGATAGGCTTACCAAGTCTACAGTACAGCAATCTACAGGCATCATCAATAACTTTCAAATGGGATGTGTTGGAGGAACCAAATGCACCAGAGTCTTTTTTGACGACCTGCGTTTCTGGACTGTCAAGAAGAGCAAGTTGTTTATGTGGCAGTTGGCGAAGTTATAGATTTTTCCGAGACACTTTTTACATCTGAGTTAAAAAGATAGATATGCACCAAGGTGACACAGGATATTACCATGCAATAAATATTTATCATTTTAGTCATGCTGAAGAAGAAACTAGCATTGTACATAGCCTTATTAGGCAACTCGTCTTCGATGACAATAACGTGAAGCCATGGTCTCATGAGTAATTTTTAACTAAACTTCTGACCAGAGCACTTTGAGTAAATATAGTTTTGTTGCTGTTTTTATGTACTGCACTTTTGTACCCTGTATATATGTACATAACTCATTCCTCACTCAATGGGTGTTTAAATAAATAAATAATAAACACTAAACAGGTGTGATACAAGTAAAGCATGAGGTGCTCAATCATACGTTGCTCTAACACACCAAAGAGAAATTCACAACATCAGAATTCAACCTTGCTTGTGATTCTTCGTAGGCTTTCTTGAAAAATCTCCATTAATTGAATAATTCATGAAAGAATATGCAAATAATTCAGAGTAAGAAGTAACAGGCTTTCATTTTTCTTAGCACAAGAAGGCAGCTGAAAGAAAATACGATGAGAGGCATATGTGAAGTTGTCTTGAGGGCATAACTGGAGATCTCAATTTGGACCAGAAAAAAATTTTACCAGTGGAAACCATTGTCACAAAATATCAAATGTATTGACTACTGAGTCATCTTCACTGGAGGATCTGCAGAAGTGGTTGATGGAAATAAATTGCAGTTTTGAAAGTTCAAAATACCACATATCCCACTTGAATCAAGTGGGATATGTGGTAATGACTGCATGGACAATGTCTTCATCTCATTAAAAGTTTCGGACAAACTTTCTGAACACTAGTTCAATGCTACAGCCTAATGGCATTTGAACATTTTGCTTAGTGTATTGAAATGACAAAATCAGTTTTATGAGAAGGTCTAAAGGGAACCTTCATGTGAATTCAGACAATGGGTGTGTATTCGAATCTCAAACATTTTTTTGAAGGACAGTTTCTTTGGTTTTGTCCAAGAAAGGTTCTCCAGTCTCATGTCCACAATTCCCCAATTAAAGGTGTAATCGCATCTGCCCAAATTTCAGACCTGTCAGGCCTAAAACTTTCAAAGAAGATTTCATTGTTCCTCAGCCAAGACGCTACCTTTCATCTGTTCCCATCAATCCCCAGATCTGATCAGAGTCACATTCAACCCAAATTTGATTGCACAGTGAGAGAGAACAACAAATACAGCTGGTTCACCCAGGTGGCAACACTAGGAGCCACGACCTGGATGTTTTCAAGAATTTACGCTCCCGGGAAAGTAAACCGGGATGGAAGAGGATGGTTGAGACAGCTGTCCAAAACTTCTAGACAACAAAGTTAAGAGAAGAGTCAGCTATCCAATCATCATTAGAATGGCTTATCCCCAGCATGTAATTGACCCCTCACCAATTGTGGAGCGCCTGTAAAGGTGCCCCCGGGAGAGTCCATGAGGCCACGGTTTGTGCACGGATGCTGGTGGGTGACAGGTGGGTTGCTACTACAGGTCTGCGCGGTCAGCACCGCACCGCGCGGGTTGCGGTGCAGTGTGCAGTGCAGTGCGGTGCGGTTTGAAAATTTGCGGTGCAGTGCGGTTGCGGTTTTGAACTTAACAAGTGCGGTGCGGTGGCGGTGCACCGCAAATCAAATGAGTGCGGTGCGGTGCAGTTGCGGGTTTTCTTTAATTACACGAGAACCGCATCGGAACCGCGCATGTGTTCATTCTTGCAAGAAGAGTGGGTTGTCCAAAGAGTTGATTAAATTATGTTTACTTAATATTTTAACTGTTTATTAAATGTTTACAAATACTTTCTCCATAATTACTTATTCAATTCTTGTATCACTTATATGATTATGTCTTAATTCATTAAATTCATCTGCTCCAAAAAGCATTTAGGGAGGGGGAAGTAAAATATCTTACTTATCTTTCCTAAACCACCCAGATCTGGTCAGAATCCGTGTGATAGTAAGGTCATGATTGCTATAGCTGTTTCATTTTCAGATTTTGACCAATAAAAATATATCTGTTTGTATTTGGGCAAATGTCGCTCGCCCCCCCCCCCAAAAATCGCACGTGCCGCACTCCTATGACTTACAGTATCAACTTTTACTCATAGAAACGCTCACATTTGGTTCAGTACTCCAATTTTGAGTTTAATATTCATCCTACATTAGATCCACAAGTATTATTAATTCACCTTTCATAATATCTTAGTAGTGTAAGAAAATGGTCGCGGGTATATGCGGTTTTTAGGTGCGGTGCGGTGCAGTTGCGGTGATACATCACTGCGGTGCAGTGTGGTGCGGTTCTGCTGAGCTGCGGTGCAGTGCGGTGTGGTTCCAATTGTCTGCGGTGCGGTGCAGTTGCGGTTCTGAACTTCGCGGTGCAGTGCGGTTGCGGTTTGCAAATCAGGCACCGCGCAGACCTCTAATTGCTACAGGACCAAAGGCCTATCTGCAAAATTCATTAAGATGAAGGACCAAAGATGCGAAATCTGTAATACAGGAGAAGAGGAAGACATTGTGCACCTGCTGATAGACTGCCCCAGCCTGCATGTATTCAGAGGGACAAAAATAAGGGCAATCTAGGATTTCTACAGAGAAATGCGACTACCTTCCCCGATAACTAGTCACGAATTATGTTTGGTCATCCTCAACGGAAGCAACTACATCAAATCTGGAAAAGGAACCAGATCGACTTTGGCCCAAATCGTTGAAATCCTCTAGGTAAGAAGCTCAAGAAAAATAAACCATTTGTGTCACTTGCTCTGCGGCAAACTTGCAAGAGAACGAGAAGTCCTGCTGAACCAGTGATATATACATGTAGCTGTAGCTGTAGCCTGTACTTTTTAGAGTAGTTTTACGTGGATGCATAGAGTTATTTTTATTAAATGTAACTTTGGTTTTTAAGTTACAATTTTTAACCCATCCAGACTTTTGAGTTTAATTTTCATCTTATTAACAATTCACACTCCAGGCAGACTGGAGGTTCACCTGAGAGAGAGGTGCGAACTAATCTGAGAAGAAGAAGAAGAAGTGGGGTTTCATTCTGTTGCGATTCAATTCCAAATTTCATCTCAACGACATCATATCAGGTTTTCTCATAATACATATTTGGAACAAGAAATTGGGCAGTGACTCACCTGCTCACAGTAACTTATAGCTAAGGTAATACATTACAAGTATATAGCAAGAGACAATTTCACTTCTCTGAGAGGCAAATATAATCTCCGGCAAAAGATTCTCAGCTGTAACAATTCGACGAAAGTAACCAATTGTATTTTCAAATTTAGGGAGAGATTTTTTCAAATTAGATATTTTCTTGAAAATTGCAATAGTTGGACATTTTTAAGTTTATAGGAGCCACAGAATTGTGCACACAATCAGTCTGGTGAAAATGAGAACTGCATGCTACTGCCACCTGACAAAAAAGTTGATTTTGTATGCTACATCATTGCTGTCCCAAGAAATAGTACCAATTTCATTGCACATTCACAAAATTTCTATTCAACATTGATGTATACCAGAGTCAGAGTCACCAATCACATAACTAAGGAAGTAGACAAGGCCATCAGCACACTCAGACACAGCCCCGGTGTCTTCCAGACAAAATTGTGTGTGTTCCTCTGATCAAAATGATGTGGACGCTTGCAGGAGCTCGCGGAATAGCACACTAATCACTAGGTGGCAACACAAGACAGCATATGTTCTGATCTGTGGCAATGCAAGGGCAGTCCACTTGTAGACAGGCACACAATATAGTTCCCGTATTCCTATTCATGGGAATGTGTTACCACCCAGACCAACACAATAGGCAAATCAAATAAGCAGAACAAAAAGCAAACAATATGAATACAGATGAAGGAATGACTTGCACAAATCCAGTGTTCATTTACAGTTCATTTTACACTCTACAAAGCAAGAATACAGATGCAACCATTGGTCAGTTTGGAATTATTTTAGTTGTTCGGAAACTATTCACTGCCAAAGACGGCCTAACATCACACAATACAACACATAGCAACCGGGCTCTGTCCCTGGCTTGGTAGGTGTATCTTGCAGGACAAGTCATGCTCAAACTACTTTGAAGAAAGACCTATGACCAATGGCAGAGAAAAATGTTTCAGTTTCTTGACCTTGTTCTGAAGGACAACAGAAGGCATCTGGGCAGTGGCTCAAAAGACACAGGTTGTTCTCTTCTTTAAGAGCTATGGAAAGGGTTTAGTTGCAGAAGAAAACGGGAACGTGGATGGCAAGGGGAGATTCTTGAAAGGCCTATTCAGTTTCTCAAGAATGCTTGTGGGCAATTAACAATGACCCATTGGGCTGAGTACATGGCAGCTGCTTCTCAACATTGCATGAGCAACAACTTGCCAAACAAGGAGGCACAGAGAATCAAGTGACGTTCTGCAGGGGTTAAAAAAGTAATTTTAATTTTAGCTGATGAAGTTTCTACATCTTCTTTAACCCTAAGCAATTACAATGCAAAAAGGTGAATTGAAAGCCAAAGCAAATGACACTGTTATCTACCATTTGCAAACTTGCTGTGAATTTTACAGAGCTCACGAAATTTAGACAGAGTTGAAAATGTGTCAGTTTCTCAACACAATATAAATATAGTGAATGATGGCAGTCCATTGCCATTTCAAGCCAGAAGTAAACAGTATACATCGTTACTCTATCAGACTTTTCTAACTGATGCTCTTCGAATATTCATGTGCATGCCTACCAGAAGGAAAAATGTCTATGCCTGTTACAATGTTACATGTACATAAGCCACCTGTGCCTGTTTTCCATACCTCTCACAGGTCTCACAAATCTTTCTCCTCCAGGGCCTGGATTCATGACCCATTGAACATACCATGATGAATGTAGTGACAACTTAGGATTGCTGATATTGTATGGTTCTTCTGCTGTTCTGCAACATTGCCTGCCTCTGCCAGTCGAATGAGCCTTTCCAAGGAGCTACACAAAAATATCTCTGCATGAATCGACACTTAGAATATATGACAAGGAGGAGGCACATCTAGTAAAGCCCTTCTGGCTCTAATGGAATGTCCAGCTAAAGGAACATCATTTTCCTTCAGCTAATAAGGCATCTAGATATTAATCCTAAAGTAAACAAAGCAGAAATAAAAAGGAAATAACTACATGTATATCCCTCTAACCTATACTGTAAACCGTGGAAGCATGTCCCTTCTAATAATTCACAACTGAAATCCCTTGTATTTCCTAGTTATACTTAAAAACATCTAGTTATAGGGTTAATAAAAAATGATTTCGATTTACCTCAACATGTCAAAGCCATTCTTCTAACAGGGTCATTGTATAATGTACATGTTTGACATTTAGTGCATGAGGTAGAAAATCAAAAGCCCATCAATGGCCAATGACCATCATGTTGTCATAATGTCACTACTTGTTTACCCCAAAATTGCTACTCGCTCATGTTTCATAAGCAATCAATATATGATGGACACTGGAAGGAGCTCTGGTTTCCCCTTGTTCATCACAGTTATACATAGTACACAAGGATATTTTGGTGTGAAATCACAAGCAATTGTCAAAGATTAAAGCCGGAGGTCATTTGTCCATCTCATCTGGCATTCAGACCAAAGGTCCCAATAAATCAAGGTTATCATTTTAAAGATGGATTGTCCCTCAGTCACTGCGCTTTAAAGGTCAAAATGGCTTTTTGTCAGAAGAAACACATTCTTCAAAGACTGCAGTGCTTCACTCTGACAGTTATCCAGTAAATAAATGGGACTGGCCTCGGTCTGCAGTCAAAGGAATTCTTATTTATTATGAGCCAATATTATCCAAATTCATCCAGATAGCTATTTAGTAGTTCTGATTACTCAAGAAATCCTCGGCGCAATTTCCTTTTTACATTAAATTTTCCTGGTGAAGTTCCGAAAGAGAAATCTAGGTTTAACAGGTGATTTTGCGGCACGCTTTTTCAAACATAAGTGCAGTGTGTCCAATAGTGCAAAACTTCTCTTTGAGAGATTTGGACAGAGAACCTTAATGGGTCATTAACCGTCCAGCTTGCCTCTCTTCAGGAAGTGCAAGGCTTTGATGTAATCTGCCGATTATGTAGAAATGACATAATAGCCCATTATTCCTGAAAATTTACCAGTGGAAACCATTGTCACAAAATATCAAATGTATTGACTACTGAGTCATCTTCACTGGAGGATCTGCAGAAGTGGTTGATGGAAATAAATTGCAGTTTTGAAAGTTCAAAATATCCCCATATCCCACTTGATACACAACCTTGCATTAGCTAAATTGGAACGCAGCAATGACTGCATGAACAATGTCTTCATCTCATTAAAAGTTTCTGACAAACTTTCTGATTGCCAGTTCAATGCTACAGCCTAATGGAATTTGGAAATTTTGCTTTGTGAAAAGAAGTGACAAAATCAGTTTTATGAGAAGGTCTAAAGGGAACCTTCATGTGAATTCTGACAATGGGTGTCTATTTGTATTTCAAACATATTCAAAAAAGATCAGATTCTTTTGGTTTTGTCCAAGAAAGGTTCTCCAGGCTCATGTCCTCAATTCCCCAATTACAGGTGTAACTGCATCGTCCCTAATTTCAGTCCTCTGATCAATATCTTTTGAAAGAAGATTTCATTGTTCCTCAGCCAAGACGCAGCCTTTCATCTGTTTCTGTCAATCCCCAGATCTGATCAGAGTCACATTCAACCCAAATTAGATTGCTGTGGGGTTTCATTCTGTTGCGATTCAATTCCAAATTTCATCTCAACGACATCATATCAGGTTTTCTCATAATACATATTGGGAGTAAGAAATTGAGCAGTGAGTCACCTGCTCACAGTAACTCAGCTGTAACATTTCTATATAGATGCATATAAGAAGATATTTTCTGAATATTTTATTGTCACCCAGAATAACAGATGCCATTAATCATCCATCTCATCTCATCTCATTTCACTTCACTAAGGGGTGTCCAACCCACAAACTGCAGAGTTTCTATGGGCACCCCTCAACATCACATTATATAAAATTTCACTATATGTTGTCCTGCTATTGATTTATGTGGATGTTGAAAATAAATTTCTATTCTATTCTACTGTACCTACAGTGGGTTGCAGAAGTATACACCCCCCTGGAGTGGTCTTCAATTTTCTGTCATATCTTCCTTCAGAAATGCATCATCAATCCCATACTTCTGCATGCTCATACTAACCTCTCTTGTAACCTATATTCACCATAAAATTCTGGGGGGTAACTCATGGAATAGAAACAATTTAATTAGCAAAAGTTAGTGTTGCAAAAGTATACTACCCTTGTAAGTTTTTGATGTGTTTTCAGTGATAATTATGTTGTTTTGACCTGAAAAAGTAAAATTATGACATCAATAGTTGATCTATGATTGGTTTTTAATATTTCGGATTGTTTTACCAAATTTCTTTAACTTCTATGGTCAACTGTGGATGGAAAATATCACAAAATCAACCTACTGTAAAAAAAATTGTAAAAAATTCAATATGAAAATAAAACAAATATCTAAAGATGTTGATAAGCTGCATTTGAGAAGTTTAGAGTTTGAGTGGTGAAACAAAAATATTTTGAGCCCTAATTACACATCAGCATCCCAAATAGCAGTGTCAGAATAAACTGACATTTATACCTGACAAAAGGTGTTAGGATACTCTTTTCTTGGGACGCCCCCCAAAAAGCAAGAAAAGGGCAGAACAGGCAGGGACACACCCTGATACAACCTAGAAAGAGTATCGGTTCAGTATCTGCAACAGAAATGAAAATACATATGGTCACAGGAACCTGCGGCGATACTTAGTTTTGGCCGTTTCAGATTTGATGTTTTGTGTCTTAAAATATGTGTTTTCAATAAAGCCAGTATTCCTGTATGGTTCTAACAGCAATGAATATAAAGTAGGTGTGATTTAACAATGCTCAATCAAGTTTAAGTCACATTTTTAGTCGTCACCCAATTTGTGATAAAATATGTAAATTATCAAAAAACTTGATCCGACTCATTTATTAATTCAAAGATATCAAACTGGAAAGTGTCTTGGGTTCTATCAGGGTAAGTATACACCTGCACATTTCCTTGATATTTTCTCATTTATCTGAGAAGCTGGTTCCAAATTTTTATGTCAGGTGAAAACGTCACCTGGAATACATATTTTGGACCAGTCTATACAAGAAGGGACTTTCTAAAAAATTACTTAAAACAGCACTAACTGCTTAAACAATATAGATAATCTTTCAAATAATGCTCCCTTGGACTTCCGAGGCTGGAAACCTTTTATAGCTGCATACAATCTCACTACATGGAGGGGGGGTATACTTTTGCAACACTGATTTTCACTGAATTCATTTTTTCTGCTCGTCCATGACTTAACACCCAGAATTTTATGGTGAATATAGGTTCCAAGTGAGGTCAGTATGAGCATGTAGAAGTATTGGATTGATGATGTATTTCTGAAAGAAGATATGACAGAAAATTGAAGACCACCCAAGGGGGGTGTATACTTCTGCAACCCATTGTATATAAATCAGCAACAGCAACCAATTGTATTTTCAAATTTAGGGAGAGATTTTTTCAAATTAGATATTTTCTTGAAAATTGCAATAGTTGGACATTTTTAAGTTTATAGGAGCTACAGAATAGTACACACAATATAGTTCCCGTATTCCTATTCATGGGACCAACACAATAGGCAAATCAAATAAGCAGAACAAAAAGCAAAACAATATGGATACATATAGAGGAATGACTTGCACAAATCCAGTGTTCATTTACAGTTCATTTTACACTCTACAAAGCAAGAATACAGATGCAACCATTGGTCAGTTTGGAATTATTTTAGTTGTTCGGAAACTATTCACTGCCAAAGACGGCCTAACATCACACAATACAACACATAGCAACCGGGCTCTGTCCCTGGCTTGGTAGGTGTATCTTGCAGGACAAGTCATGCTCAAACTACTTTGAAGAAAGACCTATGACCAATGGCAGAGAAAAATGTTTCAGTTTCTTGACCTTGTTCAGAAGGACAATAGAAGGCATCTGGGCAGTGGCTCAATAGACACAGGTGGTTCTCTTCTTTAAGAGCTATGGAGAGAGTTTAGTTGCAGAAGAAAGGTGGAAAGTGGATGGCAAGCGGAGATTCTTGAAAGGCCTATTCAGTTTCTCAAGAATGCTTGTGGGCAATTAACAATGACCCATTTGGCTGAGTACGCAGCAGCCGCTTCTCAACATTGCATGAGCAACAAGGAGGCACAGAGAATCAAGTGACGTTCTGCAGGGGTTAAAAAAGTAATTTTACTTTAAGCTGGTGCAGTTTCTAAAACTTCTTTAACCCAAAGCAATTAAAAAGCAAAAATGTGATTTGAAGGCCAAAGCCAATGACATTGTTATCTACCATTTGCAAGCTTGCTCTGCATTTTACATAGCTCACATAAACTTAGATGTGGAGTGAAAATTTGTCAGTTTCTCAATACAATATAAATATAGTGGATGATAGTGAATGATAGTGAATGATGGTATTCCAAGCCAGAAGTAAATAGTATACATCGTTGCTCTATCAGGCTTTTCCCACTCATGCCCTTCGAATATTCATGTGCGTGCCTACCAGAAGGGAAGGGGCCTATTCCTGTTACAAGTAAGCCACCTGTGCCTGTTTTCCATATCTCTCACAGGTCTCACATCTCCTTCACCCCCAGGGTCAGGATTCATGACCCATTGAACATACCATGATGAATGTAGTGACAACTTAGGAATGCTGATATTATATGGCTCTGTTGTCCAGCAAAGCTTCTGCAATTCTGTAACATTGCCTGACTCAGCCAGTCGAATGAGCCTTTCCAAGCAGCTATAGAAAAATATTTCTGCATGAATATCTCTACATGAATCGACACTTAGAATATATGACAAGGAGGAGGCACATCTACAGGGTGACCCACCTCAACTTGTGCATTGATGTTGTAACCAAAAGAGAGTTTGCTGAAAAAGTTTAGGATTTCCAATGCAAAAACCAAATAGGATTTTCAGTGACAAGAGCCAAGAGAAGAGTATTATGCAAGTTTGGTTCACTTTTGGTTAAAATTGGACTCAGAAAAAGAGTTCAAATTTTCGCATAGGTTTTTTTCTGATTTTTCACAATTTAGCTCTGTCAACCTTGGAAAATTTTTTCGGCTCACATGTAATGCATGTACTGTATTACAGAAGCTATAACAAAGCAGTGCCAGGGCTTTTCTTTGAAGGAGGTTTGGGTTTACGGAGTCAGGAAGCCCAAATACTGTCCTGATGCAGTGCACCATTTTCATACCGGTAATTTCCTTGGGTCTATTACCAGTGATGGGTGGGCTAAACATGCTAAAGTTGTTGTTACCTCACAATAAGCATTTGAATAGCTCAATCTTACACGGGAATATCATTAATCACTTTCAATTTGAGCATTGATGTGTTTATCCGCCACTTTATTAATTGTTCCAATAATGCACATAAATCGTCATCAATGGATCTTATATCTTCACGAAAAATGACTTGGCTAGGATTTCTAGGCCAAATGACATGGTGAATTTGTTGAGGGGAATCTTCTGCACCTGACAATATTAAAGAACCATGTGTTTCCATCACAAATGTTGGTCAAAATAAGGCTAGATTTTGAGGGATGGAAATTTGTGACTTTCTAGATGACACCAAAAATGGATTTTGGTAGAAGTGTTGCTATACTTTTTCTCTTTGCTTTTAAAACCTGAGTGTCATGTTTTACGTTTCTATTGACTCTGACAATCATAATACCTTACTATTTTGTGTTGGAAATCATCTGACTGTCGGTTATGCTAATTGTTTTGCCATATTTTGACTTTTTTGTCTCCGACTGGGTGTCATTCTAAATTTTCTGACTTTGTAACATATACTGGACTCTAAATCTCACAAACACCATCCATTCCCTTCCTTAAGAACCTCCTTTTGCATATTAAATTCATTTCAGGCAGTTTTGCAGGACTTTGTTGATGCTGGTGCACTTTGAATTCTTCTCTGCTGATTTTTCGGCACAAAATAAAACAGCGACACATTTTCACTTGCCTGTCATTTTTGATAGAATTACTGCAGAGGCTTGTAACTCACTTTATCTAATAGCCATTACTACCAATTCGACAAATATCATTTCAAAAATTGCCTGTCTCATTTTTGTTGTCTTCAGTAAAATGTTAAAGTCATGCACAAGTTGAGGTGGGTCACCCTGTAGTAAAGCCCTTCTGGCTCTAATGGAATGTCCAGCTAAAGGAACATCATTTTCCTTTAGCTAATAAGGCATCTAGATATTAATCCTAAAGTAAACAAAGCAGAAATAAAAAGGAAATAATTATATCCCTCTAACCTACATTATGAACCATGGAAAGTTTCCCTTCCAACAATTCACTGAAATGCCTTATATTGTTCCTAGAACATTCAGTTATAATTAATTGACCATACATAGGGTTGACAAAAAATCATTTTGATTTTCAACATGTCAAAACCATTCTTCCAAAAGAGTAATTGTAGAATGTAAACTTATTCACATACTGCCTGAGGTAGAAAATCAAAAGCTCATCAATGACCATCATAATGTCATAATGTCACTACTTGTTTACCCCACAAATTGCTACTCGATCATGTTTCATAAGCAATCAATATATGCAGGACACTGGACGGAGTTCTGGACGGAGCTCTGGTTTCCCAATGTTCACCACAGCTATATATAGTACACGAGGATATTTTGGTGTGAAATCACAGGCAATTGTCAAGGATTAAAGCTGGGGGTCATTTGTCCATCTCATCTAGCAATCAGAACAAACTACAAAGGTCCTAATAAATCAAGGTTATTATTTTAAAGATGGATCGTCCCTCAGTCACTGCGCTTAAGGTCAAAATGGCTTTTTGTCAGAAGAAACACATTCTTCAAAGACTGCAGTGCTTCACTCTGACAGAAATCCAGTAAATAAATGGGACTGGCCTCGGTCTGCAGTCACAGGAATTCTTATTTATTATGAGCCAATATTATCCAAAATCATCAGGATAGCTATTTAGTAGTTCTTATTGCTCAAGAAATCCTTGTCGCAATTTCCTTTTTACATTAAATTTTCCTGGTGAAGTTCTGAAAGAAAGTCTAGGTTTACTGCCGGTAGGCAGTCTTGCGACAGAAAACTTTGCTATGGTTCCACTCAACATTTTTGCGACCCAGAATTTGTCGCACCCGAATTTCGGCAATAAAGGCCCCTTATCTCGGCAATTTTGACTGTTTGACTGGTAGATACATGTCTGAAAATGCCATATGACCCAAACTAACCTGTTTAAACATCCCAGGAACTTCATAACCGACCACTGAAATCACTAAGCGGGCCTTAAATCCACCGCTCGCAGCCATAGCGTCAATACTGGTGTACTTAAAATGCGGGTGGAGCGTGCGGAACAGCACCACACACTCGGAATAGCACTGTGGGGTCTTTAAATGACCAGATTTTCAAAGCTATTTATGTTACAGAAATGGCAGACCCCATTTCTAAAACCTGAGAAAATGCCCAGTTTTCACATGGCATATTAGAAGCTGTGTGTGTTATTTGAAAGGGTTTCAGGAAACAAACAACAATCTTGAAGAAAGAAATTTTGGGGAAAAAAAACAAATGAGTATTAACAAGAATCCGCGGATTCAAAGCCTGGCTCAGGTGGCAGTGATGACGGCAAAATATGTAGCAATGCTGGTGAAATAGTTAAGTCTACTTTTTTGGAATTTCCAAATTGGAAATGGCAGAGAAAGGTGGTTCTGAATTGCGGCAAGTGAAGTGCTGTTATTGTGGTTGTTCCATGAACAATATAATATCCAAATAACCACGAAAAGAATTGTACGATTTTTTTAAATCTTGAAGTCGCCCAATTTCCTCCTATGAAAATATTGGCGAAATTGAAAAAAATTTGGAACAAAAAAATTGTTTTTTTTAATCTAGGAAAACAATTTTTTTCTTTTTTTTACTTTAGGAAAAAAAAAAAAATCTTGCCAATTATCTTGGAGCAAAAAATGTTTAAATTTTTAAAAACAGAAGTTGCCCGACTTCCTCCTTTTGAAAAAAAAAAAATTAGCGTAATTGAAAAAAAGTTGAATTTTTTTTTTTTTTTTTTAAATTCAAATCTTGGACAAAAAATTTGGGAAAAAAAAAATTTTTGAAATTGAAAAAAAAAAGTAATTTCCATACATCTAGCTACCCTAACAAACCAATAAAACTCAAAAACAGATATATTGAACCTGTAGTTATTGAACAGTAGAGTTGACAGACAATATTTTCAGACCATTACTCCTGAATTAGCCTGGCGAGCCAGGCTAAAAATGACTCAATAGACCCACTAGCTCAGTCAGTAGTGTATATAGAAGAAGTAAAAGAGCTTAGTCAATTAGGTTAAACATTTTCAAAAAAAAAAACAAGAATCTGTGGATTCAAATCCTGGATTTAGCAATTTGTGCTTTGTTGAGAATTCCAATGCACACAATTTTTGCATTCGGCCTAAGTCAATGAAAGTCCAATGTCTAGAGTTTAGGAATAAATAAATCCCCCCCCCCCCCGACCACTTTTAAAAAGCATCATGCTTTTTGTATTTTTTGGTGGAATTTTAGACCACTTTGGTGTTTTTCACTTTCTATTTCAGTATAATATATATATCATATACATGTTATAAAAAAGCTTAGATAATTACCCCAAATATCCACCATGCAATTTATGGTTGGATCTTTTGGATCTCTATCATCTTTCATGAGAGCATTATGCATTGGAACTAAGTTGTGATACCAGAATAAAGACATACACTGTGTCACTAAGATTGTTCATACAGCTCCTGGTAGCATTGCAACTAGACACCAATATGAGATCTGTTGATTGTATAAATATCATTTAATGGATCCATACATAATTAGGTCTTTTGAGTTTTGATCCTACACATAAACATATATTTTCTCTATTGGTGTCTGAACACTGGTAAAAATAACTTAGATTGTCCAGGGGGAGGGATTACGGGAAAGAGAATGGGGGGTGGTAACCTGAACTCTCACCCCCCTCCAAATCTCATATATGTGTTCAATGTCCAGTCGTATAGGCCAGTATTCTGTTAAAAAGTCCCTAATTGGCCTAAAACAAATAAGTTGTGCATTTATTTCAAAGTGCCACAGAACTTGACAGAAGGTTCCCTGGAAATAACTCACAGGCTTCAGTGTTCTAATCTATACCTGTCGATTCAAGTGGTTCAAATCAAATTATTTGATAATACATTGGTAATACAAGACTTTAAACAGAACAAAGAACTGAGGGCTGCAGATTGTCGATTGTAATTAGACTTGGTACCTGGTCATTTTAAACAATTCTGTGTCATGGTATTGGGCCTATGGTCACGATTGCAACTAAGTCAATTGGGTGACAAAGGAGGCGTTACAATTAAGTTGCAGAAGTCAAATTTCGTGCTCAGTGTCATTCTGAAAATACAGTGAATGTATGGCCTCAGCTCAGCCTTGTTCTGCTGGTGCCTAATAGGGCCCTGCACGGGACTAGATTTTTGTCTCACTCCCGCCCGTTCTTTCCAAATCTGCTCCCACTCCAGTCCCGTTCTAGGCATTACAATGATAAAATTTTCCGAATTTTGACCCACTCCCGCCAAATTTTGTCAAGTTCAGTATAGGCACTGCCTATACTGCAGTGGCGACGCCCTGGCAGCAACTGTGGATGCTCAGTCCCTCAAGTTGTCCACAAGTCGTCCACAAATACAGGGCATTATGCAAGTAAATATTTAGAAAGAACTCTCTCAATTGAAACTTATCCTACACCAGCAACTGTTGTTCATTTGATTACTGTATGTGGTATATTTACCACATTTAGGCTCAAAATACAACCATGTGGACAATAAAAAATATTAGAAAAACATTGTCCACAAAAATCATGAGTTAGTGATTTAGTCCTAAATGCAGGCAGAATGACATTACGCCCTCCCCAATAAAATTCTAATTCTGTTTGATTGAACCTTTCATTTAACAATCAATACTAAATCACTTGCATCTGCATAGGCAGGTAAATGCACTGTTTAATAGTGTTGACAACTAAAAAAGAGAAGAAATCAGATGTCTTGTAACTTTGACAATAAATATGCTCTGTCACGACTAATACTATACATCAGTGGTCTTTTCCGAGGTCCCCTCATTCACTTCACTGTGAAGCTATTATTTCAAAGTCTCTTGACTGGCTGAAACAAAGAAATTTTCCATATTGTGGACAACTAGGTCTCACATAGTGAACTATTTTTCAGGCAAAATGCTTGTCATTGACAAAGAATAGCATCAAATCCAATGTATTTTTATTATTTGATTTTTTTTGCAGAGCTATATTTGAAATTTACAAAATATAAAAATAGGATTATTAGGATATTAGTTAGGTTTTCTGTTTTAACATTTTGAATTGTTGCATGTAATGCGGCCAGCTATTTATGCAAATTCAAATAATTCTATTAATATATGCAAAAATAATAAAAGTAGAAATAAGCAAAATCTATTATTAAAAAGTGAATCAAATATTATCAAAATTCCCTTCATATCTCATTGAGTACTCTGCTTGCTACTGTCATCAGTCCACATGCTGCATGTTACATTTTGCAATTAAAATTATTGTTCAATCTCGAACAGTTGTAGTGGCAAAAATAATGATGTTCCACCAAAGTGCATACAACAGCAAATAGCTATTTTAGTGTAGAACAAAGAGGGAAACTCTGCAGAATTCTGATACTAGATGCACTTTTGTCCTGTAGATGTACAGTGCCGCCTATAAGTAAGTGAAACGCATGATATTATGCTATTGCATCAATGCTAAACATCCTCAACCAAAATGCTTGTGGAGGCATGAATTCTCATCTGATGAGAAGAAAACATATTGGGTCATAAAGGCTGATATGTGAGACATGTGGGATAACAATGGCAGCCAATTTTCTCTGATGTAGTCGGGGTTAGGTATGGGTCAAAGTATTTGATAAGTAAGTGAACCACTGATCCCTATTAAATAACATTGGGCCTGTGTTTCACTTACTGATCAAAGACTTTGACCCATACCTAACTCCGACTACAGCAGAAAAAAGTGGCTGCCATTGCTATCTGACATGCCTTTATGACCCAATATATGTTTTCCTCTCATCGGATGAGAATTCATGCTTCCACAAGCAGTTTTGCTGAGGATGTTTAGCATTGATGCAATGGCACCATTTCATGTGCTTCACTTACTTACAGGCGGTACTGTGCACTAAAAAAGAAAAAGTTTTTTTCTAATTTTCAATATTTTACAAAAACTCGACCAATTGCTTGAATACGAATACCAAAATGCACATATATGCTGTAAGACCCATTCATGTGCCAAAAATCATATATATATACAAGTACAATAGTTTAGGCACAGCGGCCAATACACAATGTGTGCAGCCGCCCCCAGTGGATCCAAGCAAGATATAAAAGGAGGTCACGTCGTGATTTCAACATGCCTGGTATTCATTCCTATGCCAGATGCATGCTCTATAATCAAGTTATCTACATCTCTTGACCCAAACATCTCCAAATAAAATAGCCAAGACTGGGCCCAGAAAACATTCTGAAAATGCTTAAATTTCAATTTTCCTGCCAAAACTGTCCATTTTGTCAATGTGACTGCATAAATGGAGATGTGTACACACCTCCATTAAAAATTAGTTTTAAAACCCTACTGGTGATGTATACAATCGCAAGAGATTGTAGTATGCTGATCAATCTTTACTTGCTGGATCATGCTTATTCTTCCTAACAAATTCACTATTTGGGGGGGGGGGGGGGTTTCAGGACCCCTCTGGGTCCTTATAAAAAAATGCATTTGAGGGGGTTCCAAGAGCATTCCCCTCGATAGCCTATGCCTGTATGCACCCTCAATACATGGCTCAAGAAATTTCAAACCAAATATGCCACTGTACTGCACTGTAATTTCACACCATAAATGCACAACCAGTCATCCCTGAAAGATAGATACATAAAGTTGGATAGTTGTAAATCCACTAAAAAAGTATAGACACTTTTTATTAGACAGTTCTTATATATTTAAGTTGAAACTTTTATAAATTTATAAAGCTATCACAGTGTATCATAATAAAGCAGAAAATCGTATCAGCTTTCTAAAATGGGGTCTGTCATTTCTGTAGATGCAACAGTTGAGAAAGAGTGATCATTCAGTCTCATCTGTGCTATTCCTGGTGTAATGAAGCAGTGATGATGCTAGATCATCTCTTACCGCGGCCCGTCCCGCGATCTTGTTCCGCGTTTTAAGTGCGCCGGTCAGGTGACACACCAGTCCACCATGAAGGCACAAGTGAATCAATCTCTCAATAAAAAAGAGAAATTGCCCTCGAAATGCTGTTACAAAGACATGACAAGGGGTATTTAGTTGTCAGGCAAGTACCTATGGCTATGATTTAACTTTTGCACTGCAGTTAATCTCTGGTAGGTGCTGTTACTCTGCTGTAATCGGCATGTTAGGGACTTGTGAAAAATGTTGTGTTCAGCCAATGCTTTGTTGGCTGACTCAAAACTTCGTTTTGAGTCAGCCTTTGTGGGACTACCATAATCTGAGATACTACTTGCTCATACCTATGGTTTGTTTACAATGGCAAGGTCTTACAATAACTGGAAGCAGAACACCGACCTAATTTCTTGAATCTTAAAGCTGGAAAAATAATCTTAAAGCTGGAATATCCATTTTTAACTTAGAAGTATCTTCAATTGATAATTTCATCATACTTCAATGGAACATATGTCGCTCTAACATCAGCTGAACAATGCCCAAGAGAAATTCACAATGTCATAATTCAGCCTTGCTCATAATCCTTCATCTGCGTCCTGGAATTTCTGAATTACTTGAAACAATTGAATCATTCAACAAAGTATGCAAATAATTCAGAGTAAGAAGTAATGGCAATGATTTTTTCTCATATCCGGTAGCTTGAAGGACATACGAATAGATGCACATAAGAATTTGTATTGACGGCATGACTGGCACTTCCCAATTCTAGACCAAGGACATTGTTTTACAAACAAGAACAATCACCTTCCAAACTGTTCTCCTTCGAAGCTGTTCTCTGGTTGGAATCACAGAGATATACAATCATTGACTTAGATCACTTACACATAAAATAATGAAGGACCCCAGTCACCCTCTTGCGAATGAATATCAATTGCTTTTCAGTGGTGGCAGACTCAGAGTCCCATCTGCCAGGGCAAACAGATTTAAAAACACTTTTATTCCTATGTCCATAAAGACTCAGAACTCCATCAATGTATCTTGATGCAAAAATTCAATTTGTCTATATTTTTTAATTTCTTGAATTTTTGGATTTTTGGATGTCAGAGCCACCAAATTTCACATATGTGACCAATAAATGTGTTATGTTATGTTATGTTATCACAAATGCTCAAATGACATATCTTCCTAATTAGATCTGTTTGCTTCTATTCAAAATAAAATACAAATGTCCACCCATACTTGCTTGATACACGGCAACCTGTCCTTGCATTAGCTTAATTGGAGTGCTGGAATGACTGCATGAACAATGCCTTTATGTTATTAAAAGTTTCTGAAAAACTTTCTGAGCACAATCATGGAATCTAACGGCATCTGAAAATTTTGCTTTGTGTATTGAAATGACAAAATCACTTTCATGAGAAGGTCTAAATGAAAGCTTCATGTGAATTCTGAACATGGGTGTGTCTTTCCATCTTAAAAATGTTTTTAAAAGAGTTTCTTTAGGTTTTATCTGAGAAATATTTCCCGTGGCAGGGTTATGTCATCCGTTCACAATTACAGATGAAATTGCATCTGCCCTAATTTCAACCCTCTTGTACCTTCTCAAAGAAGATTTCATTATTTCTAAGCCTTTAATCTGCTTCCGTCAAGCCTCAGATCTGATCAGAGCATACTCAACCCAAATTAGAAAGTCGGGGATTTCATTATGTTGCGATTCAATTCCAAATTTCAACTTAGCATCATCATATGAGGATGAATAGTTTGCTCGTGTGTACTTCGAACAAGACATTTTTGCAGTAACTAACATAACTTATGGCATAGATTACACATTGTGTCTTGGTTGCTCAAGACAATTTCCTGTCTCTGAAAGCTAATTCAACTTTTCTGCGGAAGATTATAAGCTGCAACAATTAGATATAGCGATGAGACAGTCGACGAATATCAAGTGCTTACAGAAAAGCACTGTCCAGAATGTTCCTTGTGAGGTCATATCCCTATTCCTGCCATGTTATTCTGTATGACTCATAAGCAGAAAGTGAGGTAATATCCTGTACTTGCAGTGCTATTATGAGTCACACCACTCATCAATGAGATTACAAGTTGCCAAATTGATTCATTGACTGTTGGAAAGAATGATATGGTATATAAATCGGTAATTAATCGGCAACAGTGCTCAACAAATATCATTTTTAAATGATGGGAGAAACTTCTTCAAACAAGACATCCTCTTGACCACTGCATTTTCAGCTTAAGCCACACAATACTACACATATGTTCACCACATTGATATTTATGGGAATGTGTTACTCCTTGGACCAACATAAAAGACAATACACAAGATAATCAAACAAGCAGAACAAAAGCAAACAATATGAATACAGATGGAGGAATGGCTGGCACAGCTCTGGTTGTCATTTTAAACACTTCATTTCACACTCCATAAGGCATGGAGTCACGTTTTTCCCGTCACCAGTTCATGGACTGGTGTCCATGATGGCACTATATGCTCCAATTTCTCCATTGGTGTCTTGTCTGTGATGTCATGCCTAACCTGAAGAATAAACAGCACCAAAAAAGAATGAGTCCGTCTCTTGACCTCGTTCTGCAGGACAATAGAAGGCGCGTGGGCAGTGGTTCAATAGACACAGGTGGCTATCTTCTGAAGAGCTATGGAAAGAGTTTAGCCGGAGAAGAAAGACGGGGGCGTGGACGGCAAGGGGATATTCATGAAAGGCCTATTCAGTTTCTCAAGAATGCTTGTGGGCAGTTAATAATGACCCATTGGGCTGAGTACATGGCAGCCACTTCTCAACATTGCATGAACAATGAAAAGGCAAAGTAAAGCAAATGATGTTCTTCAAAAGTAATTGCAATTTAAGCTAATGTACGTCTTCCTTGTTCACCCTCAGAAATAAAATCCAAAAATGCGATTTCAAGGCCCAAGCTAATGACATTGTTATCTACCATTTGCGATCTGGCTGTGAGGTTCACATAACTCACAAGTCATTTTTAGTGCCATACTTGCCGCCAGCATTCCTATTCTCAATCGATTATACACAAACACGACTTGCCAGACATTTTGACCAAAAGCTCCCACGGTCGCCGTTACCACCTTTATGACCTAAAAACACTAAAGGCAATGCATTGAGATAACTTGCTACCTTATATAAATGCCAGTTCTTAACATAGACATTACATTTGTTAATTTTATTTCTGCTTTGAAATGGCATCATTAATTCGCTTTCACGACAAAGCAGAAGGAGATTGGGCCTTATTGTAACATGATAGAACACACATTATTAGCTTAGAAACAAAAGACAAATTAAAGCTTATTTAATATAAATGTATTTCCTCCAGTGCTTGTTCTTTCTCAAATGCACATGAATAAATGTAGATAATAATATCATGTATATATATAGAAAATAATGTGTCTGTTTCTCAACATATTGAAGGTTTCCATTCAATAGCTGAAGAAAATGTCTGGTGTAGGCCTATATGTCATCATTGCAATGGTATATCAGGTAGGCCTTTCCTACTGATGGTATGCAATCCTATGTCTCACATACAGGGCTCCTGGGATCCTCCTTGTTTTCCATATCCATGTGGGCAATTTGTCCTATTTGACGTCAGAGAGGTCAGTGTGACGTCAGTGTGACGTCAGTGTGACATCAGTGTGATGTCAGTGTGACGTCAGTGTGACGTTATCCTGATGTCAGGTGAGGTCTGAATGCCCACAGGGATATGTCTCATATAATATATAAGTCTCACATCTCCTTCCCTTCCAGACCCTGGATTCATGGCCCATTGAACATACCACGATGAATGTCGTGCGAGCTGAGGAGAAATCCTGATAATATATAGCTCTCTAGTCCAGAAAGGCTTCTGTGTATTGCCTGACTCTGCCAGTTGAATGATCTTTTCATGAGGGCTATAGGAAAATGTATCCACATGAATCGACCCTGAGAATATATGACAAGGAGGCACATCTCACTCCGATAGTTGTTCAACCAATCACTCACTGTTATCCCATGGCTATATGGCAGCTAGATACGTAATCGTAATAGTGCAGAAAAAGATTGAGAAATAAACAGGAGATTAATATAAGTTATATTATGTGTGTGTAACTGCTTTAACCTGGCAGCGGATAGTGTTCAAAGAGGCTGAAGCCATTCTAAGAAGTGTTTTTCAAGTTTGTTTTTGTTTTTCAGTTCATAGAAATCACTCATTTCTGAAAGCATCATTGGAGCAAAAGAAAAAAAGTTTTCTTAAAATGCTTGTATTTCCTTCGCAGTTTTCTGGTTCGGAATACCCTTACTGGAATTATTTTTCTTCAGGAAAACTTTTGAGTTTATGAGGCAATTATCATTTCAGCCCATATGCTGTCAGATGTAATAAATATTGGCAATGTTATTTTGGCTATTTGTTGACTAATTTCTCCTTAGATGAAAGACTTCTAACAAGACCAGCATTTGGCGTTTATAAACGAATTGCCATCAGCAAAATCATTGCCATAATATAGTGAGCAGAAGATTGATTGATTGATTGATTGATATTTATTTACAATTGCTTTTTTTTTTTTTTGTCCACACCAGACAGAAAGACAGATTATAGATATGCATGGTCAGTGCAGCTCACTCAGCCCAGTTCTGAGCGCTTAAGGGGATTGATTGACAAGATGAGGGAGAGAACGGAAGTTCTCAACATGTTACACATTAAACTCAAGTCAGGGATCTTTTACTTGCCCACCATAGACACTGATACAAGGGGCCACCAATTAAACATTCTATCCGGATGACATCTACCTAGGATTATGCTCATAAACGTCCACTGATAATTTTAGGTTCCCATCCGAGGTTTGAACCTATGCAGGCATAGACCATCAGCAGAGCAGGCACGAACCATAACCAATCAGCCACCCAGCTGGCAAGTCATAGCCCAATTAGCAAGGCTGGCATTTACTGTGCACAAAGTTGTCAATGATACACTGGTGAAAGCAGTTTTGTCAGTAGCCATGCAGGTTTGATGGACTTGTCTGACAACAGGGAATAGAGGTTGTCAATGCATTCTCATCAATAATTCCGGAGATGCTTTTGTCTGCAGAGCATCTTGCAGTTGGAGTTTTTGGTAGCTGCAAGAAGCTAAATGACCAATTATTTCTCTCGAACCTATTTATGGTAACAATAGTGACATTTTGAAGACATCTCGAAGTGGCCAATTTGCCAGGAATTTGCTCGTTGACGAAATTTCTATTAGATCAAGTTTTAGTTGCTTCCCAGCAGACAGAACAGCTGGTAAGTGGCCCCAAACCCTTCGAGGACATTTTAGAAATTTAAAAAGTCACTCTCTGGCAGAGAGTCTCTGCAGTGAACAGTTTGGAAATGGAAATGTAGACAATTTTCTTAATGAAAGATAATCTGGGCTATTTGAAGGCTCATTAAACATAATCAAAGGAATAATTATGGAACACCCACATTGGAATATATGTACACGATCTTTCTTTGCTTCTGAAGAGCTCAAAAGTATTACTGCAAACATAGACCAGTTGGGTCAACAATCAAATATGTCACAGACGAATGGGCAACCGCGACAGGAGAAGCGGACAAGCTACAACGGATCTAGGCACCTGAAATCTTGTTCACAAACTGTGTGACACAAAGCTTCCAAGGCTAAGTAACTTGAGTAAAAACACTGCAAACAGTGCTTTCAAAATGTATTAAAATTCTCAATCATAAAACTGCTCTGAGACAAGTCCTCAAAGAATTTGCAACCTCGAAAGTCAGACCCTTATTAAATTCAAAACAAACTTTCCCTCCAAGCAACGATATAGAATATCACAATCTCTCTGTGTCTCACATATGAATGGAAAACGGACTCAGTGCCTGGATCACTTTACAGCAATTTGGAACACAAGCAACTAGTGTTCGTGATGAGAATACGAATGCCGGAATATAAATTCTTCTGAGATTTAAAGGGAATCTGGATGAAATGAAAGCATAAAATGTGAGGTTTTCCCCTAAAGCCCAACAAAACATGAAAGGAAACAGCTACCCTACATCAAAATGTGTCACAGATGCTCGTGAAAAAATAAATTTGAATTTTCAGTGTTGACAAATGTTTACATCCAGTATTTTATCGACAGATTCGAGAGTGAGTCAAAACATTTACAGGCTATCCTTTCACACAAGCACTGGCTTATTGAATGTTTTCTGAGCTCATTGTGTCTTATGTGCACACTCCACAGTTTAACAAAAGGAATCTACAAGGTTCATAGAGAATGTAACCAATATAACAAAAAAACAACAACATATAATTAATATCAGGAAAAACTTAAATGGTAAACTGCCAAGAACTGAAAGACTTAGAGAACTCTCATTGACCCTGTAACTCACACAAACTTTCTTTGCTACTGAAGAGCTAAAAAACTACATCGAACATGGAACTGGCTTGGCAATCAATCATATATATCGCGAAGACAAAGACAATGCTGGGAAACGTTGTACCTAAACAGTCTTCCCTCAGAGCTATATTAGTCCTTATGTCTGGATTGTGCCATCAATCTTCTCTGTCAGACTGAATACCTTTTTGCTCCTTCTTGGTCAATCAAGTCCTTGCCAAGACACATGATGAAACCATTGACTGACAACACATCCAATCAGGACAGTGTTCCTACTATTTCAAGATAACAATTATTATATCATACCTGAAGAAATATATGAAATATTTTCAAACTTATAAACTTAAAATATTACCAAGGGACATAATATCTATTTCAGTATTTGATATATTTGTGCTATGGCTACTTCCAGCAAAAAGGCAAGTATCAGAGTATTTCACCTGCATACAAAGCAAGTCTCACAAATCTCATAACTTATCTGCCTGCACCCCAGTTGGTGAAGGAATATGCCGCCCATAAATTATATCACACGATGCACACCAACGAGCTGATACCCATGGGACATTGCAAGAAGGCTGCAGGGAGACTACAGGAAATGAGCATTGAGCAATGATGATTTTTGTTAGTTAGTGATCGCAAGCAGGACCTAAACAAAAATGTTTAGTGTTAATTTTGTCATTCATGAATTTTTTAAAACTTTTTTGTACTCCCCTAAAGTCACACATGTACCTGTTTTTTACATATATATTTTTATCCAAATATGGCACATCCACGCATGGTAGTGAGCGCACATACACGCGCGTGTACATGTATTTGCGCGCATCATTACCCTTATATATGCATCCACGACCACATGTGGACATGTCATCCAGAGCATGCGTGGGCCTGAATTCACGCGCATGCGTGTATATGCGATCGTGGACATGCCATCCAGCGCAAGCTTGGATATGCTATCCAGCGCAGGCTTGGACATGCCATCCAGCGCAAGCTTGGATATGCCATCCAGCGCAGTTTATTTATCTGAACAAGGGAGCCCCTCCAGCAGTGGCGTAGCCGTGGGAGGTGGAGGAAGTGCCATCTTTCATGGGACCTGAAAAACGAAAATGTTTGCTAAACCTCTCTAATTTCTGATGAAACACCAAAAAAATATCTATCGGATTAAGCAGCTAAAAACAGCATTCAGCGGCCCCCAGACCCCCGCCGCATAAGCTAGAGCCCTTCGGGCTTCGCATCCTATGTAGTACCATCTCTGAACCTAAACCCCCTCTTTCCCAAATTCCTGGATCCGCCCCTGGGTCCTCTCACTAATTTTGATGTGCGCTGTAAAGCATGTCCACTCATGCGCTGCATAGCATGTGATCCACTCATGAGCTGTATAGCATGTCCACTCATGCAGCTGTAAAGCATGTACACACATCCAAAATCTTCACGCATGCGTGCGCGTCATGACACATCCACGCGCGTGTATGTGTCAAATCTTGCACATCCACGCGTGCTAAAGCGTGTATGTGCGCTCTGGAACATGCGTGGATATGTCAAATTTGGATAAAAATATACCTCGTTTTTTACAGGTCCCTGCACTCGTTTTTGCGTTTTCAAACTTTAGTATACCTGTAAAATTATCTGAATGTGCCATATTTTTAATATGAATGTAACCAGAACAATGTCATTTAACTTATGGGCCATTTTTGAATTTTTGAATTTTTTACTTTTAATTGAATTATGAGAAAACAAGCTGCAAAGTCTGTCCCTGAGTTTTTTTGTCATTACCGGAACATAGGACTATTTATGGCGCCATTCGTTTTCTTACACAAGTGTCAATATCAGTCACATGACATTATAAAACTACTCAAGCAGTTTGACAGAATGATTGTATGCTGAAGAAAATCACACTGGCGAAAGATATTTCATGTCCATTTAAAACTCTTATTTTGAGTGAGTAGGTTTATTATGTGTCATTACCGCAACGGACATTTAACAATCAAGAAAGGAATGCAGCAAAATTTTTCTTTAACTGTCATGAAGCGATGTTGTTCTAGTTCACATTTCTCAAACCTCCCTTGCTGTCTGTGCTGCCGGGCCTCTTAAAAAAAATACTAAAGCTGAATTTGTCATTACCAGAACAATTTGCCACTGTTGTGGTAATGACTCATAGAAATGCACGTTAATTTTAGTCAAAATTATAATTGAGAAAAGAATCATGGCAACCATTGCCAGATGTTTTTCAGAGCCTATGTTGACCTCCAGACTAATTAAATAATAAATTTTTAAAATTTTGAAAAACAGTAAAATTGCCACCCAAATGGGAACATTTCTGTAGAATGACCCGTACACTTCAGTCCATATAATAGAGTGACAGTATACAAAGTCATGTAAGATAGTGTGACAAAGCACAACAGCAACTGAAGAAGTAAAAAAAAAGCAGATACTTGAAATTCTATTCATTTTAAAAGCTTCCAAGGCAGAGTAACAGAGTAAAAATTGTGCTTCTAAAATAAGTTACTGTTACTTTGTAACCACAGTAGATGTTCATTGCCAATTGGACTTTCCCTCCAAGCATCAAGTTGTAATAAGAGGAAGGGACTAGACAACAGGCATTTCTCAGGTATCAAAAAATTGTTGGCTCCAACCTTTGAGAGGGAAACATGATGAACGTCGACACTGTCTGGATCGCTTAACAAAAATTTTTAGAAACATGAGCGGCTAGTGTTCGTGCTGAGAATACAAATGCCAGAACATCTGTTCCTTTAAGATGATGCATGATCTTTTTCTTCAATACAAGGCATAAAAAGTGAGGCAATATAAAAAATATCCCCAAGAGCCAGACAACACATCAATACAAGCATGGCTCCTTCAAAATAAGTTGCAGATGCTGTAGATAAGATTTAGATAGGCTTACATAATAATATACATGTAGCTTCAATGCCAACAATTAGACGAGATGCAGGATCAACATATTCCTCATAAAATTATCAAAGTAGAACTATTGAAAAGTGAAATGGAAAGGTGACAACTGTTACACAGGACAGGATAATATAACATTGGACTCACTCTCTGTAGAATAACATTCAGCATCCTGAATGTGCCAAGTAACAGGCAGAACAGGATCTCGGGTTGCAAGAGTAGAATTTAGAACTCACCTGAAAAGAAAAAGAAAAACAATTTAGATAGAAAACAACAGCATCAGACATATAAAACAAATTAGTAAAAATAACATAAGTCTAACATCTGAGTTACAAACCAGGCGCATGGTTTGCAAGACCGTGAACGGTTTCCAAGGCCATGAAGAGCAATTTACAAATTCAACCTTGTTGGAAGAGACATATGGATTAACAAACTTAGCACATAATTTCAATATAAAAGTTATGTATGACCAAGGAATTTGCATCTACACGTTCCCAATTTCATCCCAACACACTATTTATAAATTTGCACCTCAAGAGCACCCTGAAAACATGGTCTCTTGAGTTGAGCTCACTGATGCAGAATATATTTGAGCTCATGATGCCCATCTAAACTTAATTTATTGATCAATTATGTAGCCTCTGAGGTATATTGGAGACACTGAATCCAATATCCTCCCCTTTTCAATAAAATTCTTGGTTACAGCAATCTGCTCAAGGAACGCACAAACACCAGCCATATTCTATGGGTAATTGGATATAGGGTAATACAAAAAGCTGCTCAAAGTGCAGGTCTGCATTTGAAAGATGCTGAACTACTCAAGAGTGGATGACCTGAATATGTGTGATGCTCAGGCAGTGTATATGAATGCAAAAAAATACATAGCTATATGAAATATAGGAGTAATTTTTCAGTTTTAGTTATGTGATAAATATTTTAAAACTTGCAAATGTCTTGTATATCATATTGATTGATGTATTCAATTCTATAAAACGATGTTCAAAATTCAATCCATCAATCAATCAATCAATCAATTTTTAAGCTGTTTACATTCAACAAAGTTATGTGACACCAACAGCTACTCGAGGAATTGATTGATTGGTTGAGTGACAAAAAGACAGACGGATCACCAAAGTTCACAGCAGGTTGTCAGGGGAACTGATTCTCCTTGTGTCTTATGGCTAGTTCTCACGGAGACGTAACAGAGGGTTTAAGTGACGGCGTTTCTTATATTTCCAGGAAAGGGCAAAGATTTGAGCATGTTCGCCGTCAATTTAGGCTTTACGGCGCAACAGGAACAGCATGCGTCGCTTTAAGAGGTCTTTCTACGCAATTCCTAGAAATTTGACGATGCAGGAAAAAAAGATTCAACCGGTTGAATCTTTGCGAGGAAAGAAGTGGTGAAGCAAGAAGAAGCGTAAAAAGAAATCAGTGCGCGCCGCAGATTTTTAAAGTTGCGACGCACAAAGAAGAGCTTCGACGCAGAAACAGCAGTGTAGCAGAAAGCTCTTGCTTCATGTCACATGTTTCAGACACGCGTCGCAGAAAGACACATGTTCGACGCACGTGAGAGGGTGCGCGCCGCGTCTTTTGGACCCCCAATGCAGCAGACAGAGTGGCGCCTGAGTGCATGCGTTGTTCTATTTTTAGCATCAACCCTTTGTCTGCGTGTCACCCTCTTTTTGCGCAGCGGCTGGGGCAGCAGCAGCGAAGCAGGGGGGGCGAAGGAGGGGGAAAGAGGCGGTCCGCACCCTGCATATATATAGAGGCCAGTTTAGAGCACCATACCCACTCAGACCTTCGACCAGAACACACCTAGAATCCACGACACTATTATCAACTGCTACATTTGCTGCTACTTTTGTTGCTACAATTGTACTTCAAATTGCTGCTACAACATGGGACCAAAGAGGAGAAAGGGCACCGTCGTCACCAGGGCACCAACCAAGCTCAGCACCAGGTCAACACTCCACACTCCTGGGAGCACTCCAGTGACAACTCCAGCTACAACTCCAGCTGCAACTCCTCTCCATGAACCTTCAGATGCTGCAGTGACTGCCTTCTTCACTACAGCCATGGCAGACCTCTCTCTACCTGGGCTCTACACCTCCACTACAGCTGGCAGCCAGACGAAGACCACCACTTCAACCACCAAAGCCACTGTCGTCAGCGAGACCATCTTCGAGGGCCGGCCAGAAGACAGCACAGACGAAGATTCTTCAGTTGAACTCTTTGAAACTGATGAAGGAGACAAGCCTGCTGACAAGCCTGCCAAGCCTGCTGCCAAGCCTGCTGACAAGCCTGCCAAGCCTGCTGCCAAGCCTGCTGCCAAGCCTGCTGCCAAGCCTGCTGCCAAGCCTGCTGACAAGCCTGCTGCCAAGTCTTCCACGGGTCTTCCAGAGCCTACTGCCAAGTCTACTCCAAAGAAGCAGACTCCAAAGAAGCAGACTCCAAAGAAGCAGACTCCGAAGAAGCAGACTCCCAAGAAAACAGCAGAGAGCCAGCCTGTTCTTGCTCTAGACAGAGTGGCCATCCATGAGGACACCTTCGAGGAGGAAGAAGACTCTGCTGATGACACCCCTGCAGCTGCTGAAGCCAAGTCCAAGGGCAAGAAGGGCAAAGGGAAGGCCCCCAAGCCAAACATCCGCAACAACATGGGCATCACAGCTGAACAAGAAGATGACCTCATCAACTGGTACAAGGAGCATCCTGTGCTGTACATGAAGGGGACCAGAGGCTACAAGGGGAACGAGAAGCTGCTGCTGGACTCAGAAAAAGCAAAGGAGCTGGGCCCCAAGTACACCTCCCAGGACATCTTCAACTGGAGGAAGACAGTGCGCACTCACTTCTCCAGACTCGTCAGGCCTGAAGCTTCAGGAGCCGCCAGGAAGGAGAAGCTCACAGAGAGGGACGAGTACATCCTGAACAACTGTCGGTTCCTGAAGGACTCCATCGTCCACAAGCCAGGGAAGGAGCTGTCCGCCATCTCTCAACTGTCTGCCAACCGGCCAGCCTCAGACTCCGATGATGAAAGCTACAACCCTGAGGATTCCCTGCCAGCTTCCTATGACATGCCGGACCTGCCACCTGAACAGCCAGCACAGGACAGCCAGCAGTCCCAAGTCTTCCCTGGAGCACCAAAGCCTGGAGCCGCTGCCAAGGGAACCAAGAGGAAGGCCCCAGGAGATGAAGCCATGCACTCCGCCATGCACGTCATCGCAGGCAGCATGCAAGCCATGTCCTCCGCCAAGAAAATCCTGAAAGGCTCTGGCTGCAAGATGTGCCCCGACCACCAGGAGTTGACACCCGACCAGGAGTACTGGAGGATGAAGTGCCAGGACCTGTACCACGTGGGAGTGCACGCCAGCCCTGAAATCAGGAGGGCGATGGTCAGGACCATTGCAGAGGCCGCCCTCTACTGGGATGATGAGGCCAGCCGCCAGTCAAGACAGCATCAGGAGCACACCTTCCAGCCTCCTCATCCTCCTCAGCGCCTGCAGATGCCACCTCCTCCTCATCCTCCTCCTTCTTCGACGTATGTGCCATCACACCACCAGCACCATCCCCAGGCTTCCAGCAGCCATCACTACCAGCAGCACCAGCCCAGGGAAGGAGGATCCTCCAGGCAGACTCCCAGCTACACCCCGATGCAGCCCAGCCACTCCACAATGACACTGATGATGGATGCACAGGACAGCCCCGAGAAATACGGCTACCCCCCTGGACCCAGCTTTGGTCAACCGGCCGCCCATCACCAGCACCAGCCTTCCCCTTCGCCCAGTTGGACTTCAGGTCTCCTTTCTCCACGAAAGTAGAAGACCACATGCAGCAAAGACAACAAAAAACCTTGGCCCTTTTAAGGGCCACCAAATCCTCCCAAAAGGGCAGGCCACGTACACATCTTATGTTGACAAAAAAAAAGAGCTTGTGTTGACCGAAAAGAGCCAAAAAAGAGCAAAAAAAACGTTGACAATCCCCAAAAAAAAAGTCCCCCAAAAAAAAAGTCCCCCAAAACAAAAGTCCGGTCCTGGCCTTCATTAAAAGTAATCACCTTCATAAAAGCAAGGTGCTAGTTCCCCTTTCTTTGCCCCAAAACATACCAAGTGCAGCACTAGTACAAGTGCTGCATTCTTTGGTATAAACATATTTTTATTGCACTAGTACAAGTGCATGAATTTCTTAATTAAAATGTAATGCACTAGTACAAGTGCTTTGCTTTTAAAAATTGTGTTGGTTGGTTGCACTAGTACAAGTGCATCACTTTGTAATTTCACTTGTCTAGCTCAAGTGGCAGGTAGATAGCTAGATAGCTAGCTAGATAGATAGAAAGATAGATAGCTAGATAGATAGCTAGATAGATAGATAGATAGATAGCTTGATAGATGGAACACAATGCTCGTTACATATATACACTGCAGCAAAAGAAAAGCAGTTGTCGTCACTTTGCAGGGATTGGACTTGGATAGATAGATAGATAGATAGATAGATAGATAGATAGATAGATAGATAGATAGATAGATAGATAGATAGCTTGATAGATGGAACACAATGCTCGTTACATATATACACTGCAGCAAAAGAAAAGCAGTTGTCGTCACTTTGCAGGGATTGGACTTGGATAGATAGATAGATAGATAGATAGATAGATAGATAGATAGATAGATAGATAGATGGATGGAGGGATTGATTGATTGATTGATTTTTGGGCTTGTTTTGTCAACATAGGATGTGTACATGGCCAGCTCAATTGGGAGGATTTGGTGGCCCTTAAAAGGACCTGCGGTTTGTTGTTTTGAATGCATCTTCTTCAGATTTTCTCCAACTGCCAAGGGACACTTCCTGCCGGACTGTTGACCCAGTCACGTAGGTAGTCTCGAGCAGCCTTGGCATCTCTGGAGGCATTTCCGTGTCGAAGTGGTTCTCCTAGGTCATGCAATTGACGGTCTCCCCTCCAAACTCCTTCAGTGACGTCATGTGTCTGTGGATCTTCTCTGTCCATCACTTCATTGTCACGGGCATGGTGGACGCCTACTCTGTCTCGCAGAATGTTGTGTAGAACACAAGCAGCCATTGTGATGTATGTCACTCTTGTAGGTCGTTGGGGCATGGTGGTCAGGAAGCATCTGAACCTGTTTGACAGCAGACCGAAGGCATTCTCCACCACTCTCCTGGCTCTTGAAATCCTGTAATTGTAGACTCTGGAAGCAATGTCAAGGTTCCTTCTTGGCACTGGTTTGAGCAGCCATGTCTTCAGGGGAAATGCCTCGTCACCCACGATGTAATATGGGAAAGGATTGTCTTCTGTGCCAGGTAGAGGTTCTGGAGGTGGTAGGCCTAGATCTTCCTCGTCCAGGAGTTGTCGAAGTACTGTGTCCCTGAAGACGCCGCCATCAGATGCACTTCCTTGACAGCCAGCCTGCACATAGATGAACTTGTAGTTGGCATCAACGAGGGCCATCAGGACAATGGAGTGAAATCCCTTGTAGTTGTAGAACAAGGAGCCTGCAGCCTTGGGACATCGGATTGCGACGTGCTTGCCATCCAGAGCTCCAATGCAGTTGGGCAAGTTCCATTTCGTCTCAAAAGCCTTGGCTATCTCCTTCCATCTTTCAGGCTGTGTGGGTAGTGCCAGCTGTCTTTCGAAGGCATGAACGATGGCAAGGCAGACCTCAGGGATGAAGTTGCAGATGGTGTTGGGTGCCACACGGAAAGCATAAGCTAGGGACTTGTAGCTGTTTCCTGTTGCCATGTACCGCAGGGTGATAGCCAACTTCAGACCAGGTTCCAAAGCCCTCCTCATGTTGGTGTCTTGCTTAGCGATGAGTGGTCCAACAGCTTCCAGGATTTCAGCAAAGATGGCAGGGGGCATTCTAGTGTAGTTGTAGTAGCCGGACACGTCACGCACTTGCAGTTCAGGCAGCAGTTGATGGAAGTGACCATGTTGTTCCCTCTGCAGCAACCAGTTGCGAATCCACCACCTTTTCTGTCTCCTGGCCCTCCTCCTCCTCTGTCTCAAATAGACAGCTCCGATAGCAACAGCAGCAGCACCAGCCACAACAATAATTTCTTCTTCATTCATCATGCATATGTTCAGTAGGCAGTCGTTGTGTTCTCATTGAAGGGCAATCAGCAAATGAAGCAAGGAGGTCCTCTGTGTCCCTTTTTATAATGACCAAAAGTGACTCCTGCAGCAGCCAAACACACTTTGCCGCAGCGCTGCAACAACAGACGTTCGTCGATGCTTAAGAGACCTTCGTCGCTGCTTAAGGCAAGGACGACGAAGAAGGTCAGCATCGACGCGCCTGTAATGTCCTCGGCGCTTTATGAATGCATGTGCGACGATGAACCATCAAGTTACGCAGTAACAAGTCCCTAAATGCGGCGTTGCATCCTTACAGTCTTCGGCGAGGCTGTCATTTTCAGCGACGCATCTTACCTCGGGTGTACGCCGAAGGTTTCCTGATGCGTCGCAGGTCGCCAATTTCAGACGTAGCTGCCTCACAACCATCAGCGGCGTAAGAGGAAACAACATTGGGCGAAGTAAAAGCAGCCTCGCCGAATTCCAAAACAAAGTGCGACGCGTCTGTTTGGAACTGCGCTGAGGAAAGAGAGGCGTAACGCGGCGAAGAAAGCTTAAGAAGCGCCGCGGACACCTCAAGACTCACCGCGGCTACTAACTTTAAGCGTCGCACATGACACTAATTGATTACGTAATGTGCCAAAACCAACGTTCTACGCCACAACCTTCCAAGAAATGACTTCTCTTGATGCGTCGCTCTCAAATCGCCGTCGTGAGAACTAGCCATTAAACTTCAGATCAATCACATCAATGCTTATCTTCATTCTGCTGTTACAGGCGATTTGATTAGTAAGCGATTCTACGGTTCTTTGCACTCTAAATACATAGCATTTTTTCTGAACCTGACTGGCTTAGGAACAACAGAATGTCACACAAAATTGACAGTTTCACCCGATTGACTACCAGCATATATAAATATGACAAACCATCTTAGTTGCTCCCTATCGGCTGATCAGAAAATAAACAAATTGAATGGACAACATGACAGGCAGATCAATGATAAGCGAGATTCGCAGCAGGTTGTCATAGGAACACATTTATCAAGGTAAAACTAATTGCAGATCAACAAATATACATGGATTACGCTGTTGAGTTTCCAGGTTACCAGGAAAGACATTCACGGGGCGAAAAGTAAACAGTCTTTTGGCCAGAATACCTAGTTCAGGCACTGATTAAACTTGCACCAGATTAACAACCAGTGGTCAGACCTCACTGAATACTGACCATTGGCCTACCATGACCCTTGTCAAATGCTGGTGAATAAGTGATGAATTAGTCAAACTGCCCTTATTGATCCTTGTTAAAAGAAAATAACACAAAAATACCTCAAATTATGGAACACTAAAGAAAATGAAGTTCATGGTTGTCCTGGCATAACCCGTTTCTGGTTTTTTGAAAGAAAAGCTTGCTAACTGGAAAAAAGAGCTGTGCTCAACAAAAGAAGGAAGAAACAACTCATGTGTGAATTTGCTTGGGAAACTGTTTGAAGCATAGATCAATATCGACAAAAGAATTACAAGATAAAACACAGACTGAAAGGAAAACATTGACATTCCAGTTTTAGTGACAAAGAAGGATACTGGGATCCCATAGAGAAGCCTGCAAATGGCCTGGCGAATCCTGCAGCCAATTGGCTACCTCTCGTGAATAGTGGATCAACTGGCTCTAATTTCTTTCAACAATGTAGAAGCTGCAATATCCTGTTGCAATAGACATTTTCTATTTAACAATATATGAATGCATCATATCACTTTTTACTAGAGTGATATTTCGAAATTTCTGAATTAATTTTGCAGTCGCACTGAAGTCTGATATCTTCACTGAATTCAAGATGATGGAAGGATGATTGGGGTTTTACACCCTGTATCTGTGCACAGTGGTAGGTCACTCAGGACAGGAGTAGGACACAGCAATGAGATAATGGACGTCTGGAATTGCTGTCCAACATACATGGCAAGCCCAGTTGGCCTCTCAAGAGCTGAAATAAAACCTGGGACTCTGCGAAAGGAAGACCATTAGCAGCAACCTGAACAAAATACCTCCTTTGGGATTCTTATAAATAAAATGTACTTTGACTTATCTTTCTAAGATTTTGTCTTACTAACCCGTTGAAGTCCTACAACAAATGTGTCAGTGGATCATCATCAGCCCATTAGTATGTTGTCAGGACTTGTTTACCACAAAAATTGCTGCTCAATGAAGTTTCATATGCAGTCAATACGCAGGAGCTCTGACTTGCACTACAGTGTATATTCTCTGATGTAAACACACTTCCGACCAAACGGGTCTGGGGTTGCTTACTAAATGGGGGTTCCCAAAAAGGTTCAATATCATAAACGAAGGTCCGAGATTAAAAGGTTGAGGTCATTTGTCCTTCACATTCGCCATTGAGATCAAGGGTTGTGATAAATATGGGTTGTCGTTCAGTCAGGTCAAAACGGCTTTTTGTCAGAAGAAACACATCCATCACCAAACCAGTATTTTACCAGATCAATGAAACCAGCTTCTGCCTCCAGTCACACAAATTCTTCTTTACTGCGACCTGCAGTTGAGCCAACATCATTCAGTGTAATCGAGGGTGCTATTCATAATCCAGACAGCACTGAGTAGCCTTGCAATTTGCCCAAACCACATTCTGAGCTTGAAATAACTGTAAGTGAAATCATATTTCCTTTTATCTGCTTGTGATAATAGACGGGACATGGAGCCGCAGGCTCGCCGAGCGGAGCGAGGCGTCCCGTCCCTTAAGGCAAACGTGTGTGGACTGATCCAGATGATTCAATCAAAAAATTTGATTCAGACATCCCATAATATGATCCTGGCATTTTTTTCTCGTCACGTACGTGCGTGAAAACAAACAAAAATCTATGTGACAGCATCAGCAAATAATTTTTTTCATCAAATTGCTTGTCGGTATCTTGATTCTATAAAAAAAAGAAGAATTCCAGTAGAACTTCATCAAAACAAATTGTTTTCACCCGTAGAATTTTTTCTGAGGTTTTATTTTGTGAATTTCCGTGACTTTCGGCACTTTGTTGACAGCTGACACACAAAAAACCACAGCGATCTCTATGACGTCATCAATAAATGTGCACGACCACCCTGGGAGGAGCTGATGTTGCCAGTTGCGCTTGTTTGCTTGCAGAAAACAATGCAGTCGAATATCCGCATCATTTCACGCCTATTTTGATTTTGAAGCAGAAAAGGACTAAGGTACTTTCAGAATTCAGATCATTAACATTTGTTGTCATTTGAAGATGATTTTACTATCATTTTAGGTCTTTTTCATACGTAGAATGCATTGGCTTTTGCGATCTGTGTTGGAAAAGTTGTCCAACAATGTCCAATCACGATGTGAATTATGTGCACGAAATGGCTCGTTTTGGGTGGTTTTTGGCGGTTTTGCTCTCTGAAACGTCTGTCAGTGTATTAGTAATATATTTTGGAGTATTTTGCAACAAAATTTAATGCTCTAGCTGCTCTGTAGGCCGAGCCAGTTGATTGACAGGTGAGCGCCGTGTCCGTGACTTAACTTTGCGGTCAATTTTAACCAACTTCTACTGAATTCTCAGCAGAAATATGCATATGTACACAGTGGCGTAGCTAGGAAATTTTCCAGGGGGGGGCAAAATATTCAAGTACGCGATGGAAATGGAACATTTTTGTCGGTGGAGCTATTATCGCTGTCGCGGCAGATGCGCGCCATCGGCAAATTGTAACGTTTGATGACAATGTAATCTTTTCTTTCCTGATCAGGATGGAGCCAGGGGGGGCGACCGCCCCCCCTGCCCCCCCTGTAGCTACGCCACTGTATGTACATGTAGAAGAACTCAATATCTACTAGATTAGAGTTATTTCAAGCCGCTCGGATAATTAATTGGCTGACTCATAAACTTAAATTCTGTAATTGTCAATTAATTGGAAAATACCGCAAAAATGTATTGCCTGTCGCCAGGAAAGAACTGATCACCCCTACCCTGGTTGGTACTGCCGTAGGGTTTCTAAAATCCCTGTCACCTAGTTAGTAGTGGTATGCTGTCGCCTGGTTGGTGGTCGCCTAGTTGACCACACACCTGAGCGCCGACCGTTACCCAAACATAAGAGGTAGCAGTCAATCAAAGCATGACAGTTATACCAGATGAAACTGTCATGATAAAAGGCACTTGAGGTGATCAGCCAACACTTCACACTCCAGCGAAAATATAGCTAAGAAGGCAAAATGTCTCGAGATAACACAACAATCATTAACTGCCCCCTCCCCCGGCCTTTGAATTTCAAACTTCTTGTCCAGTGACGTCACCAGGGGGGGGTGCATGGAGGGGGGCGGTGCTGACTAGTCCCTGTCCACATATCAGCGGACAAGCATGTAGTACGTGACGTCACAGAGCAATTGTGAATGAGCGGATGTTGATTGCATTGTTCTCTCGACCAATCAGATTTGAAAGATCGGTACTAGCTACCTAAGGTCATTCATCGACCGTGGATTCCAGATTGGGGCGGTGCCTCCCTGAAATCCACTTGCCCCCTCCCCTAATTTTGAGCTTAAACCTATGTCCTATAGGTCATTACCAGTCACATGGCCCCCACAGTTGAAAATAAATCCTGGTGACGCCACTGTTCTTGTCATCTTCAATTTCTGATAATTTTCATGTTTGTATTTTAATTCCATTACAGACCAGCATGACAAGCCCACAGAGATGACCGTGCAGATTGCCAAAGAGTATTCACCTCATTGTTAATTGTCAAACTGCTTCCTTTAATCAAAATAGTAAGTTGGGATTTGGTTCTTTCTCCATTCAGTCAAGTATTCATATTATGTACGTAGACCTGTATTATGTGACCTTGGGGATGACCCAACAGTGTTTTGGTCCAAGAGATCTTCTGGTACAATTCACTATAGCAGGCTGTCAGTTTGACCATGTTTGGAACAGTTGATTCATGAAGTCACCTCATTGTGATAGTTGACTAAATGCACTAGAAATGTAAGTTTTAGACAGAATTTAGTAACAAATTGTGGAAATGATGTCATATTTACTAAATCGTCTGGGGTTTGCGGGCAGCATGCAGCAAATAAAACTCTTGACCATGATTAATTTTGTAATTCTGAATATCTACACATGAAATATATTTGCCTTCTGACTGCCTGAGATTATTTGAAGAGTTTTAAACTACTCAAAGAATACTTTGATTTTTCCAATATTTCTGTTATTTTGTTTCTGTGTAGATCTTATGAGGGTCATTTGAAGGACTGATTTTACAACTTTTGACAAAAAATCCTTGATGTGCAGAGGATTTTTTAATGGAGGTGTGTACACATCTCCATTTATGCAGTCACATTGACAAAATGGACAGTTTTGGCGGGAAATTTTAAATTTGAGCATTTTCAGAATGTCTTTTGGGCCCTGTCTTGGCTATTTTGTTTGGAGATGTTTGGGTCAAGAGATGTGGATAAGTTGATTATAGAGCATGCATCTGGCATAGGAATGAATACCAGGCATGTTGAAATTAGGTCGTGACTTCCTTTTATATCTTGCTTGGATCCACTGGGGGTAGCTGCACACATTGTGTATTGGCCACTGTGCCTAAATTATTGCACCTGTATATATGATATTTGGCACATGAATGGGTCTTACAGCATACATGTGCATTTTGGTGTTCGTATTCAAGAAATTGGTCGAGTTTTTGTAAGATATTAAAAATTAGAAAAAAACTTTTTTTTTCGATTCCAGAGCGGAACTCTGAAACGGTTATACCTATGGGCATGAAATTCTACCATCATATGCATTAAATACCCTTAATTAATGTTCCTTTTTGGGGTCTAAATGCTCTTACAAAAATTAATAACAGTAAATTCAGCAAAAATGTGAAAAAAAGTGTTATTTTTTCAATGCTCCCAAATTCCGTCAATTTTGGAGTTACACTGCGGAAATTTTGCATTTAGATTTCTAAATTATACCTCTTTAAATGACTTAACTCATTTGGATGGCAAATCTTACGAAATTTTCATAAAAACCAAAAAACTGGGGAAAATGAGGATTTCTGATATTTTTCTCAAATTTCGGTTTCTCAAAAATTAATGGTAAACAATAAATTGGTAAACTTCAACAAATATTTACCTAATCATATTAGGAAGTTACTTTTGTAGCCATATATCTATATAGTGTAGTGTAAAGTTTTCTTGAAATGGATTATTTTGAAAATTCTGAAATTTAGCACTCAATATAAACAACACCTGGTTCTGGCCACTCGGAGAAAGTTTGCTTCGGGGGATATGAAGTAAGATACTATATCACCTCCATTTTGAACCCCTGGGTTCTTGTTATTCAATACTTTATGAAATCCACAACATTTTACAGAATCACAGCAGTATCCAGATAACTGGTTCCAACTTTCTTGTATAGTGCTATAGTTAGGGATGCACCAATACCACTTTTTCACTTCTGATCCGAAACCGATCCTGGTATTTTGTTGCCTTTACCACCGAATCCGATACCATTCCGATACCGATACCATTGGTTAAATGGAGAGTTAAGTGCTACCGATCCAATACTGCCTTTTAGTGCTGGATCGGCACCGATACTGATCCTAAGAATCGGATCGGTATGTCCCTAGATATAGTAATGTGTTTTATCCCAAATTTGATTAAATGTTTATATAGGCCTATATATTTTGTTGTTACTTAGAGAAAAATTTGGCCTGTTCATCGCAATCACTACCATTTTCTATAATGGTCCATGATTGGGCTGTGTCGGTCCGACGATTGTCACTGACAGTCTTCACTCTTCATCAAAAGTTTCGATATTGACGTTGCCGGCATTATAAGTAAAAATTGATTTCCAGAGTTGCCCACAAAATGACGCTTGATGTAAAAATCGATTAAAAATCGATAATCAAATCAAGTACTTGTCGATTAATCAATTTCAGAAATGTTTCGATTGCACAGCCCTGGTCCATGAGAATGTTCACATAATTGTCATCGATGTAGGTTTGGACGGACCCAGTTTGTCGTAAAATTCAGATCAATCAGATGGATATATTGTTCAAATTGACTATTTTTAATCAAATTTATTGCGATATTGTCTTTTGGAAAAGATCAAATGATGACCAGCATCAGTTTTTTTAATTCTATAATTTAATTTAATTTACTTTTCTTTTTCTTGCAGTGAACAAAAGTTTGTGGAGTGAAGGACAAAAACAATGATCTATTGTGGCAATTGCTTCGAGATGGAATGTTTTGGTCCATCAAATACTTCTGGGGTAAACCTCAAAGAGTCGACAGAGCTCTCTGGGTGAGTTATGAGGTTTGTGTAGAAAAGTTCATTATATCAATTTTCTGATATTCTTGTTATTTTACATGTATCTTGTGGTTCCTATGGTTACCGGTATTAATTGTGGTGCTGATAAGGATTAAAACACAAACTCAGTACCATTAGGCCTGACTTTCCCGATCTTAAAGCTATTACGATTGGTAGGACCAAAAAAAAATCTATTTTTATTCTCTGGAAAAAACTAAACTCTTGAATTCGGCCAGCTTTTGCGCAAGGAAATGATGAACGCATTGCAAATGGGATAAATAAACTATTCATAACTGAGGAATGACACTGCTTAATTGGTGCATGTTAAAATTTCACTTCGTTTGGTTAAAATTGGAATAAGAGAACATAAATTTTTATTTTTATTTTCAGTGTTAAGCCAGTATATTTTGCCATTAGCCACGGAATGGGTAGAATTCAAAATATTGGAGCAGTAGATTGATTGTGTTCACATTGTTTTTCAAGTTTGTAAAAAAATAAATTTTGTTTTCTGTCTTTTTGCAGTGGCGTATCCCTAACTTTTTGCCAGGTGGGGGCAGAATATCCAGGAAGTGTGAAAAAATAATTCAGATCTTCTTATGAACGCATCCGCACCTTCTAAGGTATTTTCGGAATCCGGATAGATTTTTATTGTCAAAATCTTGGAAAATAGAAAAAAATAGGAATTGTAAGATATCTGAAATTCAAGATTAATATGTAAATGGCACTGCCATGAAATTCGCGCAGCATTGTCATAGAACTACAGTAAACCATAACTATTCAGAGATGACTGTTTACTGTTAGACTCTTACATAATTTGTTGATAGTTAATGAAGATTATTTAACCTTAAGTGGTGTTATGATTTCTTACTTGGTGAGCTATTTAAGTCATTAACTTTTAATTTTCAGTCACTTCTTACAATCAGGGGTATGGAAATAATTATTTCCAATAATGATACACATGTTGATTTAAATCCCTGAAATATGTCATTGGAGGTTGTTATATGACAAGACTGAAATTTTAAAGCTATTTTGGAAGATATTTGAGGTATTTCAATTATTTACCAAACTAAACCCTGACTAAACTACTAGCTCCAGTTTTATGGCAACTACAGGCACTTCCTGTTCAGTCAGTCACTGTAGACAGTAGCACCACACAGAATGAGCAGTCCTTGTGCTAAGTGAGCTTCGCTCATGGCTGCCTTCGGCAGCCATGAGCTGCGCTCATATAAATTTTTGATGTTTTTTTATTACATGATGGATCAGCAAATATTTTCACACAAAATAGCTATGTTGTATTTGGAAATCGAAATACTCCAAAAATTGGGAAAACTTTCGGAAAGTAGGGTAACTTTTTAAAATATTCTTGTACAGCTAGGTGTAAACCAAAGGTGTTTTGAAAGGCAATTATGTCAGTCAAAGCATCTCAATTGAGGACTTTTTTAAAATTATGAATTTCTGCGACAGGCAAAAGTTACATGAATAGGGGAGAGCGGGGCACAGTGAGACGGCAGGCACAGTGAGACGGCAGGCACAGTGAGACAAAGCCAGAAATTAGTTTAAATTAAAAATAGGTGGTTTTTTCTTGCTATTTTTCGAACTCTGCAGAGGGTTTGAATCTGAACTCATGACCGTGGAGGCAGAATCTCATGTCTTGTCCACTGTTCTTGTCATTTTAAACTATTTGAAACCAGTTTGTGTCAAAATTGCTTTTCTTTCTATGTTCATCTCTTTTAGAATTCACACGATTTCTGGAAAATGCAGGTTTACGCAAATTTTAAGGCATTTAACCTATATTTATGAATTTCTGGTGCAATTATTATATTATTACTGCTGTCCCTTGACACCCCCAAAATTAGCCTAAAATTGCCTTTGGCTTGGTTTTATTTGAATAACATATGTGCTAATTTAACTATATCAGTCAAATTCGGCAGAGACGCCCATAACTATATAATAAAAGTGCCCTGTGAGTTTAGTGTTTGTAGCTCTTATACTTTTTGTGCCAGAACGAAAGTTTTGACCACTTTGCGAAAATCTAATTCTGCAGGCATAGGTTTAAGGTGCTGCAGCTCCTACCTGCCTGCAGGCTGAAGTGACAAAAACCCATCAGAGGATTCAGTAGTATACCTACTAAAACTGTGCCAAAAATCATGTTTCTGAGTCAAGTGGAAGTTGTCCATTTTTGAAGAAATAAAAGGGTTCTGGTTCTGTCCCTATTCACCCCCTTGTCCCTATTCACCCATTACGGTACAGTAGTTTCTGTAGCAACAATTGATAGAACAATTCCGCAGGTCCTGAGGATCGGCGGTTATGGCAGCAGATGCCCTGTCTCACTGTGCCCCGCCCATGGGGCACAGTGAGACACTTAACGAGCATGGACGTAACTCAAAATTTCTCCAAACCTGTAAAAGGTAGGAACCTGAAACTACTGGAAAATATACCCAACGTCATTATTATCTATAATATGAACCTTATCTCATTTAACTGGTAACTGCCAACATTTTGGAACACTTGAAAATAAAAAAAAGTGTAAGCACAGGCACACTCCTGTATTAGTCAATTGATACTCAGTATGTTTTATTTCTAACAGACTGTACAGTCAGTCCAGGAGAGTGCCTGTGGTGTAAATGTCTCACTGTGCCCCGCTCTCCCCTATTGTCTGGAAGCCAGGGAAAATCCTGAAACATCAGGAAAATGGTCCAGAAGTAAGGAAAATGTTTTTTGTGATCTGAAGAAATGTTAAGAGTAGGAACTTGAGAACTGGGGTAGTTAGGGTACACATTGGTCGAAAAAAATTCTTCAATAAATAGAAATGTCCAGACATAAAATCTTGCGAACATTCAAATTCAAATTTTACGAACATTGAGCAGTGTGTGTGGGTTGAGTGCTTGTAAAAAATTCAGCTCAAAAAACCGCTGGAGAGAATTTTGGCAAGCTGCTTACGGACAAGTTTGCTTCTGCAATAAGGCTCTTTTCAGAACTCTATTGGGATTTTGTTCTTGGGATGGTGATTCAAATCTGAAAAATTATGAATTTGCTCCTATAGTCCATTGTCCCTGAACCCCAAAAAGTACTTTAGAATCATATTTTGTGCCTGTAAATAGGCATGTTGTGGAAGCAAATCAATTAATGATCATTAATAATATCTGGTTTTTCTGATAGGTTGGTCCTGCGATGAATTCTTTGCTACCATGGTGACCATAACCACGGCAACTTAAAATGATGGTTTCTGTTGAGATATTTTGATTCACATTTGGCAGAATTGTTTTTCTAAATTAGGTAATTGTCAGTCTTAACAATGTCTAGCAGGCTGGCAGGTATATACGTAAAGTAGCTTATTAATGTAAAGAGTTTGCGCATATATATCTGATCATTTTGACAGTGTGACGAACTGTCAAATTTCATTTGAAGCGATGGTTAATTTTGTTTCTCGAAGCCTTTGCATAACAATACATTAGCACAGCTTAATAACTTCTGACTCTGGGAAACATTGTGTGACATAGATTATGGTTTGGCTTATATGTGTGCATTTAATATACTGCATTTATTGTTTCAGCGATACATCAGACGAGGCATGACAGGAAGCTCATTTGGGCAAACACAACTTAAGCAAGATTATCTAATTATGCAGGCTCAATTATGCTTTTCCAAGCTTTTGTCGCTCTACAGATGCATGTAACAATAGTATCGTTGAAATAAATGTGTTGTTTCTGATGAAATTGTTCTTCCTACAAAACTATAATTTTTTTTTTTTAAACTTCATGTGCATTTGAACAAATATGATATGCATTTTGGCCTGTATGTGCAACATACTTGAAACTTGACTTAAAAATGAAAGTGCTCAAGCATGTGAATCTGACTAAAGTTAATATTCTTGGCTTATTAAACTGTTTGAGCTTTATGAAATGCTTGGACATGTGATTTTCATCAAACCCCGGCTGATATTTTTATAAGTCTCTGAATTCAGCAGTATGTATGATTCGTTTTAGTTGGGATATCAATTAATTCTGGGTGTCTCCTGGAAAGCTGGTGTCACTGCAGGTGTGCAGGTTTGTGGATAGCTGGAAAAGATTTTCTAAAGGTTTTTTTTTTTAAATTTTTGTTGGCAGATTTAGATTATGGTTCATTCCAGATTTCAGGATGAGGGTCTCAGTGTTCACATCTGTTCAGAATTTTTGCTTTCCACAACTGATCCATTTTAATTGTAATACATAGAGACTGTCAGTGAAGTGAAAATTATCTCCAGGTTGTATGTGAACTAAAAGCATCGGAGCTGTGAATTTCATTAGATGTTGAAACTGTGATATCAATAATGAAGGTTTGATAAGGATGTTGTTTCTTGTTTGGTAGTTTGCGCTTCGGTTCGGGAGCGAAGGCAGTTTCAATTAATGTGGGGTGAAATTTGTTTCGGAATTTGAATTCCTCTCAGATTTAACATTGTTGAACAAATGAATGAGTATTTACATGTCGACCCGTCTTCTATGCTGTGGCATTATCATATTATGGCTAATTAAAGAGATGTAGTACTAATAATAAGCATATATTCTTAATTTCAAATAAGACGAAAGGAAGACAAGAATAATTGACAAAGCAAAAAGTGCCCCGCATGTCCGTTATACATTTGATGGTGCTGTCATTTACAACTGGCAGTCAATTATCCTTCAACATATCAGAATTCTCACAAACCTTCAGTGTACCAACAGGGTCAATAATTGGTTCAATTACAAAAAAAATGTGCTTATTCAGTGATCATGAAATTGTCCGATATTTTTATGGATGCATCACAGTTTTCTATGGATGCATCACCTTTTCTATGGATGCATCACCTTTTCTATGGATGCATCACCTTTTCTCAGTGCACACCTTAAAAATGACTTCCTGATCACTGAAAGAGACTCCTGGTGAACTCAGTGGTTTGGCAGAAATCTTTCAACTTCAAGACATCCAGACATCCCCAAAATAATAATGTAAATAAAATGTATCTAGTCAAAGGCTAATAAAAGTTTGATGATAACTTTGAGTTGGTGAGGGATTACTCACTGTTCTTTTCTATTTCAGACTTGGTTTAGGCCGAAACCAATACTACTGCATCTTCCTGGATTTTGGAATTCCTTCTATTTCTGTCAACGTTGTTTGCACAACTATGTCGGATGATGACTCTGAGCAAACAAGGCAAAACCTAAGAATCGCTGTGGTCTGTTTGTCTCGATACATCTGGCAAAGTTTGACAAGGCCTTAAATGCCACAAATGAACCAAGAAACCTTTTCTTTTTCAAGCTTCATATTTATTTTCTGAAATGTTCCCAATTATTATGCAACTATAATTTTCTCCCATAGGAATATCATTGTAAATCGGAATAACTTGACTTCATTTCAAGATAGTATTCAAGTGCATCGTTGAAATTTGATTTTCTTTGGTTTAGGGGAGTGTTCTAATCCTAAGGAAAGTGGATTATGAGGTTGATAGTGATTCCATTAGTGTCTTGCTGACATTGGGCTTTCATTGCAAAAATATCAGTATTTCAATGTTATTTCAATGCAGGGGTATATTATCAATTGCGTACATATAAACACACCAATGTTTGAAATGATGGTTCAATTTTTTATTTAGTAATAAGGGCTCATGGTGTTTTAAGATCAGTTTGATTGATATTGGGTGGCAGTGGGTGCCTTATCATGAAATTGCATAATAATTGGGAACCAGGGCTTTGGAGTCGGAGTCGGAGTCGGGAGTCGGAGTCGTGGAGTCGGAGGTTTTTGGGTGGAGTCGGAGTCGGAGTCGAAATTTGACTTTCAGGTGGAGTCGGAGTCGGAGTCGAAAATTAAATTGGTGACTCCTGACTCCAAAAAAAATTAATATAATCTAAAAAAAACACAGTTACGAAAAGTTTTAATGTTATACCAATTTTATACCAAATTTCTTATAGAAGTATTCATGTACAAAATCCAATGAAAACTTTGTAGAACTACTTTTTCTCCCCTGTTAACCACGTAGTATCTGTGTGCAATAATGCCGATAAGCGGAGTCGGGAGTCGGAGTCGTAATTCAGGAGACCTAAGGAGTCGGAGTCGGAGTCGCTTTTCAAAAAGCCAAAGGAGTCGGGAGTCGCTTTTCAAAAAGCCAAAGGAGTCGGGAGTCGGAGTCGGTTCAAGAAACACCCGACTCCAAAGCCCTGTTGGGAACACAGCAAAATCATATTACATTGCATAAATCCTCAGTGAATGAATAGAATTTGACAAAATTTACAGGATATTAGTTCCATGGCACAAATAGCATTTTGTGTAAAGGATATGCAAATAGAATTATTTCTCTTAGATATATCATGAAAAATAGTGGTAGCATAATAATTATGCGGGAGGCCAAGCGTCAGTACTTGTACTCTGTCCGCAGAATAAAGCGGAAACAAAGTGAACTGCAGATTGAAAAGTTGTCACAGTGCATGCTTCAAGACAATTCACGTGACTTTTTCAGAGAACTGAAGAAGATGCGTCCCAAGAGAGATGCTCCATGTACAAATTCCTTGTCAGATCCAAAGGAGATAGCTGACTGTTTTGCTGTGAAGTATAGAGAACCCTATAACAGTGCTCCGAGCTATCTGAGCTTTGTTGAGGATTACATTAATGTAAATATGGGAAACAAGGACCATTTTATTGATGATGTAAGGATTAGCTCAGAGACGGTGGAAAAAGTGGTGAAGTCGCTCAATGCCAACAAGAAAGATGGTGATAAAGGTCATGTGTCCAATCATTTGATATATGCTAGTCAAATGTACTTTAAAGCTCTGTCACAATTGCTGACGGCCATATTCATCCATGGATATCAACCAGAGGCTCTCCTTCTGGCAACGATTGTGTCTATTCCCAAAGACAGTCTTGGAGATATATGTAGTGATACTAACTATAGGGGCATTGCTCTTAGCTCCATGATCGGAAAAATACTTGACAAAGTCTTGCTGATGAAAAACTCCACACAGTTGGCCACATCAAATCTGCAATTTGCATACAAGGAAAAACATGGAACGTCTATGTGCACATTGGTTCTCAAGGAGGTAATAAAATATTACTTGGATAGACAGACTGATGTGTATTCGTGTTTCATTGATGCATCGAAGGCTTTCGATAAAGTGAGGCATGATAAACTTTTTGCATTATTAATCCAAAGGAATGTTTCTGCAGTTGATCTTAGAGTACTCTTGAACTTGTATACTCGTCAAAAAATACGAACAGTTTGGCAAGATGATTATTCTGCTCCCTTTCCTGCAGGATCAGAAATTGCTTTTGTGGCTCTGTAGCATATGTTATGCTGATGACTTGACGTTGCTGAGTCCTACCGCAAGTGGTCTGCAGTGCTTGTTGAAGGTGTGTGAAGAGTATGGGCAGGAATATGGCATGAGCTACAATCCAACAAAATCACACTGCGTCCTCTTCACAAGGAAGAGAAGGATTACTCCAGGTCTCACTCTTAATGGTCAAATCCTGAGATGGGAAAAACAGGCGAAGCATCTGGGGAATGTTATAGCTTGTGACTTATCAGAGAAACCAGATGGGAGATCGAAGAGAGGTGATTTGGTTGGTCGAGTCAACATGATTGTTGGCAGTCTTCATCAACTCTCGAGTGACATCATCCTGAAAATGTTTGCAAGCCAGTGCTGCCATTATTATGGAACCCACACATGGCAGCTGAATTCATCAGCTCTGGGTGATTTTACCACCATGTGGAACAGATGAGTACGGCAGTTGCTCTGTCTCCCCAACAGAACACACTGTTGATTTCTTCCAACATTAGCCAACATGAAAGATCCAACTAAGCAATTCTGTTCAAGCTTTTCAAGGCTGTTTCACACCTTGATGGAGAGAAGCAATGACAATTGTTAAATGTGTCGCTTGCAGAAGTATCAGTGATGCCCAATCAGTTATTGGTGGGAACCTACATTTCATATGTAAGAAGTTCAAAGTCTCGATTTCTAAGCTTTTGACAGTGGCTTAGCTTCCATTTACCAGACCAACATGTGAAGATTTATGTAGTGTTCAACTAATAAGAGACATCTCGGACAATGTGTTGAAACAAATATTCACAAATAATGAACTCTCTGAACTTTTAACTGAAATTTGTTGTAACTAATTGAATTTTCCTGTCTGTACTGCATACTCAATCATAACTGCTATACCTGTACCTGTGTATAAGTGTATGTAATAAATATATATATAATTGGGAACGCGGTGCAGATGGGGAACTACAGAGGTAATATGACCGTGGTCAAAATAAAGAAAAAAAATTTTGTTGACGTGACAGGTGTTCATTCCCTGTTTTAAAACCATCACAGGATCCTTTTGACCCAAATTTGCTATAGGCCTATATGGGAATACGAGGATTTCTGCTATTTAAATGCAATTCCAAATTTGATTTCAAATTAAGTTAAAATGCTTCCTTTTGTAGTGCAGGGATAATGATCATGATGCAACATCAGAGAATTTGTTTCTGAGACTAAGAACAGACACTCAGTATTGTCAGACAGCTACCAGCATGAATATAAATACAGGAATGGCTGCTATTCCTTGCTTGTCATTTATACATAGATTCACATCCTTGAAATTGGTTCAAATCTTCCTGTGTGTCATACATCTGAAGCAGTGTGCAGTGTTGTGGCCGTTTGTTCTGCGACTATTTTTTTTGTAGCACTTTAGTCTTTTGGAGTAAGATATCTTTCAGATCATTTCATTTGGCTATTGATTTGAGAACTGATTGTTGTCTTTGACAATAGAACGCTCACATGTAAATCTCAAACATTTTAGTATATAAAAATCACTCTGCCGATGGTTGATTGGTTAATGGTTAATCTTTTCTCCTTTAATCCTGTTTAAAGGAGTCTAAACTACTGTGAAAAGCTCCTGGGATATGCTTTTCACACAAATAGTGCAGTAACCGTAAACTTTAGACAACAAGAGATATATCATACAAACGAACGAACATATTTACTCTCGCTCTGTCAGGATTCACTGTTTCCCATGGATGGATGTAAAATATCTTATTGCTTTCCAGGTTTTGGAAGAGAATAGCTTCTTAATATACTGCTTGTTTCTCTCATAGTCAGGCGATTAGTTCAGAATTATTAATGGCATATCTGGCATTCTTGTTTGCAACGTAAAAGTGCATTGTTCGCAAGCAGCAGCAAGTAAGTAGTCTATATTAATTTTTGCTTTATTGTACCTTCTCGGGTAATTCCTTCTCTATTTCCAGTGCATTGTATTCCAATACTGTTTTATTGCATTGCGAGGGATCTCCCATTTGCCTTGCCAATGGTTGCCATATGTCTTGATTGACTTTTCTCCACAAGCCAAGTATATTCACTCACTGATCAATGACAAAGTTTTCTCACTTATGTTGATGGTTTGTAGGCAAACCGTCTTAGCAAAGCTTTCAGAGAGAGTGTATGATATCTTATATATGAATAGGATTGTGACGGTCGTTCTAGACTTTAGATGATAATAAATTTACAGCTGTAGATGTATCAGCGTATACAAATTACAGGTCTGTGACCGACCTATAATAATTGGGAATGAAGAAAATTGTTTGGGAGCTCATTTTGTTTAATTTGAGGATAAACAATGATCAGTAACAATCTACTTGACTTCAAGTATACAGCACAACCGAAAATAAAGCATGACTACCTCTGCAGGAAATAAGAATCAGCCACTACTTTACCCCTTTCACACCTTTGGGCTACCCCTGAATTATTTCCTATATTTACCTTCTTTGAACTACCTTTTAAAATTGCTTTAAATGTACTTTAAACCAACACCAATTTAAATTCCAACATCTCCATCGTGCTTTAATTCATTGATGTCGTGCCCCTTGATAATTGCAATGACACTACCATCTGTCATAAAGTTCTTGAGATGGGACAAAGTTGTGGCTAGGAGCAAAAGGTAGTTGTCGGGATAATTGGGGTGTGGAGTCATGACAAAACAATGTTCTCACTTTATTTCCGAGTTTTACTGAATGGCTAAAGTTACCTCCAGTAAGGTAGCTATATGAAGAGAAAACAGTGACAAACTCCAAGTAAGAGACACTTCTCCCTTCCAAGACCAATCCATCAAGAAAGAAATGTGGCCACATAATAGAGACAAAGTACAATCGACTGCCTCAATGGTCTGGGAAAGGAGAAGCTGACAGCAATTCTCTGAATGTATGGCATAAGGTGGAAGTCAAAAAGTCCAAGAACTTTTCAATAGCTTTTATAGAGTGATTTCTCTCTACTACAATTTCCATGCACGCCATTTTTAAATACATTCCCATGAAATTGTATCTATCTCAAAGACTCAAAGACAGTCACAGGATTTAAGCGAAATTTGAGTTTGGCAAGTTTTCACTGCTGTAAACTTCAGAAGTTTCACCAAGATCTGGATCAGCAGAGATCGTATGGTTGCTTTTGAAATTTCAACATGGAACAAATCACAATTTTTTCCCAATTTGGCATGTTGGTTCAGTTGGTAAACTGCTGGGCATGTCCTTTGCACCCGCGATCTTCACAAAAGCTGAATTCAGAAAACTGACTGTTGCATGTCTATCCCTTCAACAATACGTTTCCAGTAATCTGAATGTCATCAAATTATACAAAAAACAAATAAAAAGCCACAAGAAGACATTTCTGAATTATCCAGATACCCCTTAACTTTACTTTGTTGTTTCTGTGGTTGTTGATTGCTAACCTCATTCTATGTCTCTCAGATCTTCTGATTTCTAGCTTCATCCAATTTTCCTGTCCTGAATTCTTCTCTGTAATTCAACTATGGCAATTTCAGTGATGTGACTTTCGGCATGGCTGAAGGCAACTATTCCAAGAAATGTTATTATGTGATTAGACGTAATTTACGTTGACGTCATTTAACTTATAAAGATTATAGGGAAAGCCTGAGGTATCGAATCCGAGGAAGACAAGACTTTTAACGAGTCTTTTAAAACTATTAACAAGTCTGATTTAGTTTGGCTTCTCATAATAAAGTTTTGATGATTTTTAAACCTGATAACTGCAACCGGCCTTACTGTCTGACACTCTTACAACATTACAAATTTGATAATTATGTTTCAAATTAGATAGAAAATTGAATTACACTTAATAGCATAAAATGGAAGTAATTGGCTTGAAGCTTGATAAATTCAAAATAAGATTCTGTCATTAAGTATCATTAAGCAATTTTATTTTCAAAATGATATGATTCTACACTTATATATACCCATAGGAAGTATTAGCTACAAATTAGCTCTAAATGGTATGTGCAAGACAAATGTCTACTCATATACAGTCGTCTCGGTGTTGAAAGGCCACCCACTCTATGGTCATGAGGTTCAGGAGAAAGGCGGCCACGTAAGAGACGTAAGTCTGATAACAGGGGTCTTATGGTGCAGGAACCTCTGCAATTGGTCAATAACAGTTTCATTAATTTACAGGCGACCCATAATCAAAATACTTCCACATCAATTCAATCTTTAAGTTCTACAACCATAAATATAGTTTCACCTACATCTTTGTGGTGTTTCATACCTACTTACAACAATAACAATTGGAGAACCTAGCAACTGGAGAACCTAGCAATTCGCAACCCAAAGTAGTAGAACGAGCCACTTATCTGGGATAAAATGGCCAAGAAAATAGTCTGTTGCTGCAATTACTTTTCTATAAAAATACCTCTCTATGTTGTAAGTACTTGGAAATTGAGCAATACTTCATGGCATAATAAGGTAATTCACAACAAAACAAGGCAATTCTCAGCTAAGAGAGGTGCTTGCTTCGGATCCCTTGGAACTGTGCTGAAAATAATGACCAAGAAATTAAGGCAATCTTCCCCTTTTAGTGTCCAAGATCCATTACAGAAGATCTTGTTGCAGTTGACTTTTCCACACATTTTTCTTGCAGATTGCTCATGCATGATATATAGTAAGACATATGTAGTCTCATTCAGTGTCTGGGCCTGACTCCTATCCATCCTGCATCAAGATTAGATTTGTTAGATTATATCATTGCTGCCATCACCGCCAAGGCAAATTTCTGAAGCAATATGTTACCTATCACAGGTGTCTTATTTAGTATAAATAATAATAAATATATGCTTCCTAACTCATATACTCTCAGCAACACAACTCATGAATAAAATAAACCAATGAAGCACAACCAGCTGGCGACTGAAGACTTGTAGAAGTCATTGACTTCGGAATGGAAATTTACAAACAGAACATCACGGCATCTGTAGTGGGAGGCTTGCAATTCAAAACATGTTGCCTGTCCTTTTAATGGAGTCACTGCTACCAAAATTAAAGGCAATGCCATTCAGCATGAGCCTTTGGAATCAGGATCTTCTGAAGGTAATGAGAACTTTCATCTTTTGTCAGTGACATCACAATGAAGCAACCGCAAGTGACTGGATTTCATGCCAAACAGAATAAGTATACATGTACAATGATCACTGAGTCAAAGCTTTTCCAAATAATTACAATCACCAGGGTAAAAGAAAACTGACTCATTAAACAATATTTAACGCTAGGCACACTAATGGTAGAAAGGTGCAATGAAGGTGCAATGACATGAGGAATCAGTTTTTGAATCCCTGTCAAAGAGTTTTTCATATTGTATTGTCCAGATCACCAATGAATAGTCCGATCACATAGGCCTAATGCAATTTTTAATACAAGCGCAACTGTAAGTTGTAATGAGTACCTGGAGTAATGTTGCAAAGCATTCTAGAGCAAATCTAACTTTGTCACGGGAGGCACGTGGCGATGAGTGCATCTGAAACCTTCCATTTGAAGTTCCAAAAGGTAATGGTGTCTTTCATCTCCAAAAAGAGCTATCGCCATTGATAAAGATATGTTGGAAACCGTGAGACATGTCATTACATCTTAATGTCTCAAAAAGTACAATAAGGCAAGTCTCAGAAGTTGGCTACACCGCTATCATTATTTGAAATATCAGACAGGCGAACGCCAAAAGCATATGAAGCATTTTAAAGTCCGTAGGACAAGAGTCTGGGACCCTATGAAGCTCAATTAGATCTTCCATCTGCAGCATAAAAAAAACAATTGAGTAGTATGTTGCAAGGTCACGTTTAAAATCAGGAAGTCCATTTTCTTGTGAATTGAGCAAATTTGAAATGAAGACTACCAATTCCATATTCAGACAGTGTTACAGGACCTTCAGAAGATAATGGTATGCATCTGTGGGCAAAGTTTAGGCATGATTATCTGATGAGTACGGTCTGATCGCTAATTCTGAAATCAACATAATAATAATAATATATGTTTATTAGCAACAAAGCGTATACATTGTTGAAAATATGTAAATATATATGAAATAGACAATACAATAAATTATATTAAAATAAAGTTAATAGCATGTAAAATTAGTTATGTGTAGATTTAAATAGTGTATATATATAAATAAAAAAAAGATAATCAAAAAAAAAAAAAAAAAAAAAAAAAAAAATTTTTAAAAAGAGGGGACTATGTACATACAATTTAAAAATAAAGTAAAATACAACAAAATACAAGCAGAACAGCTACTGGAATTGTCTTATACAATATGGCACAAAGCTATTAAAATATCTCTGAGTCTTTGTGCGTATTTGCGGTAACCTCCTGCATTCCGTAAGTTATGCACCATTGTTCTGCTCTTGGGTAAAAGGCTATGAAGCTTGTGATGGTCGTTTGCTAGGGACAAAAACATCTTCTTACACTGAGCTTCACGTCTGGCGTAGAGTGATGTAAGCTTGGCCTTTTCAAGACTTTCATTGTAATTCAGGCTCGGGAAAATGATGGCCAAGGCACGTTTCTGTATTCTTTCAAGATCATTATGTAAGTACTGGGGTAAAGCAGGGTGAAATACAGTGCAGCAGTATTCCAGCACTGATCGTACAAGACTGGTATACATTGAGATGAGGTCAGATTGTTTAACACCTGCCCTTTTGCACAATCTCAGTAAATACAGGCGTTTGCTTGCCTTTTTGATGGTCGATGAGATATGGGAGTTCCATTTAAGGTCTGCTCTTATGATTACCCCTAGTAGTTTAGCCTCAAACACTTGTTCTATCTCCGTGTTGTCCATAGTGAGTTTAGGAGGAGGCAACTGATTTCTTCTGAAGTCAAATATGATCTCCTTTGTCTTAAAGGTGTTAAAACGCATCTTGTTATCATTCGCCCAGGTGTTGAGATGCTCAATTCCTTGTTGGAGATGGCCCGAACTGTTATCTGAGGGACCTGATGTTTGTAATACGGTTGTGTCATCAACATATTTAAAAGTCTTAAGATCTCCTGGTAGACGCAGGTCATTAATATATGACACAAAAGCCAGAGGTCCCAAAAGGGTACCCTGGGGACAGCCTGCATTCATGATGACGACATCCGAGAATGTTGAACCTATCTTTACACGTTGAGCTCTGTCTCTTAAGAAGTTTGCAGACCATCTTGTTAGGGACTCATGGACACCCAAATCATCAAGTTTACCAACCAGAACATTGTGATTAACCAAGTCAAATGCTTTGGAAAAATCGCACAGGAGCATTCTGACAGTTGTGGATGAATTGTCAGTTGACTTCAAAATATGGTCTATTATTGTCAGTAATGCCATTTCTGTAGAAGATCCCCGGATGCCACCGAACTGATTAGGGTCCAAGCTGCCTGTTATGCTCTCTTGCATGAACTTAACAGGAAAATATTCCACTGCCTTCGCTGCGACTGAAGTGATGGAAATCGGTCTCAGATCACTTTCTATGGATTTTGGGGGCTTGGTTTTCGGAAGAGGGATGGTATCAGATAGCTTCCATTCATCAGGGATGGTTCCTTCTCTCAGTGAGGCATTAGCAATAGATGCCAAAGGTCCAGCCAACATGTGAGCAAAGTCACGGAAGATCCACACTGGCAAACCATCGGGGCCTGCAGCTTTTTTCGTGTTGAGGGAAAGGAGACGTTTTTCCATGTCCTTAACACTGACAGAGAATTCATCCGGGACAGGAACTTCTGAAGCGAGAAAGCGATTCTCGAGAGATAGACCATCCAGGTGACTGCCCACAGATTGGAAGAAACTGTTCACTTCTGCTGCAAATCTGTGCATGTTACCCTGTGAAGTTGACATCGCTAAGGACTGCAAGGGTTGCGCAGAATTGGACTTCATACCAAGCAGTTCCTTCATGTGTTTCCACCAGTCACGGCAGTTTGATGAACGGAGGCGCTCTACTTTACTGCGATAAAAAGACTTTTCTAGTCTCTTGCTCATTCGGTTAATTTTGTTGCGCAGTTGCCTAAACCTTTCCAGATTACCAGCCTTCAGGGCATGCTGCCGTTGAGAGACGAGTGACCGGTAGTAATCTGTAACCCAAGGCTTGTCGTTGGAGTGTCTCTTCACAGCCTTTGAAGGAAAACAACTATTATACAGATCCTGGACTGTGCAAGTAAATGATCTGACTTTTTCATTCAAATCGTTGCACCGATAAAGTTCTTCCCACTTTATGTTGGACAGAGCATGAGCGAACAGCGCCTTCTCATTATGGCCAGATACTCGTGTCACAAATGTGTTCGATTTACCTCTGTCATATGATGTGATGTCAGGATGGGCAATGATGCTCATGTGATCCGAATTACCAACGGGGGCAGCAATATTGCAGTTAGGATAAAACTGTTTCTTGTCTGTGAAGAACTTATCAAGAACGGCTTCCCCTCTTGTAGGTTGTTTGATGAGTTGGACTATCTGAAGTTGAGATGTAATATGATGGCAGGGGAATTGATTAAAATCACCAGTCAGCACCTGGCCAGCATAGGGGTGGATTTGTCTGATGTGATCTACAGCTGAGATGATGTGGCTAGCCATTGTCTGGTGACCATCTCTCGTGTTGTTTACATGGTACACCACGCCAAGGATGATGCGATTGCAATATCGAGGCATGCGATGAGACCAAATTGTCAACCAAAGAGTTTCAACTTCATCAACCTTAAGGTTATTCCACACCTTAAAATGGAAATACTGGTGGATCCATACTGCAATACCACCTCCTATTCGATCAGGGCGGTCATGTCTCTGTGGGGGACTGTAGTTTCCACCTAGGGAAAGGCAGCTGTCATCAATGTCACTGTTTAACCAAGTCTCTACTGCACAGACTACATCTGCCTGTAATATGTTGACTGAACTGGACAGGTCATTGATCTTATATCGCACAGATTGAGTATTGGAGCAGAAGATGACAGGAAGTCTGCTAGATCGACTGAGGGTGGTTGGACTACCACATACTTGGAAGTCTGGGCCATTCAATGTCAAAGTTTGATTGGGGCCAGGTATGCTGCTGGAATTGGGGCTGCCCACTTGCGAAAGGGGAGGAGTGGAACAATTGGCTGTTGGTATGTGACCCAGAAGGTAGGAAAGGGGGTCTGTAGTTGGCGTACTGGTGCCGTGCATCCTGCACAGCTTGGTCGTAACCAGCTTTGAAAGTGTGTGCTGAGCGCTCAGGACCTGAATGACGGTTTGCAGGATTCACACTGCGATGGCTATTTGTTCGGGCCCCTCTTTGTTTCCCTTGTGGTCTACTTGAAGGACCTTTCTTTGGCGAAAATGGTCTCACTTTAATTCCCTTTGACCAGATTTTTGACACCAAATTGTATTTTCCAGCTGGCACTGAGACACGAAACGAAGCATAGTCATTGCCTTGATGTAATTGGGCAATATCCTTTTGCGGTATGTTATATCCTTTATTTTGTATATGACGTTTCATTTGTCAGTCAGGGAAATTATCACAAGCTGATGACAATCAATGTCCTAAGCCCCACATGACAATCACCCTATCACTGTCATCACCCTCCCATGACACCCTCACAGTGTCATGGCCCAGCCATGACTTTGGCAGTGCTCAAAATCATCTTTGACTGGCTATTTAAAAAGAACTACTGCAACTATCACTTCCAAACTAGGTATAAAGTTGTATCACAGTGTCAACTAACTCTATGAATTTTGGCAGACCTATCCATTACATAATGAGGAAAAGAACCCGAAGGCTCCAGAGAAATTAGGAAAGTGTCATCAGCTGCTGATGATTTTGCAGTATTTCGTGAAATTGGATAGAATTAAGACCGGCAACTGACATGCTGCTGTGTGGTGAGGATGGCTGCAAAGAGATCAGACTTTCTTCTGAGACCCAACTGATCAACCTCACACACTCAATCATCCTGTCAGGGCCAGGACTTGGCTGGAATTGCAATTGTCCTCATATGCTGGTAATTTCCCTGACTGCTTGTGAAGCTTTGCACTCTGGATTGACATTTCCAATATAGATGTCTTTTTTGGAGACATCAACTTTGATTGAGGATGCAGCAGATATAATTTTCACTGACTGGTTCCTCTTCTTAGGATTCTTCATCTGGGGCTGCAAGAAGCTCTGTTCATCATCACCATCGTCAGAGCTACTGGATGAAGAAGATTCCACTGGATCATCTGGCTGTTCCACAGTGCTGCTGTTGTTTGCACTATTAACACCAGACAGATCGCTGGAGCCTGAACCAGCACTGCGTGGCAAGTTTTCCTCAGATGCAACACATTTGCACTTGCATGTTTGTTGATCTGTTGAAGCATTAACCTGGGATTTGAGTCTTTTTATTTCATTGGCCAACGATCTGATTTGGGTAGCCACTGAAGCAGGGTCATTAGCATCAAAGTCTGGAGACATCAATTCAACATCAGTTTCATTTGGAGTTTTTGTTGCAAAAACCTTTTCCATGTCCTGGACGGTACTGTCTCTCAGGATGCTGTTTGCCATACTGATAATATCGGGAATGGCCAGGTGTTTGGCTTTTCTTTTTATGAACTGTCTTTTGGAATATTCAGGGAAGGACTCTTTTATTTTGTCACACAGTGTGCTACGGATACTCATGACAATTTCTGTGTCTTTACTGTCAAGCAAATCAGAAATGTCCTTCACAGAATACTGGAAGATAACACTGATATTGCAAACAAAAAACATCTGCAAATTGTTCATTGTTTACATCAGTCAGCTGATCCATGCTTGTGATTTTTGTTGTTGAGCCCATGATTGGCTGTTGATCACAATGTATCACACCTCGGAGAATAGCACAAAAAGTTTCAATGTTTGTTGAGTGAAACAATTCTCCCAATCCCTCTAATCCCAGGGTATCAAGGGTTTGGCCAATGTCAAAATCGAAATAACTCACTCAAAATACTCTCACCTGCATATGGTCAGTCCATTAAAATCAAGATATATAAAGTACTTAAAATCCCACAATGATTTTGTGTAAAATCTTGCATAAAATATGCTTTAAATCCATGTAAAATCCAAAATTAGCTGGAGCAAATAACATGTGAGTATACTCTTGTTGTTTTTCACAGCTATTAATATTAATTTGGATTATCATTGGCAATGATAATCCAAATTAATATTTTTCTCAAAGGTACTCATTGCAGTCAGAGTGGATCTTATATGTCGCTGTAGGTTTGACCGTAAATGCTAGATGTTTTGCAACTTTTGTACACCAATGGGTCTTTCAAGCTGTCATCCAGCATAAATAGCCTACATTGCATGCAGGATTGAGCACTGCATTTTTTTTTTGTCAGATGATGAAAACTCTCTTAAGCATCTGGACCTAGTCATGTGTGTAACACCTTGCTTCATCATCAAATCATGCATATCAATAAGGCGCTGGGGCCCTTAATGGGACATTGGACTCCTGAGGATCCAGCCTGCATTGCAGGAGTTTCATGCAATCGCAGTTCACAGGGATGAAGATGGTGTATCAGCAGTACAAAGTCAAATGGGTGACAAACCAACTGGGTGACATATATGGTCATACGCCACAGCCAAATGAGTGAAAGAAAATAACCAGCAGCACGGTAAAACTTTGTAGTACAAGTGAAGTATGGTTTGTGAGAACTGTTGTCTGGCTCTCCATGTCGCTCAGATAGCATGGGGCACGGTCCAGTTGGTTGATTACCAATAAGTAATGGTATTACCTGGTCAGCTGTTGCCAATGTGACTGGCAATCAGAGCCACAATCACATCATATTCAGTCTTAGTTGCTTAAACTACCAAATTTCAGGGTTCCTTCACTTGCCCAGATATTATGTGTCTTATGTCCACACTCCGCATATTTTAACAAAAGGAACCAACAAGGAACAGACTGAATGTAGCCAATACAGTTGTATTAAAAAAACCATGAAATTATCAGGAAAACCTTAACTGGTAAACTGGCAAGAAATGACAGACTCGGAGAACTCTCATTGACCCTGGAACTTACACAACCTTTCTTTGCTTGTGAAGAGCACTTGCCATACAGACACATAATAGAACCATTCACTAGCAACTCATACAATCAGGAAAGTATTCCTACTATTTCAAGATAACAATTATGATATCACACCTGAAGAAATACATGAATTTTTTTCAAACTTAGTAACATAAATTATTACCATTTCTCTTTCAATATTAGATATATTTGTGGTCAATATTACTAACAACAACAAAATATTCATCAAAGTATTTAAAAGCTTCCAAAGCACAGTAACTCACTAAAAATATCGCTTCTAAATTAAGTTCCCACTGCTTTTCAACCACCGTAGATGTTCATTGTCAATTGGACTTTCCCTCCAAGCAACAAGTTGTAATAAGAGGAAGGGTCTAGACAACAGTCATGTCTCAGGTATCAAAAACTTTTTGGCCCAAACCTTTGCTTTGGGGGGGGGGGGGGGGGAAACAGGATCAGTGCATGCATCACTTTACAAAAATTTCCTTGAAACATGAGCTGTTGATGTTTGTGCTGGGAAAACAAATGCCAGAACATCTGTTCTTTTAAGTGAATCTGGACTTTTCTTTTGTACATTGCAGAAAAAGCGAGGCAATATAAAAATATCCTCAAGAGCCAGACAAAAGCAAGCTGGGCTACTTCAAAATGTGTCACAGATCCAATAAGAAAAATTTATACACACACGTTTCTTCATTGTCAATAAATGAGATTCAATGTAGGATCAACAATGCAACATATTTCTTATAAAATGGAATTATTGCAACTCAAAATCAAGAGTTAACTAGAATGCGCAAATAAAATTTGCAAATCTAGGCGCTGATTGTTAACTTGACAATTTAAGCATGAGATGAACCTCTGTCTGCCATTTTAGATGCTCCATTGTGAATGAACCATCCAGCCGGTCAGAGATCCTATCATATAGCAATTTATAGCATGTATATATTGTATAGGTATACAGTGGTCCCTGCGTTATAAGACCGCCCCTTCTGCGGTCATGAAGCGGTCTCTTGTGGGGGTACGGTCTCTCGTCGGGGTGTAAAATGTACTAAAAATACTACTTTGTGCAGGAGGAAGGCGGTCACATAAGGCAAGGCGGTCTTACAACAGGGGGTCTTATACCGCAGGGACTACTGTATGAAATCGAATGGGTCACCAAAAGCTGTTTTCATCTTATTTACATTTTGCTGCAGCCCGTTCTAACATGCTAACATGTTCCGCTTGACTGCACACTGTCTAGACATTGCATAAATCTAGGACAGTGACCTGATATTTTGTGACCAGAAATAGTTATTTCTGCCAATTTACAGCAAAGAGGACAGCTATTTACAATCACAGTCCATAGATCTGTTACTGATCCATCATCAATAGCAATTACAGCATCCAAGCTAGAAGGGTTGATGTGTTTACGAAGTTAGAAGGTAAAATGCATGAAACCATTGTATTTCATGTTCACCACAAACAGGAAGTTGAAAAACACGCAGGAAATGGCAGGTTGTACAAGCATGATCTAGGCGCAGCAGCGCCTAGATAATAACACAGGACAGCATAATTATTATGAGGTAGAACTTACTACTATCAGCAGAACAATATTGTGTCCGCCACTGTCTGGAGTAGAACATGATCTCCAGTACAAGAGTAAAATTTAGAACTCACCTGAAAAGGAATAAAAAAATTCAGAAAGAGAACAACGAAACATCATATATCACAAGATCATCCAAAGCAACATTGACCCTACAAACCAGAAAACAGTTCGCAAAAAAGATGAGTCTGATCTTGGCATTACAGCAATTTTCAACTGGTTCGAAGAGACATGTGGATTAACAAACTAAGCGCACGGTTTTAATACAGTTATGCTTAACCATGTATTTTTCATCTGAAAGTTCCCAATTTCATTTGCATTGAAACAGCTCCCTAAAAACATGGTCTCTGCAATTGAGCTCACTGATGCAGAATATATTTGAGCTCATGATGCCCACCTAAATTTAATTTATTCATCAATTATGTAGCCTGAGAGGTATATTGGAGACACTGAATCCAATATCCTCCCCTTTTCAGTAAAATTCTCGGCTACAGCAATCTGCTCAAGCCAAGCAAAAAAAAAACCAGCCATATTGTATGGATATACAGTGTATAGGGTAATACAAAAAGCTGCTCAAAGCGCGGGTCTAGATTTGAAAGATGCTGAACTACTCAGAGTGGATGTCCTGAATATGTCTGATGCTCAGGCAGTGTATATGAATGCAAAAAAATACATAGCTATGTGAAATATAGGAGTGGTACTCAATTCTGTAAAACGATGTTCAAAATTTAATCAATCAATAAACCACTCAATCATTCAATCAATCAATCAGTCTTTTTTTTCCAGCTGTTTAAATTCAACAAAGTTATGTGATGTGACACCAACAGCTATTTGAGGAAGTGATTGATTGGTTGAGGGACAAAAAGACAGACGGATCACCAAGGTTCATGACAGGTTGTCAGGGGAACTCCTTGTGTCGAAACAAACTTCAGATCAATCACATCAATGCTTATCTTCATTCTGCTGTTACAGGCGATTTGATTAGTAAGCGATTCTAAGATTCTTTGCACTCCAAATACATAGCATTTTTCTCTGAATCTGACTGGCTTAGGAACACAGAACGTCACACACAAAATTGATTAAACTTGCACCAGATTAATAACCAGTGGTCAGACCTCAGAATACTGATCATTGGCCAACCATGACCCTCATAAAATGCTGGTAAATAAGTGATGAATTAATCAAATAATCTCAAAGTCAAACTGCCCTCATTGATCCTTGTTAGAAGAAATTAACACAAAAATACCTCAAATTAAGGAACACTGAAGAAAATGAAGTTCTTGGTTGTTCTGGAATAACCCCTTTCTGTTTTTTGAAAGACTAACTCGTGAACTGGAAAAAGAGCTATGACAATAAAAGAAGGAAGTAACAACTCATGTGCAAACTTGCTTGGGAAACTGTTTGAAGCACAGATCAATACCGGCAAAAGAATTGCAAGATAAAACGCAAACTGAAAGGAAAACATTGACATTCCAGTTTCAGTGACAAAGAAGGATACTGGGATCCCATAAAGAAGTCTGCAAATGGCCTGGCGAATCCTACAGTCAATTGGTTTCCTATTGTGAATGATGGATCAATTGGCTCACATTTCCTTCAAATGAGTAGAACCTAGAGTTTCCTGTTGCAATGAACATTTTCCAGATGAAAATACACAAACGTATCAAATTAGATTACCAATGGATCATATAAGATTACCAGAGTGATATTTCGAATTTTTTAAAATAATTTCTTCATTTTTTCAAAACTACGTGTTGATGAAGAATTAGAATTTTTTCCTTCTAAAACAATGGATGAATGATTGGGGCCCTTACCTCATGCATTTATGCTTTGTGTTAGTCTAAATAAGCCAAGAGGAGACACGGCAATGAGGCAAAGGGCTATTTGAACTGCACGTGGCTAACATGTCAGGTGACCTAGCTAGAGCTGGAATCAACCCAGTACTCAGCCATTAGAACCAAAGAGCTTGATGCCTCTCCTTCAGATTCTAATAAAACACTTGGACTTACAGTGCCGCCTGTAAGTAAGTGAAACGCATGACATTGTGCCATTGCATCAATGATAAACATCCTCAGCCAAACTGCTTGTGGAGGCATGAATTCTCATCGGATGAAAGGGAAACAAAGTGGGTCATAAAGGCCGATGCGTGAGGCAAGTGGGATAAAAATAGCAGCCCATTTTCTTCGCTGTAGTCGGAGTTAGGTATGGGTCAAAGTCTTTGATAAGTAAGTGAACCACCCTTCCCTATGTTTTAACATTAGGTCTGCGTTTCACTTACTTATCAAAGACTTTGACCCATACCTAACTCCAATTACAGCAAAGAAAATCGGCTGCAATTTTTATCCCACATGCCTCACATATCGGCCTTTATGACCCAAAATGTTTTCTCCTCATCGGATGATAATTCGTCCTTCCAGAAGCATTTTGGTTAAGGATGTTTAACATTGATGCAATGGCACAATGTCATGCGTTTCACTTACTTACAGGCGGCACTGTACTCTTATTGCCAAGATTTTGTCACACCAACCCCTTGAAGTCCTGCAGTAATGTTTCAGTGAACCATCATCAGCCCGTCAGTATGTTGTCAGGACTCGTTTACCTTAAAAATTGCTAGTCGATGAGATTTTATATGCAATCAATATGAGGGAGCTCTGGTTTCCGCTATATTCTCTGATGTAAACACACTTCCGACCAAACGGGTCTGGGGTTGCTTACTAAATGGGGGTTTCCAAAAAGGTTCAATATCATAAACGAAGGTCCGAGATTAAAAGGTTGAGGTCATTTGTCCTTCACATTCGCCATTGAGATCAAGGGTTGTGATAAATATGGGTTGTCGTTCAGTCAGGTCAAAACGGCTTTTTGTCAGAAAAAACACATCCATCACCAAACCAGTATTTTACCAGATCAATGAAACCAGCTTCTGCCTCCAGTCACAGAATTTCTTCTTTACTGCGACCTGCAGTTGAGCCAACATCATTCAGTGTAATCGAGGGTGCTATTCATAATCCAGACAGCACTGAGTAGCCTTGCAATTTGCCCAAACCACATTCTGAGCTTGAAATAACTGTAAGTGAAATCATATTTCCTTTTATCTGCTTTTGATAATATGGCTAGTTAAAGAGATGTTGTACTAAGCATATATTCTTAATTTCAGATAAGACGAAAGGAAGACAAGAATAAGTGACAGAGCAAGAAGTACCCCGCATGTTCGTTATACATTTGATGACGCTGTCATTTGCAACTGGTAGTCAATTATCCTTCAACATATCGGAATTCTCACAAACCTTCAAGTGTACCAACAGGGTCAATAATTGGTTCAATTACAAAAAAAATTTGCTTATTCAGTGATCATGAAATTGTCCGATATTTCTATGGATGCATCACTTTTTTCTCAGTGCATAATTTCCTGATCACTGAAAGAGACTCCTGGTGAACTCAGTGGTGTGGCAGAAATCTTAGACAAGAGCTTATTCATCTCTAAAACATTCAACTTCATGACGTCCAGAGACTCCAGACATCCCCAAAATAATAATGTAAATAAAATGTATCTAGGTTAATAAAAGGTTGATGATAACTTTGAGTTGGTGAGGGATTACGCACTGTTCTTTCCTATTTCAGCACTGTTCTTTCCTATTTCAGACTTCCTTGACTTTAGAATTCCTTTTTTTTTCTGTCACCGTTGTTTACACAACTATGTCGGATGATGACTCTGAGCAAACAAGGCAAAATCTGAGAATCGCTGTGGTCTGTTTGACTCGATACAAGGGTATTAAATGCACAAAGGAACCCAGAAACCTTTTCTTTTTCGAGCTTTGTATTTATTTTCTGAAATGCTTCAGATGGGGAACTACAGAGGTAATATGACTGTGGTCAAAATCCAGTAAAAAAAAAGTTGTTGACTTGAACGGGCGTTTATTCCTTCTTTTAAAAATGAAAAAAGTTTTCTAGTTTTCTAGGTGAGCTGTTGGATCTTCCCCATTCCTAGGATCTGTTAAAAAAAGAATAAGTAACCGCTTCTCCATTATATATACTGAAGCAGTGTGCAGTGTTGTGGCCATTTGTTCTGTGACTATTTTTTTTGTAGCTCTTTCATTTTTTTGGAGTAAGATATCTTTCAGATCATTTCATTTGGCTATTGATTTGAGAACTGATTGTTGTCTTTGACAATAGAACGTTTATATGCAATTATCAAACATTTTAGTAGTTCAATAAATCATTCTGCCGATGGTTGATTGGTTAATGGTTAATCTTTTTTCTCTTAATCTTGTTCAAAGGAGTCTAAACTACCATGAAAAGCTCCTTGGATGTGCTTTTATCACGAATAGTGCAGTAACTGTAAACTTTAGATAACAAGAGATATTTACTCTCGCTCTGTCAGGATTCACTGTTTCCTACGGATGTAATAGCTATCTAAAATATCTCATTGCTTTCCAGGTTTTGGAAGAGCATAGCTTCTCAATATAGAGTAGGTCGGGGCATACGGCCCCCTTAACTTCGAGATGCAATTTGACCTACTTTTTATGGGCGATTATTTGAATGCTTATGCTGTCAGGAAGGGATCACATGACTCTACTAATAACTAGTGAAACAAATGTGTACCAATTTTGATAAATGAGTTACGGCCATTTTTAAAAAAAATAAATGGCCTTCTTACCCCACCCATTGGACAAGAAGCCCCCTATTATAATCCTATGGCTATTTTTTTGGCGATCGCATTCAGCCTAAAAGTTATTTCTTAGGGTTCTTCTATCATTTTGAAGGCATTCTATTCACTTTTTCTGAATTTCAGAATTTTTCTGTTCATACTGTTATTTTTTAATATTTTTTGCCCTATTTCAATTTCAGGCCATTTTTTTTCCTATTTTAATTAGCTATTCTATCAAGATTTAAGGTAAAGTACACATTATTAAATGGTTCCTGAAGCAGCTTCGACCCCTAGTAAAGGGGGCTTCTTGCCCCATAACATGTGGAGCCTCTCGCCCCAATCCCACATATTTTAATTTGACCTCTATATTTTGAACTAAAATGCAAAAAACATGATCCAAATCATATTTATGTGATGGTCATAAAGTGAAGGAATGCAGATATCCATTATACTTTAAAAAATTTCCAAAGCTATTTCTGACAACCCCTTTCAAAGAATTAGTCAAAGTTACAAAAACCATGCACATTTTTTGTTTCTTTAATTTCTACTATGTTTTGGTGCTGTTTGCCCTGAAAATTTGCGATGTCACCTAAAACGCCTCTAGCTTCAATCTATCAATAGATAAATGCACCAAAAATGTAAGTTTGGATATAACCCTGGGGGGGCCTCTCACCTAACCTTGCCCCGACCTACTCTACTGGTTCTTTCTCTCATAGTCAGGCGATTAGTTCAGAATTGTTAATGGCATATCGAGCATTCTTGTATGCAATATGAAAGCCGGTACACAAGCAGCAGCCAGAAAGTAGTCTGTATTAATTTTTGCTTCATTGTACCTCCTTGGGTAATTCTTTCTCTATTTTCAGCGCTTTGTATTCAAATACTGCTTTATTGCATTGCGAGGGATCTCCCATTTGCCTTGCCAATGGTTGCCATATGTCTTGATTGACTTTTCTCCACAAGCCAAGTATATTCACTCACTGATCAATGACAAAGTTTTCTCACTTATGTTGATGGTTTGCGGGCAAACTGTCTTAGCAAATCTTTAAAGAGAGAGTGTTTGAAATCTAATATATGAATGGGATTGTGACGGTCTTTCTAGACATAAATTATAAGATGATAATAAGATTTACAGCTGTACATTTATCAGTGTATGTAAATTACAGGTCCGGCGACCAACCTACAATAATTCGGGAATGAAGAAAATTGTTTGGGAGCTCAGCTTTGTGGATAAACAATGATCTGTATTAATCCACTTGACATCAAGTATACAGCACAACTGAAAATAAAGTATGACTATCTCTGCAGGAAGCAAGAATCAGCCACTACTTTACCCTTTCACACCTTTGGGCTACCCCTGAATTATTTCTATATTTACCTTCTTTGAACTGCCTTTTAAAATTGCTTTAAATGTACTTTAAACCGACACCAATTTAAATTCCAACTTTCCCATTGTTTTTTTAATTCATTGATGTTGTGCCCCTTGATAATTGCAATAACACTACTAGTTGTCATAACAGAGTTCTTGAGATGGGACTAAGTTGTGGCTAGGAGTAAAAGGTGGTTGTCAGGAGAATTTGGTCGGGAGGATACAGAAGAAAAAAGTAGGTAAACAGAGTTATGACAAAAAGATGTTCTTACTTTGTTTCCGAGTTGAACTGAATGGCTGAAGTTACCTCCAGTAAGGAAGCTATATGAAGAGAAAACAGTGACAAACTCCAAGCAAGAGACACATCTCCGTTTAAAGCAAGACCAATCCATCAAGAGAGCCTAATGTGGCCACATAATAGAGACAAAGTACAATACATTGCCTCAATGGTCTGGGAAAGGAGAAGCCGAGAGCAATTCTCTAAATGTATGGCATAACAAGAAAGTCAAAAAGTCTAAGAACTTTACAATAGCTTTTATATAGTGTTTTCTCTCTACTTCAATTTCCTTGCCTGCCATTTTTAAATACATTCCACGAAATTGTATCTATCTCAAAGATTTAAGCGCACTTTGAGTTTGGCAAGTTTTCACTGCTCTAAACTACAGAAGTCTCACCAAGATCTGGATCAGCAGAGATCTTTTGGTTGTCTTTGAAATTTTAACATGGAACAAATCACAATTTTTTCCAGTTTGCATGCTGAGTCAGTTGGTAAACTGCTGGGCATGTCCTTTGCACTCGCGATCTTCACAAAAATTGCATTCAGAATACTGACTGCTGCATGTCTACCCCTTCAACAACACATGTTTCCAGTAATCTGAATGTCATCAAATTATACTAAAAACAATTTAAAAGACACAAGAAGACATTTCTGAATTATCCAGATACCCCTTAACTTTACTTTGTTGTTTCTGTGGTTGTTGATTGCTAACCTCATTCTATGTCTCTCAGATCTTCTGATTTCTAGCTTCATCCAATTTTCCTGTCCTGAATTCTTCTCTGTAATTCAACTATGGCAATTTCAGAGATGTGACTTTTATTTCTGGATGGCTGAAGGCAACTATTCCAAGAAATGTTATTATGTGATTAGATGTAATTTACGTTGACATAATTTATCTTTTAAAGATTACAGGGAAAGCCTGAGGTATCCAATTCTGAGAAAGACAAAACTTTTAACGAGTCTTTTAAAACTGTTAACAAGTCTGATTTAGTTTGGCTTCTCATAATAAAGTAATCTTGATGATTTTTAAACCTAGTAACTGCAACCGGCCTTACTGTCTGTCACTCTTACAACATTACAAATTTGATGATTATGTTTCACATGAGATAGAAAATTAAATTACACCTAATGACATAAAATGAAAGTAATTGTGCAAAATATGATTCTGTCATTATGTAATTTTATTTTCAAAATGATATGATTCTACACTTGCATATACCCATTGTGAGTATTAGCTACAAATTAGCTGTAAGTGGTATGTGCAATACACATGCCTAATGATATACAGTCGTCTCTGTGTTAAAAGACCACCCCTTCTATGGTCATGAAGCAGTCTCTACAGCTATAGAGGGGGTGAAGGCACCAAAAAATATTAATTAGATCAGGAGAAACGCGGCCACATAAGGGACATAAGTCTGACAACAGGGGTCTTATGGCCCAGGAACCTCTGCAATTGGTCAATAACAGTTTCATTAATTTACAGGCGACCCATAATCAAAATACTTCCACATCAATTCAATCTTTCAGTTCTACAACCATAACTATAGTTTCACCTACATTTTTGTGGTGTTTCATACATGTACCTTCTTAAAACAATATCAACTGGAGAACCTAGCAATTCGCAACCCAAAGTAGTCCAACGAGCCACTTATCTGAGCTAAAATGGCCAAGAAAATAGTCTGTCACTGCAATTGCTTTTCTGTGAAAATGCCTCTCTATGTTGTACATATGTTGTAAGTACTTGGAAATTGAGCAATACTTCATGGCACAATTAGGTAATTCACAACAAAACAAGGCAATTCATAGCAAAGAGATGTGCTTGCTTCAGATCCATGAGAACTGCTCTAAAAATAATGACCAAGAAATTCAGGTAAAATTTTCAAATTGTTTTGTAGATTGCTCATGCATGATAAATGGTAGAACATTATAAAGTATTCAGTGTCTGGTCCTGACTCCTATCCATCCTGCATCAGGATCCGATCTGTTCGATTACTTCAATGCCACGGCAAATTTCTGAAGCAATATGTTACCTATCACAGGTGTCTTCTTTAGTATAAATATATGCTTCCACAATGACTGACTACACTCTCCGAGTTTGGTTAAAGCATACAAAAATCATAACTTATATACTCTCAGCAACACAACTCATGCAGCATAACCTGTCAGCGATTGAAGACTTTTAGGGGTCAATGACCTCAGAACGGAAATTTACAAACAGAACATCATGGCATCTGCAGTGGGAGGCTTGCAATTCAAACATGTTGTCTGTCCTTTTAATGGAGTCACTGCTACCCAAATTAAAGGCAGCGACATTCAGCAGGAGCCTTTTGAACCAGGATCTTCTGAAGGTAATGAGACCTTTCATCTTTTCAGTGACATTACAATGAAGCAGCCTAAAGTGACTGGATGTCATGCCAAACAAAGAATAAGTAACAATTATCATTGAGTCAAAGTTTTTTCAAATAATTACAATCACCAGGGTAAAAAGAAAAACCTGACTCATTAAACAATATTTAACGCAAGGCACACAATGGTAGAAAGGTGCAATGGTATAAGCAATCAGTTTTTGAACCCCTGTCAAAGAGTTTCTCATGATATTATGTTGTCCTTAGTCTGATCACATAGGCCTAATGCAATTTTCCATACAAGTGCAACTGTAAGTTGCAATGAGTACCTGGAGTAATGTTGCAAAGCATTCTAGAGCAAATCTAACTTTGTCACGGGAGGCACGTGGCGATCAGTGCATCTGAAACCTTGTTTTCATCTCCAAAAAGAGCTATCGCCATTGATAAAGATATGTTGGAAACCGTGAGACATGTCATTACATCTTAATGTCTCAAAAAGTACAATAAGGCAAGTCTCAGAAGTTGGCTACACCGCTATCATTATTTGAAATATCAGACAGGCGAACGCCAAAAGCATATGAAGCATTTTAAAGTCCGTAGGACAAGAGTCTGGGATCCTATGAAGCTCAATTAGATCTTCCATCTGCAGCATAAACAAGAAATTCTTAAAAAAAAAAAAAGAATTGTAGGAACCGTTGTATGAAATATGAGATTTCTTCAAACACATATTTCATCATTATAATATTCTGTTGATGTGTTATGTATGTGCAGTGACATATACCTCCAATGTATCTACTGTGATTTCACATTTAGTTACCTCATTATTAAGCATGCCTAATTACAGGTGTTACAAACACAGACAACAAACCAAGCAATGAGAAGCCCTTTTATATTCTTTGTCATGCATGAACATGAAATTTCTATTTCTATAACAACAAACTAATGCTGGATTGCATATTTGGACTATTACACCTTTCATGTGCTTATGAAAATCACAGGAGTTGTGAGGAGTTGAATATATAATATTTTCATACAGTGTTGTTTGGTCACATCTATTATATCATCCCAAATCTTTATGTATACATATACAGTACTTATATTTAACCAATTTTCTCAAGGAAATCTCTATGAGCTTCTATGGGATATGCTCCAGGTGTGCTTTAGATATGGTCCCCAATCACTCAACCATGAACACCAAGCAGCTGCTCACTCAACCATGACCATGATGTTATGGGGGAGTAGCTACTTCCATATCAAGAGGGTGCAATATATACTTGATCTGAAAATTGTACACACAGACACCTCCTTTGTGGTATTAACACCTCCTAATATTGGAGGTCAATCAGGAAGGTACTCCTACCATAAGGAAAGTATCTCTGCAAGACCAACTTCCTATTGGCCCCCTCCAGAAACCATGTAGCTACACCACTGTAGTACACATAAATTGATGACAAAGCACCTTGCTGATGCTTTATGGCCAATAGGTTAGGGACTTTCCATGTAAAGTATTTCTCCATTTGGAGCTTTTAACCAGATCTGAGATGGTCCCTAAAAAAAAACAATTGAGTAGTATGTTGCAAGGTCACGTTTAAAATCAGGAAGTCCATTTTCTTGTGAATCGTATTATACGGAGCAGATCAGGAAGGAAAACTTCCATTCCAAATTCAAACAAAGTGTAACGAGACCTTCAGAAGATAATGGTATGGATCTTCAGGCTAAGTTTAGGCATGATTATCAGATGAGTATGGTCTGATTCTGAAATTAACATTGGTAATGATATTATTCTAAATGAATACTTCACAAAGGTACACATAGTAGTCAGAGTGGATCTTATATGTTGCTATTGGTTTGACAGTACATGCTAAATGTATTGCAACTTTTGGACACCAATGGGTCTTTCAAGCTATCATCTAGCATACATAGCCTACATTACATGCATGATTGACCACAGCATTTTTTTTTGTCAGAGGATGAAAGCTCTCTAAAGCATGTGGACCTAGTCACGAGTGTAACAGTTTCATATCACAGCCGTTAGGGCCCTTAATGGGACATTGGACTCCTGAGGATCCAGCCTGCATTGCAGGAGTTTCATGCAATCGCAGTTCACAGGGATGAAGATGGTGTATCAGCAGTACAAAGTCAAATGGGTGACAAACCAACTAGGTGACACATGCGGTCATACGCCACTGCCAAATGAGTGAAAGAAAATAACCAGCAGCACGGTAAAACTTTGTAGTACAAGTGAAGTATGGTTTGTGAGAACTGTTGTCTGGCTCTCCATGTCGCTCAGATAGCATGGGGCAGGGTCCAGTTGGTTGATTACCAATAAGTAGTGGTATTACCTGGTCAGCTGTTGCCAATGTGACTGGCAATCAGAGCCACAATCACATCATATTCAGTCTTAGTTGAAAACTACCAAATTTCAGGGTTCCTTCACTTGCCCAGATATTATGTGTCTTATGTCCACACTCCGCATATTTTAACAAAAGGAACCAACAAGGAACAGACTGAATGTAGCCAATACAGTTGTATTAAAAAAACCATGAAATTATCAGGAAAACCTTAACTGGTAACTGCCAAGAACTGATAGACTCAGAGAACTCTCATCGACCTGGAATTTACACAACCTTTCTTTGCTTCTGAGGAGCTAAAAAAACTACCTCTAACATGGACTAGTTTGGCAATCAATCACATTTATCGCAAAGACAGAGACAATCACTAGGAAACTTTGTACCTAAGCAGTCTTCCCCCAGTGATATATTAGTCTCTATGTCTGACATTGTCTGTATTGTGCCATCATTCTTCCACTTTAAATGCCTTTTTTGCTCCTTCTGGGCCGATCAAGCACTTGCCAAGATGCAAAGACATACAACAGAATAATTAATTAGTCTAAGAACAACGATACATTGAATATTTTGTTCTTACTATTTTCGATAAACCCTCCGCTCCAGATGACAATAATATCATGCCTAAAGCAATTCAAATTATTACCATGGAATGTCATTTCTATTTCAGTATTTGATATATTTGTTGTATGGCTACTTACGAAAGCAAGATATGTATCAAAGTATTTCAACTGCATAACAAGCCTCACAAATCGGATAACATATCTGCCACCACACCATGCGTGAAGGAGTTCCTGGAATAAATTATATCACACCAACGGCCCAACACCCATAGGACAATAATGCAAAACAAACTGCAGAAAGTCATTCACAGCATTTTAGATGTTGGCTATTTATATGAGGATCCAACAAAACAATTCAGAGTTCTGGGTTCTCCTGCAATAACCCGTTTCTGGCTTTCTGAAAGACTAACTCGTGGATTGGAAAAAAGAGCAGTGTTCAATAAAGAAGGAAGTAACAACTCATGTGTAAATCTGTCTCGGAAGCTGTTTGAAGCATAGATCAATATCAACAAAAGGATAGCAAAATAAAACACAATCTGAAAGGAAAACATTGGCATTCCAAAAGTAATATGGACAAAGAAGGATACGGGGATCCCATAAAGAAGCCCACAAATGGCCTTGCAAATCCTGCAGTCAATTGGCTACCTATGGTGAATAGTGGATCAATTGGCTCTCATTTCTTTCAACAATGTAGAAGCTGCAATATCCTGTTGCAATAGACATTTTCTGTTATGAAGGTATCATATCACTTTTCACTAGAGTGATATTTCGAAATTTCTGAATTAATTTTGCAGTCGCACTGAAGTCTGATATCTTCACTGGTTTCAAGATGATTGAAGGATGATTGGGGTTTTACGCCCTGTATCTGTGCACAGTGGCAGGTCACTTAGGACAGGAGGAAGACACAGCAATGAGATAATGGATGTGTGGAATTGCTGTCCAACATACATGGCTAGCTCAGGTGGCCTGTCAAGAGCTGAAATAAAACCTGGGACTCAGCGACAGGAAGCCCAATAGCAGCAACCTGAACAAAATGCCTCCTTTGGGATTCTTATAAATTAAATGTACTTTGACTTATCTTTCTAAGATTTTGTCTTACTAACCCGTTGAAGTCCTACAACAAATGTGTCAGTGGATCATCATCAGCCCATTAGTATGTTGTCAGGACTTGTTTACCACAAAAATTGCTGCTCAATGAGGTTTCATATGCAATCAACACGAAGGAGATTTGATTCCCACTACATTCTCTGATATAAACATACTTCCGATCAAACGAGTCTGCACTGTAAAATTTGAATTTTGAGTTGGCTTAATTGATTGAGTGAGATGGTTGCACAATTCCTTTGAGCCAAGATAGCTTGTTGTTTGTAAGTTATAACAACATAAAGATTATCATAACTCAAAACAATAAGCTATCGTGGCTCAAACAAATTGTGCAACCATCTCACTCAATCATTTGAGCTAACTCAGAATTTCAAAATTTACAGTGTGGGGGAAACTAAACGGAGGTGCCCAAAAAGGGTCAATATCATAAACTGGGGTTCCAGATTAAAAGGTTGAGGTCATTTGTCCTTCACATTTGCCATTAAGATCAGGGGTTGTGATAAATCTGGTTTGTTGTTCAGTCAGAGTTCTCCATGTCAGGTCAAAATGGCTCCTTGTCAGAAGAAACACATCCATCACCAAACCAGTATTTTACCAGATCAATGAAACCAGCTTCTGCCTCCAGTCACACAAATTCTTCTTTACTGCGACCTACAGTTGAGCCAACATCATTCAGTGTAATCGAGGGTGCTATTCATAATCCAGGCAGCACTGAGTAGCCTTGCAATATGCCCAGACTGCATTCTGAGCTTGAAATAACTTGAAGTGAAATCATATTTCCTTTTATCTGCCTCTGATAATATGGCTAATTAAAGAGATGTAGTACTAAGCAAATATTCTTAATTTCAGATAAGACAAAAGGAAGACAATACATTTGATGGTGCTGTCATTTACAACTGGCAGTCAATTATCCTTCAAAATATCAGAATTCTCACAAACCTTCAAGTGTACCACCAACAGGGTCAATAATTGGTTCAATTACAAAAGCAATTTGCTTATTCAGTGATCATGAAATTGTCCGATATTTCTATGGATGCATCACTTTTTTCAGAGCATAATTTCCTGATCACTGAAAGAGACTCCTGGTGAACTCAGTGGTGTGGCAGAAATCTTAGACAAGAGCTTATTCATCTCTAAAACATTCAACTTCATGACGTCCAGAGACTCCAGACATCCCCAAAATAATAATGTAAATAAAATGTATCTAGACCAATTAAAATGTTGATGATAACTTTGAGTTGGTGAGGGATTACGCACTGTTCTTTCCTATTTCAGACTTTACTTGGTTAGGCCGAACCCAATACTACTGCATATTCCTGGATTTTAGAATTCTTCTTTTTCTGTCACCGTTGTTTACACAACTATGTCGGATGATGACTCTGAGCAAACAAGGCAAAATCTGAGAATCGCTGTGGTCTGTTTGACTCGATACATCTAGCAAAGTTTGATAAGGGTCTTAAATGTCACAAAGGAAACCAGAAACCTTGTCTTTTTCAAGCTTCATATTTAATTCTGAAATGCTTCAGATGGGGACCTAGCTACAGAGGTAATACGACTGTTGTCAAAATCGAGTAAAAAAAAAATTTCATTGACGTTACCGATGTTCATTCTTTCTTTTAAAAACGAAAAAAGTTTTATACAGGAGCTGTTCGATCTTCTCATTCTTAAGCTCTGTTAAAAACAGAATAAGGAACTGCTCTCCATTATGTAGGTAGCCTTTCATCTATTTTTTTTTCGATCACATGATCTTTATTGACCAAAAATTTGCTATATATTCGGATACGAGGATTTCTGCTATTGAAATGCAATTCCAAATTTGATTTCAAATTAAGTCAGAATGCTTTCTTTTGTAGTGCAGGGATAATGATCATGATGCAACATCAGAGAATTTCCTGTGTCTGAGACTAAGAATATACCCTCAGTATTGTCAGACAGCTACCAGCATGAATATAAATACAGGAATGGCTGCTATTCCTTGCTTGTCATTTATGCATAGATTCACATCCTTGACATTGGTTCACTCTTCCTGTGTGTCATACATCTGAAGCAGTGTGCACTGTGCAGTGTTGTGGCCATTTGTTCTGTGACTATTTTTTTTGTAGCTCTTTCATTTTTTTGGAGTAAGATATCTTTCAGATCATTTCATTTGGCTATTGATTTGAGAACTGATTGTTGTCTTTGACAATAGAACGTTTATTTGCAATTATCAAACATTTTAGCAGTTAGATAAATCCCTCTGCCGATGGTTGATTGGTTTATGGTTAATCTTTTTTCTTTTAATCTTGTTCACAAGAGTCTACACTACCATGAAAAAGCTCCTGTGATGTGCTTTTATAAGTTTTAACACGAATAGTGCAGTAACTGTAAACTTTAGACAACAAGAGATATATCATACAAATGAATAAAGATATTTACACTCACTCTGTCAGGATTCACTGTTTTCCTATGCATGTAAGACCTATCTAAAATATCTATTTGCTTCCCAGGTTTCGCAAGAGAATAGCTTCTCAATATACCGGTTGTTCTATATCATAGCCAGACGACTAGTTCAGAATTATTAATGGCATATCTGGCATTCTTGTTTGTAACATAAAGGTGCATTGTTCGCAAGCAGCAGTGTATATTTATATTCGTTTTATTGTTCCTCCTTCCAAGGATTATTCCTTCTCTATTTCCAGTGCATTGCTTTCCAATACTGCTTGATTGCATTGCCTGGGATCTCCCATTTGCTTTGCCAATGGCTGCCAATGTCTTGATTGACTTTTTCCTACAAGCCAAGTGCTTCCACACTGATCAATGACAAGCAAGTTTTTCTCACTTATGTTGATTGTCTGTGGGAAAAACGTCTAAGTAAATCTTTACAGAGAGGGTGAATGAAATCTTATATATGCATGAATGGGATTGTGACGGTCGTTCTAGACATAACTTATAAAATGATAATAAAATTTACAGCTGTACATTTATCAGTGTATGTAAATTACAGGTCCGGCGACCGACCTACAATAATTTGGGAATGAAGAAAATTGTTTGGGAGCTCAGCTTATTTAATTTGTGGATAAACAATGATCTGTATTAATCTACTTGACATCAAGTATACAGCACAACTGAAAATAAAGTATGACTACCTCTGCAGGAAGCAAGAATCAGCCACTACTTTACCCTTTCACACCTTTGGGCTACCCCTGAATAATTTCCTATATTTACCTTCTTTTAACTACCTTTTAAATTGCTTTAAATGTACCAACGCCAATTTAAACTCAAACATCCCCATTGTTTCTTAATTCATTGATGTTGTGCCCTTGGTAATTTTAATTACACTACCAGTTGCATAAAAAAGTTCTTGAGATGGGACCAAGTTGTGGCTAGAAGTATAGGTAGTTGTCAGGAGAATTAAGGTCATCCTTCAACAACACATGTTTCCAGTAATAAGAATGTCATCAAATTATACTAAAAACCGTTTAAAAGACACAAGAAGACATTTCTGAATTATTCAGATACCCCTTAACTTTACTTTGTTGTTTCTGTGGTTGTTCTGACTTCTAGCTTCACCCAATTTTCCTGTCCTGAATTCTGCTCTACAATTCAACTACGGCAATTTCACTGATGTAACTTTGATAATTCTTCATTTTTCACATTAGATAGAAAATTGAATTACACCAAACGGCATAAAATGGAAGTAATTGGCTACAAGCATGATAAATTCGAAATAAGATTCTGTCATTAAGTATCATTAAGCATTTTTATTTTCAAAATGATGTGATTCTACTCTTACATATACCCATAGGAAGTATTAGCTACAAAATTAACTCTAAATGGTATGTGCAAGACAAATGTTTACTCATATACAGTCGTCTCGGTGTTGAAAGGCCACCCACTCTATGGTCATGAAGCAGTCACTCAAGAGGGTGAAGGCACCAAAAAATATTGATGAGATTCAGGAGACAGGCGGCCACATAAGGGACATAAGTCTGAAAACAGGGGTCTCATGGCTCAGGAACCTCTGTAATTGGTCAATAACAGTTTCATTAATTTACAGGCGACCCATTATTCCAATATCCCACCTGCAACCAATGTTCCAGCCGCACTGCAGTTTCACCTACATATTTTGAGGCATCTCATATACCTTCTTACAATATCAAGTGCAAAAGTATTCAGACGAGCCGCTTATCTGTGCTAAAATAGCCAAGAAAATAGTCTGTTGCTGCAATTACTTTTCTATAAAAATGCCTCTCTATGTTGTAAGTTCTTGGAATTTGAGCAATGCTTCATGGCATGATAAGGTAATCCACAACAAAATAAGGCAATTTACAGCTAAGAGAGGTGCTTGCTATGGGTCCCTGGTAAATGCCGAATATAATGACCAAGAAAGTAAGGCAATCTTCCCCTTTTTAGTGTCTAAGATCCATTACAGAAGATCTTGTTGCAGTTGACTTTTCCTCACATTTTTCTTGCAGATTGCTTATGCATAATATGTGGTAGAAAAGTGCAACTAATATTTAATTCAGGAGTAAATGACATTTTAATTTATCTTTGCAAATAAGTGAGAGCTAGGGAGTTGGGAGTGCAAAGGCATGGAAGTTTATGGAAGTGTTGGGGCGTGCAGGACTGCAGGCGTGACACCTGTTTGAAAAATTTATTGGGTTGTTCTGTTTATAAGATTCCATAGTAAATTGCAGCACATAGTAAAGTGCTACACTTGGAGTTCAGTTAAAGCCTTAAACAATCAAAACTCCAATACTTCACAACACAACTCATGAATAAAAGACTATAAATAATGCAAAATAGCCAGTTGGTGACTGAAGACTTTGGAATGGAAATCTACAAAACAAAACAACATGCCATTTGCTATTCTGCAGTGGTAGGCTTGAAATTCAAAACATGTTCAATGTGCTTTTAATGGAGTCACTGCTACCCAAATTAAAGGCAGCGACATTCAGCAGGAGCCTTTTGAACCAGGATCTTCTGAAGGTAATGAGTCCTTTCATCTTTTCAGTGACATTACAATGAAGCAGCCTCGATCAGGTGACTGGAAATTCATGCCAAACAAAATAAGTACACAATGATCATTGAGTCAAAGCTTTTTCAATAATTAAATTCATTAAGGTAAAAGAACACAGACTCGTTAAACAGTATTTAACACTAGGCACACCAATGGTAGAAAGGTGCAATGACATGAGCAACCAGTTTTGAAGCCCTGTGAAAGAGTCTTCATGATATTACGTATGTTGTACATAGTCCGATCACATAGGCCTAATGCAATTTTCCATACAAGTGCAACTGTGAGTTGCAATGAGCACCTGGAGTAATGTTACAAAGCATTCTACAGCACATCTGACTGTGTCACGGGAGACACATGGTGATGAGGGCATCTAAGACCTTCTATTTGAAATTCCAAAAGGTAATGGTGTCTTTCATCTGCAAAAAGAGCTATCGCCATTGATAGAGATGTGTTGGAAGCCATGAGACATGTCATTACATCTTAATGTCTCAAAAAGTGCAATGAGAGAAGTCTCTGAAGTTGGCTACACTGCTATCATTCTTCAAAGTAACAGACAGACAAATGCCAAAAGCATATGAGGCATTTTCTTTAAAGCCAGTAGGACATGAGCCTGGGATCCTAAGGAGCTCAGCTAGATCTTCCATCTGCAGCATAAAAAACACAATTGAGTAGTATGTTGCAAGGTCACGTTTAAAATCAGGAAGTCCATTTTCTTGTGAATCATATATAGAGCAGATCAGGAAGGAAAACTTCCATTCCAAATTCAAACAAAGTGTAACAAGACCTTCAGAAAATAATGGTATGGATCTTCAGGTTAAGTTTAGGCATGATTATCAGTGGAGTATGGTCTGATTCTGTACTTAACATTGGTAAAGATATTATTCCAAATTAATATTTCACAGAGGTACACAATGTAGTCAGAGTGGATATTATATGTAGCTATAGGTTTGACCCTATAGGCTAGATGTATTGCAAAACACAACCCTTGCACACAAATGGGTCTTTCGAGCTATCATCCAGCATAAATAGCCTACATTGCATGCAGGATTGAGCACTGCATTTTTTTTCTGTCGGAGGATAAAAGCCCCCTAAAGTATCTGAACTTAGTCATGTGTGCAACAACTTGGTTTATCATCAAATCATGCATATCAATTAGGCAGTGGACCCCTGGGGATATCGGACTTCTGAGGATCTAGCCTCCAAGCGTCTCGTGCAATTGCAGTTCACAGGGATGAAGATGGTTTGTCAGTATGGGGTCAAATGGGTGACAAACCAACTCGGCAACACATGCCATGCCAACCAGTCGAACGAAAATCACTTGCAGTGTGGTTTTTAGTAACTGTTGCCTGGCTGTCTGTGAGCCAAGCAATGTTGGTTGTCAACAAGTTGCTTGACACGTAATAAGCAGTGATACTCACATCATTGACGGTCTAAGAGAGATTGCATGGAGCATTGTTTGATTGCAAGGAGCATTGTTTGCATGTAGGCCTATATATTTTTCATTATTTGTCATGTTCAAGAATTCATGGAGGTGCAAAAACGAGCATGTACGAATTTGTGGACATGCAACAGAGTTATGATGGAAAATGTTCTTACTTTATTTTTGGGTTGTAATGTAAGGCTAAAGTTATCTTAAGTCAGGCTACATCAGCCAGCTTTAGTTGTGAGCGATAGTGATAGGCTACAACATTCACTAGAGGTGCTGTATTTCACATACATGTACTCGCTTGCATCCATTTTTGAGTTCTGCTGAGCGAGACCTGACAGGCAGCTTTCCACTGCCCTAAAAGCTTATTCTATACTCAGTTCGACTTGAATTTCGTCAGTCTGCAGCATCACTGCATCAGCCTGCCAAACAGCAGCCTTTTTTCAGTCAGACCTCCAGTAACTCCAGTATGGAAACTATATAAAGAGAAAACAGTGGCAAACTACAAGTAAGAGACACTTCTCCCTTTCAACCCCAATCCATCAACAGAGACAAATGTGGCCACATAATAGAGACAAAGTACAATAAAAAGTACAATACACTGCCTCAATGGTCTGGGAAAGGAGAAGCTGACAGCAATTCTCTGAATGTATGGCATAATAAGAATGTCCAAGAACTTTTCAATTGCTTTCATAGAGTGATATCACCCTCTTTCAGTTGCCTATCAGCGGCGGATCCAGACATGTTAGTCTAGGAGGGGCCCGGATGAGTTTCGGCATTCACTTGCCCGCGTTATCACAATTTTTCTTCCAAATGCAACTATTAAGCTTGGTGGTCAGGGGGGGGGGGCCTCGCCCCCCCTGTAACTCCCACTGCCTGTCATGTCATTTGAGCTACATTCCCATGAATTTGGATATTTATATCTCAAAGACTAGAAGTAATTTTTTTGTCTGGATTATTTTCCTTTGCTTTAGACTCCAAAGCAGTCTTACTGAGATCCTAATCGGGTAGAGACATTTTTCTTACTTTCACACATGTTAACATGGAACAAGTTACTTCTTGTTTGCTGGACCGGGTGATAAACTGCCGGAGAGGTTCACAAAGGCTGCTTCAGAATATTAACTGCCGGTATGCTTATCTTTCACTTCAGAAACATAGAATATCATCAAATTATGAAAAAAAAATTTAAAAGCCACAAGAAGACATTTCTGTATTATCCAGACAGCCCTTAACTTTATTTTGTTGTTTCTGTGGTTGTCTTCATCCAATTTTCCTGTCCTGAATTCTTCTCTGCAATTCAACTATGGCAATTTCAGTCACATGACTTTGGGCATGGCAACTATTCTAAGAAATGTTATTATGTGATTAGATGTAATTTACGTTGACATAATTTATCTTGTAAAGATTACAGGGAAAGCCCAACGTATCTAATTCTAAGAATGACAAAACTTTTAACGAATCTTTTAAAAGTTTTAACAAGCCTGATGTAGTTTGGCTTCTCACGAAATAAGTAATCTTCATCATTTTTAAACCTGTCAATCTTACAACATCACAAATTTGATAATTCTTATTTAGTAATATCGTTACATTGGAAAGAAAATGAAATTATACTAAAAGACATAAAACGGAAGTAATACGCTTGAAGCTTGATTAATTCAAAATATAATTATGAGTAATTTTATTTTCAAAATTATGTAATTCAGCAGTTACATGTATGATACCAATTGGGAATATTTGAAACAAATAAACTATAAATGATATGTGCAAGACAAATGTTTTCTGATATACAATAGTCTCGGTTTTATATGACACACCATTTTGTGGTCTAAGGTAGTCTCTCATCAAGGGGTCGCAGGCACTAAAAAATACATGGTTCAAGAGGAAGGCGGAAACATAAGAAAAATGAGTCTGACAACAGGCGTCTCATGGTGCAGGAACCACTGTAATTGGTCAATAACAGTTTCATTAATTTACAGGCGACCCATTATCCAATATCCCACCTAAAACTTATGTTCCAGTCTCACTGTACTTTCACCTACATATTTTGTGGCATCTCATATACTTTCTTACGATATCAAGTGCAAAAGTATTCAGATGAGCCGCTTATCTGTGTAAAATAGCCAAGAAAATAGTCTTTTGCTGCAATTACTTTTCTATAAAAAATGCCTCTCTATGTTGTAACTACTTAGAAATTGAGGAATACTTCATGGCGTAATAGGGTAATTCACAACAAAAAAGGCAATTCACAGCTAAGAGAGATGCTTGCTATGGGTCCCTGATAACTGTGCTGAATATAATGACCAAGAAAGTAAGGCAATCTTCCCCTTTTTAGTGTCTAAGATCCATTACAGAAGATCTTGTTGCAGTTGACTTTTCCTCACATTTTTCTTGCAGATTGCTTATGCATAATATGTGGTAGAAAAGTGCAACTAATATTTAATTCAGGAGTAAATGACATTTTAATTTATCTTTGCAAATAAGTGAGAGCTAGGGAGTTGGGAGTGCAAAGGCATGGAAGTTTATGGAAGTGTTGGGGCGTGCAGGACTGCAGGCGTGACCACCTGTTTGAAAAATTTATTGGGTTGTTCTGTTTATATATAAGGTTCCACAGTAAATTGCAGCACATAGTAAAGTGCTACACTTGGAGTTCGGTTAAAGCCTAAAACAATCAAAACTCCAATACTCCACAACACAACTCATGAATAAAAGACTCCAATGCAACATAGCCAGTTGGTGACTGAAGACTTGGGAATGGAAATATACAAAACAAAACAACATGCCATTTGCTATTCTGCAGGGGTAGGCTTGAAATTCAAAACATGTTCTCTGTGCTTATAATGGAGTTACTGCTACCCAAATTAAAGGCAACAACATTCAGTATGAGCCTTTTGCACCAGGATCTACTGAAGGTAATGAGACCTTTCATCTTTTGTCAGTGACATCACCATAAAGCAGCCTCAAGTGACTGGATGTCATGCCAAACATAGCATAAGTATACAATGATCATTGAGTCAAAGCTTTTTCAAATAATTACAATCACCAGGGTAAAAGAAAACCGACTCATTAAACAATATTTAATGCCAGGCATACCAATGGTAGAAAGGTGCAATGGTATAAGCAATCACTTTTTGAACCCCTGTCAAAGAGTTTTTCATGATATTATGATGTCCTAAGTCTGATCACATAGGCCCAATGCAATCTTTAATAAAATTGCAACTGTAAGTTGCAATGAGTACCTGGAGTAATGTAATGCAAAGCATTCTACAGTAAATCTGACTTTGTTACGGGAGACACACGGTGATGAGTGCATCTAAGACCTTCTATTTGAAATTCCAAAAGGTAATGGTGTCTTTGATCTGCAAAAAGAGCTATCGCCATTGATAGAGATGTGTCGGGAGCCATGAGACATGTCATTACATCTTAATGTCTCAAAAAGTGCAATGAGAGAAGTCTCTGAAGTTGGCTACACTGCTATCATTCTTCAAAGTAACAGACAGACAAATGCCAAAAGCATATGAGGCATTTTCTTTAAAGCCAGTAGGACATGAGCCTGGGATCCTAAGGAGCTCAGCTAGATCTTCCATCTGCAGCATAAAAAACACAATTGAGTAGTATGTTGCAAGGTCACGTTTAACATCAGGAAGTCCATTTTCTTGTGAATCATATATAGAGCAGATCTGGAAGGAAAATTTTCATTCCAAATTAAAACACAGTGTAACAAGACCTTCAGAAAATAATGGTATGGATCTTCAGGTTAAGTTTAGGCATGATTATCAGTGGAGTATGGTCTGATTCTGTACTTAACATTGGTAAAGATATTATTCCAAATTAATATTTCACAGAGGTACACAATGTAGTCAGAGTGGATATTATATGTAGCTATAGGTTTGACCCTATAGGCTAGATGTATTGCAAAACACAACTCTAGCACACCAATGGGTCTTTCGAGCTATCATATAGCATAAACAGCCAACATTGCATGCGGATTGAGCACTGCATTTTTTTTCTGTCGGAGGATAAAAGCCCCCTAAAGTATCTGAACTTAGTCATGTGTGCAACAACTTGGTTTATCATCAAATCATGCATATCAATTAGGCAGTGGACCCCTGGGGATATCGGACTTCTGAGGATCTAGCCTCCAAGCGTCTCGTGCAATTGCAGTTCACAGGGATGAAGATGGTTTGTCAGTATGGGGTTAAACGGGTGACAAACCAACTTGGCAACACATGCCATGCCAACAAGTCGAACGAAAATCACTTGCAGTGTGGTTTTTAGTAACTGTTGCCTGGCTGTCTGTGAGCCAAGCAATGTTGGTTGTCAACAAGTTGCTTGACACGTAATAAGCAGTGATACTCACATCATTGACGGTCTAAGAGAGATTGCATGGAGCATTGTTTGATTGCAAGGAGCATTGTTTGCATGTAGGCCTATATATTTTTCATTATTTGTCATGTTCAAGAATTCATGGAGGTGCAAAAACGAGCATGTACGAATTTGTGGACATGCAACAGAGTTATGATGCAAACTGTTCTTACTTTATTTTTGGGTTGTAATGTAAGGCCAAAGTTATCTTAAGGTGGCTCGATACTCGTGAACTTTCTAAGATAGGATTTCTTTAAAATAGTTTAAAATGATCCAAAATATAGTTTATAGCAAGGATATGTAAACAAAGTGGTCGCTACCAGCCTTTCTTTTAAAATATTTGAGGTTATGTAAAAGAAAGTCAGTCCACGCAAACTGGAAAAAACTCTTTTTTTTCTTAATTTTTTTACTGTGAAGTTTTCCCTGCCATTCAGTGGCCATTCATCCTATGTTATTAAATGTAGCATGGAATTAAAGAGGAAAGATTGATGGAAAAGCTGACCCAAATTTCATAGAAATATATTTAGTTTAAAGAACTTTTCTAGGGGTTCGGAACAAAAGTTTCAATTTTGAAAATTAAATATTTTTTACGAACCATAGCGCAAAAAAAAAAATGACGAGATAGAATTCTTTATTTCTTTGTCATTTGCTTCCAAATATAGTGAGGGAACAATATAATGATACAGACATATGGCCAAACGGGCCTGGATATTGATACAAAAATTATTTATTTCACAGAGTCTTTTTTGAGAAATTAGACATGCTTGCCGAAAATCGCATGCAGAAATTTTGTACTGAGAGTAGAGAACTGAAAGTCTGTCAGATTATAGTATTCGTCATAGCGCATCTTATGCTCCAAACGAGAAGTCTCTAACCACAATAGAAGTGGCGCAAATGGCAAACGAAGCGGCCGTCGCATGGAATTTTCAGAATTAAAAAAAGATGAAAATAAGTGTCAGCAGAACCCTGCTGCAGTGGTGACGTTACGATAGATAGGGCCTGCCTGGCTGCGCGGGAATGTGCTCAGATGACGTCATTACATGAGTAGCGAGCCACCTTAAGTCAGGCTATTCAGGAGCCAGCTTTAGTTGTGAGCGATAGTGATAGGCTACAGCATTCACTAGAGGTGCTGTATTTCACGTACATGTACTCGCTTACATCCATTTTTGATAAACTCCCGCACAAATCTGCTCAGTTCTGCTGAGCGAGACCTGACAGGCAGCTTTCCACTGCCCTAGAAGCCAATTTTGTACCCAGTTTGACTTGAATTTCGTCAGTCTGCAGCCTTATCACATAAGCTTGCCAAACAGTAGACTGCTTTCAGTCACCTCAAGTAACTCCAGTATGGAACCTATATAAAGAGAAAACAGTGACAAACTACAAGTAAGAGACACTTCTCCCTTTTAAGACCAATCCATCAACAGAGACAAATGTGGCCACATAATAGAGACAAAGTACAATACACTGCCTCAAATATCTGGGAAAGGAGAAGCTGACAGCAATTCTCTGAATGTATGGCATAATAAGAAAGCCCAAAAAGTCGAAGAACTTTTCAATTGCTTTCATAGAGTGATTTCTCTCTCTTTCAGTTGCCTGTCATGTCATTTGAGCTACATTCCCATGAATTTGGATATTTATATCTCAAAGACTAAACGACAGTCAGGTATATAAAGTATATTTTTTGTTAAGATAGTTTTCCTTGCTTTGGACCCCAAAACAGTCTTGTTGGACTGGGTGATAAACTGCAGGAGGGGTTCACAAAGGCTGCTTCAGAATATTACCTGCTGGTATGCATATCTTCAGCAATAATTAGAATGTCATCAAAATATACTAAAAACAATTTAAAAGCCACAAGAAGACATTTCTGTATTATCCAGATACCCCTTAACTATAATAAACGAGGTCCAGGTATGTGCAAAATACTTTTATGAATACAGAGACAGTTGCCTATTATGTTTTACAGAAACATGGCTAAATGAATCTATAGATAACTCGACCATTGAAGTTGATGGATTTAGCCCTCCTATAAGACAGGATAGAGACTCAGAGGCAACAGGAAAATCTATTGGCGGAGGTATTTGTATTTATATGAATGAAAGATGGTGCAAGGATTATGTTGTGAGAAAGACTATTTGTACTAAGGATATTGAGCTTTTGAGTGTCTCCTTTCGACCATTCTATCTTCCCAGAGAATTTGGACAAGTGTTTGTTACCGTAGTATACATCCCACCAGAGGCTAACATTAAAGATGCTAGCAACATTATAGCCGAGGTCACACACACATTAGAGGATCTTTCACCATCAGCACCAAAATTCATACTTGGTGATTTTAACAATTGTACTTTAAGGGAAGCAGTGCCAAATTATTATCAGTATGTCACTTGCCATACAAGGGAAAACAAAACAATTGATTTGTGCTATGGAAATATAAAACACGCATACAAATCATTAATTAAATCCCCTATTGGAACTTCAGACCACAATAGCATTCTTTTGATGCCATCTTACAAACAATTATTAAAAACTGCTAAACCCACAACAAAGACAATCAAAGTGTGGACAGCAGAAAACATCGACAAACTGAGGGCTTGCTTTGATTGTACTAATTGGGAGTTGTTTCAGGAAACATGTGTCAGTTTGCAGGAATTAACAGTTACCATCACAGATTACATTATGTTTTGCATTGAGAATGTTATACCTGAAAAAACTGTAACAATCTATGCCAGCAATAAACCATGGATAACCAAAGAACTCAAAGTTCTTATAAATGAAAAGAAAAGAGCCTTTTGTGCAAAGGATAAAATTAAAGTTAAAACTGTACAAAAGCAGATTAACATTCAAACAACAAAGTGTCAAAGACAATTTGCAGAAAAAGTGGAAAGTCAGTTTGCTGACAACAACCTCCGCCACGCATGGTCTGGAGTTAAGACTATCATTGGAGCTAATAAGAAAAAACATAAAATTGACACAAATGATAATATCTCCTTTGCAAATGAATTGAATACATTTTATTCACGCTTTGACTGTTTAGACTTTTCAAGAGAGAGACAGGATGTCCTGGATCACCTTGCTCCCTCTGATCCACCTAAAATTACCCAAGATCAAGTGTTAAAGGCATTTGGTCGGATTAATATTCGCAAAGCTTGTGGCCCTGATGGCTTGCCAGGCATTGTATTGAAAGAATGCAAACATGAGCTTGCCGGTATTTTCTTGAAACTTTTCCAGTTCTCCCTGGCCAGCAGTGACATTCCTGATCAATGGAAAACATCAAATGTAATCCCGGTCCCAAAAAAGCCAAATCCCTCAGTAAACAATGACTACAGACCTGTTGCCCTCACTCCTATTCCCATGAAATGCTTTGAGCGAGTCATCAAAAGCATTTTAATGGAATATACGGACCATCTACTAGATCCCTGCCAATATGCTTACAGGCCAAAAAGAGGTGTTGAGGATGCAACATTGACACTTTTAAATTCATCATACAAACACTTAGAAAAACCTGGATCTTATGTTAGAATGTTATTCATCGATTTCTCATCAGCATTTAATACCATCCAGCCTTTTCTTCTACTACAAAAACTTGACAAAATGGGAGTCAACACCAGGCTAATAAAATGGATAGATGCTTTTATGAGGGAACGACCTCAATATGTTACAGTGAATAATGTAAAATCATTGATAAAAGTTCTTTCAACAGGTGCCCCCCAAGGATGTGTGATCTCGCCAATTTTGTTCATACTTTACACAAATGACTGTCTCTGTACGGAGAAGGATTGTCGCATTATAAAATTTGCAGATGATACAATCCTAGCAGGATTCCTATCAAAATCAGACACTATGTATCATTCTGCTGTACAGTCGCTAGTTCAATGGTGTAGCTCAAACTACCTACACCTAAATGCTAAAAAAACGAAGGAAGTAGTTATTGACTTCAGAAGAAAGGCCACTCCCATGGATAAAGTTAAAATTGGAGATGACCTGATCGAACAAGCATCAGAATACAAGTACCTGGGAACATTTATAGATGATAAGCTAAGCTGGAAAGCCAACACAGATGCCTTGTACAAAAAGGTCAGAAGCGACTACATTTCCTAAGATGTCTTAGGAAATTGAAAATAGACAAAACCATCATGACTTTATTTTATAAAACATTCATCCTGCCCATCATCAGTTTTAACTTTCTCACCTGGTATGACAACCTCAGTGTCCAAAGCAAAAATAAACTGCAAAAGATTGTCTCATGTGCAGGAAAGATTGTTGGTGAAAGGCTAGAAAGCTTAGGTGACATCTGCAAATGCCAATCACTGAAAAAAGTTAATAAAATCTTGCAAGATCCAACCCATGACCTTCACAAGGAGTATGAGTTTCTGCCCTCGAACAGACGCCTGAGATCATCCTTTGGAAGAACCCGGAGAATGCAGCAATCATTTGTGCCATCGAGCATTAGACTTTTCAATACCCAATGACACTTGCATTTATGTATTTATCAATTTTGTGAAATATTTACTGTCATTTCTTTACTATGTATTTTTGCCTGTGGGTGCAAAGCAAATTTCCGTTCTTCGGATATTAAAGATTATCTATCTATCTAACTTTATTTTGTTGTTTCTGTGGTTGTTGATTGCTAACCTTATTCTATGTCTCTCAGATCTTCTGATTTCTGGCTTAATCTAATTTTCCTGTCCTGAATTCTTCTCTGTAATTCAACTATGGCAATTTCAGTGATGTGACTTTCGGCATGGCTGAAGGCAACTATTCCAAGAAATGTTATTATGTGATTAGATGTAATTTACGTTGACATAATTTATCTTTTAAAGATTACAGGGAAAGCCTGAGGTATCCAATTCTGAGAAAGACAAAACTTTTAATAAGTCTTTTAAAACTGTTGACAAGTCTGATTTAGTTTGGCTTCTCATAATAAAGTAATCTTGATGATTTGTAAACCTAATAACTGCAACCAGTCTTACTGTCCGTCACTCTTACAACATTACAAATTGATAATTCTTTATTTTTCAAGTTAGATAGAAAATTAAATTACACCTAATGACATAAAATGAAAGTAATTGGCTTGAAGCTTGATAAATGCAAAATATGATTCTGTCATTATGTAATTTTATTTTCAAAATGATATGATTCTACACTTATATGTATTATATACCCATCTAGAGGAAGTATTAGCTATCATTCTTCAAAGTAACAGACAGGCGAACTCCAAACTGCATATGAGGCATTTTCTCTAAAGCTAGTATGACATGATTCTGGAATCCTGTGAAGCTCAATTAGATTCTTATTCTGCAGCTTAAAAAAAGCAAATGAGTAGTGTGTTGCAAGGTCCCGTTTAACATCTATCAGGAAGTCCATTTTTCTAGTGATCTGAGCAAATCTAAAACGAAAGCTTCCAATTCCATATTCAGACAGCATTACAGGACCTTCCGACGATAATAGTATGAATCTTCCGGCAAAGTTTAAGCATGATTATTAGATGAGTACGGTCTGACTCTGAAATCAACATTGGCAATGATATTCCAAACTAATATTTTTTCAAAGGTACACATTGAAGTAAGAGAGGATCTTAGGCCCATATGTCCCTATAGTTTTGACCGTGTATGCTATAGGTGTATTGCAACTTTTGCACCCCAATGGGTCTTTCAAGCTATCATCTAGCATAAATAGCCTGCATTGCATGCAGGATTGATCACTGCATTTTTTTTGTCAGAGGATAAAAGCTCTCTAAAGCATCTGGACCTAGTTATGTGTGTAACACCTTGCTTCATCATCAAATCATGCATATCAATAAGGCGCTGGGGCCCTTAATGGGACATTGGACTCCTGAGGATCCAGCCTGCATTGCAGGAGTTTCATGCAATCGCAGTTCACAGGGATGAAGATGGTGTATCAGCAGTACAAAGTCAAATGGGTGACAAACCAACTAGGTGACATATATATATATGGTCATACGCCACAGCCAAATGAGTGAAAGAAAATAACCAGCAGCACTATTTGTAGTACAAGTGAAGTCTGGGTTGTGAGAACTGTTGTCTGGCTCTCCATGTCGCTCAGATAGCATGGGGCACGGTCCCGTTGGTTGATTACGAATAAGTAATGGTATTACCTGGTCAGCTGTTGCCAATGTGACTGGCTATCAGAGCCACAATCAGAGCCACAATCACATCATATTCAGTCTTAGTTGCTTAAACTACCAAATTTCAGGGTTCCTTCACTTGCCCAGATATTATGTGTCTTATGTCCACACTCCGCATATTTTAACAAAAGGAACCAACAAGGAACAGACTGAATGTAGCCAATACAGTTGTGTAAAAAAACCATGAAATTATCAGGAAAACCTTAACTGGTAAACTGGCAAGAAATGACAGACTCGGAGAACTCTCATTGACCCTGGAACTTACACATAATACACAACCTTTCTTTGCTTCTGAGGAGCTAAAAAAACTACCTCTAACATGGACTAGTTTGGCAATCAATCATATATATCGCAAATACAAAGACAAACACTAGGAAACCTTGTACCTAAACAGTCTTCCCTCAGAGCTATATTAGTCCTTATGTCTAGATTGTTCCATCAATCTTCTGCTGTCAGTACTGAATACCTTTTTGCTCCTTCTTGGCCAATCAAGTTCTTGCCATTGACTGACAACACATCCAATCAGGACAGTATTCCTACTATTTCAAGATAACAATTATGACATCATACCTGAAGTTATATATAAATTTCTTTCAAACTTATGAACTTGAATTATTACCAAGGGACATAATTTCTATTTCAGTATTTGATATATTTGTGCTATGGCTACTTACAACAACAAGGCATGTATCGGAGTATTTCACCTGCATACAAAGCAAGTCTCACAAATCTCTTGACTTATCTGCCTGCACCCTATTTTGTGAAGGGATAGTATTCCGGGAATGAATTTTATCACACCAACAAGCTGATACCCATGGGACATTGCAAGAAGGCTCCAGGGAGACAACAGGAAATGAGCAATGAGACAAAGGCGAAGGCAGATAAATAAGCACATAAAACAACAACAAAATACTAAAATAGTGAAAAAAGGTAGGAAAAAGAGATGCTGAGCTTGATAGAAAAGGCACATTTCAGTCCGTATAACAGAGTGACAGTATACAAAGTCATGTAAGATAGTGTGACAAAGCACAACAGCAGCTGCAGAAGCAGACACTTGAAATTCTATTCATTTTAAAAGCTTCCACGTCAGAGTAACTCACTAAAAAATAGTGCTTCTAAAATAAGTTACTGCTGCTTTGTAACCACAGTAGATGTTCATTGTCAACTGGACTTTCCTTCCAGAGGAAGGGACTAGACAACCGGTATGTCTCAGGTATCAAAAACTTTTTGGCTCCAACCTTTGAGAGGGAAACATGATGAGCGTCGACACTGTCTGGATCGCTTAACAAAAATTTGCAGAAACATCAGCGGCTAGTGTTCGTGCTGAGAATACAAATGCCAGAACATCTGTTCCTTTAAGATGATGCGGGATTTTTTTTTCTTCAGTACAAGGCATAAAAAGTGAGGCAATATAAAAAATATCCTCAAGAGCCAGACAACACATCAATACAAGCTAGGCTCCTTCAAAATAAGTTGCAGATGCTGTGCATAAGATTTATATACACAATAATATACATGTATCTTCAATGCCAAAAATTAGATGAGATGCAGGATCAAAATATTCCTCATAAAATTATCAAAATAGAACTATTGAAAAGTGAAATGGAAAGGTGACAACTGTTGCACAGGACAGGATACTATAACATTGGACTCACTCTCTATAGAATAACATTCAGCATCTTGAATGTGCCAAGTAACAGGCAGAACAGGATCTCAGGTTGCAAGAGTAAAATTAAGGACTCACCTGAAAAGAAAAGAAAAACAATTTAGATAGAAAGCAGCATCAGACAAATAAAACAAATTAGTAAAAATAACATAAGTCTAACAAAGACTAGCCAAAAACCAGGGGCATGGTTTGCAAGACCATGAACGGTTTGCAAGGCCATGAAGAGCAATTTTCAAATTCAACCTTGTTGGAAGAGACATATGGATTGACAAACTTATAATTTCAATATAAAAGTTATGTATGACCAAGGAAATCGCATCTACACGTTCCCAATTTCATCCAAACACACTATTTATAAATTTGCATCTCAACATCACCCTGAAAACATGGTCTCTGCAATTGAGCTCACTGATGCAGAATATATTTGAGCTCATTATGCCCATCTAAACTTAATTTATTCATCAATTATGTAGCCTCTGAGGTATATTGGAGACACTGAACAGTCAGGGAAATTACCAGCATATGAGGACAATTGCAATTCCAGCTAAGTCCTGGCCCTGACAGGATGATTGAGTTTGTGGGGTTGATCAGTTGGGTCTCAGAAGAAAGTCTGATCTCTTTGCAGCCATCCTCACCACACAGCAGCATGTCAGCAGCTGATGACAATTTTCTAATTTCTCTGGAGCCTTCGGGTTCTTTTCCTCATTATGTAATGGATAGGTCTGCCAAAATGCATAGAGTTAGTTGACACTGTGATACAACTTTATACCAAGTTTGGAAGTGATAGTTGCAGTAGTTCTTTCTAAATAGCCAGTCAAAGATGATTTTGAGCACTGCCAAAGTCATGGCTAGGCCATGACACCGTGAGAGTGTCATGGGAGGGTGATGACAGTGCTAGGGTGATTGTCATGTGGGGCTGAGGACATCGGTTGTCATCAGCTGGTGATAATTTCCCTGACTGCTGAATCCAATATCCTCCTCTTTTCAATAAAATTCTCGGCTACAGCAATCTGCTCAAGCCAAGCAAAAACACCAGCCATTTTCTATGGATATAGGGTAATACAAAAAGCTGCTCAAAGTGCAGGACTGGATTTGAAAGATGCTGAGCTACTCAGAGTGGATGATCTGAATACGTCTGAGGCTCAGGCAGTGTATATGAATTCAAATAATATGTATATGAAATATAAGATTAATTTTTAAGTTTTAGTTATGTGATAAATACTTTAAAACTTGTAAATGTCTTGTATATCATACTGATTGTTGTATTCAATTTTGCAGACTTCATATACTGTAAAACGATGTTAGAAATTCAATCAATCAATCAATCAATCAGTCTTTTTTTTCCAGCTGTTTACATTCAACAAAGTTATGTGATGTGACACCAACAGCTATTTGAGGAAGTGATTGATTGGTTGAGGGACAAAAAGACAGACGGATCACCAAGGTTCACAGCAGGTTGTCAGGGGAACTGATTCTCCTTGTGTCTTAAACTTCAGATCAATCACATCAATGCTTATCTTCATTCTGCTGTTACAGGCGATTTGATTAGTAAGCGATTCTACGGTTCTTTGCACTCTAAATACATAGCATTTTTTGTAGGGACCATCTCAGATCTGTGTTAAAAGCTCCAAATGAAGAAATACTTTACATGGGAAGTCCCTAACTTATTGGCCATAAAGCACCAGCAAAGTGCTTTGTCATCAATTTATGTGTACTATAGTGGTGTAGCTACATGAGTTTCTGGAGGGGGCCAATAGGAAGTTGGACTTGCAGAGATACTTTCCTTATGGTAGGAGTAACTTCCTGATTGATCCCAATATTAGGAGGGTGTTAATATCACAGAGGAGGTGTATGTGAGTACAATTTTAAGATCAAGTACATATTGCCCCCTCTTGATATGGAAGTAGCTACACCCCCATTGCATCAAGGCCATGGTTGAGTGAGCAGCTGCTTGGTGTTCATAGTTCAGTGACTGGGGACCATATCCAAAGCACACCTGGAGCACATCCCATAGAAGCTCATAGAGATTTCCTTCAGAGAATTGCTTAAATATAAGTACTGTATATGTAATAAAGATTTGGGATAATTATAGATGTGGCCAAACAGCACTGTTTGAAAATATTATATATTCAACTCCTCACAGCTCCTGTGATTTTCATAAGCACATGAAAGGTGTTATAATCCAGATATGCAACCCAGCATTAGTTTGTTGTTATAGAAATAGAAATTTCATGTTCATGACAAAAAAAATAAAAGGGCTTCTCATTGTCTGGTTTGCTGTCTGTGTTTGTAACACCTGTAATTAAGCATGCCTAATAATGAGGTAACTAAATGTGAAATCACAGTATGTACATTGGAGGTATATGTAACTGCACATGCATAACAAATCAGGTATTATAAAAATAAAATATGTTTTGAGAAATCTCCTATTTCATACAAAGGTTCCTACAATTCTTTTTTTAAAATAATTTCTTGTTCTGAATCTGACTGGCTTAGGAACAACAGAATGTCACACAAAATTGACAGTTTCACCCGATTGACTACCAGCATATATAAATATGTCAAACCATCTTAGTTGCTCCCTATCGGCTGATCAGACCATAAACAAATTGAATGGACAACATGACAGGCAGATCAATGATAAGCGAGATTCACAGCAGGATGTCATAGGAACACATTTATCAAGGCAAAACTAATTGCAGATCAACAAATATACATGGATTACGCCGTTGAGTTTCCAGGTTACCAGGAAAGACATTCACGGGGCGAAAAGTTCAGGCACTGATTAAACTTGCACCAGATTAACAACCAGTGGTCAGACCTCACTGAATACTGACCATTGGCCTACCATGACCCTTGTCAAATGCTGGTGAATAAGTGATGAATTAGTCAAACTGCCCTTATTGATCCTTGTTAAAAGAAAATAACACAAAAATACCTCAAATTATGGAACACTAAAGAAAATGAAGTTCCTGGTTGTCCTGGCATAACCCGTTTCTGGTCTTTTGAAAGAAAAGCTTGCTAACTGGAAAAAAGAGCTGTGCTCAACAAAAGAAGGAAGTAACAACTCATGTGTAAATTTGCTTGGGAAACTGTTTGAAGCATAGATCAATATCGACAAAAGAATTAGATAAAACGCAAACTGAAAGGAAAACATTGACATTCCAGTTTCAGTGACAAAGAAGGATACTGGGATCCCATAAAGAAGTCTGCAAATGGCCTGGCGAATCCAGTGCTCAGTCAATTGGCTTCCTATAGTGAATAGTGGTTCAATTGGCTCACATTTCTTTCAACTAGGTACAAGCTAGAGTATCATTGTTGCAATAAAGATTTTCTAGACAAGAATACATGAACGTATCTTATCACTTTACCAGAGTGATATTTCGAAATTTCTGAATTAATTTTGCAGTCGCACTGAAGTCTGATATCTTCACTGGTTTCAAGATGATTGAAGGATGATTGGGGTTTTACGCCCTGTATCTGTGCACAGTGGCAGGTCACTTAGGACAGGAGAAGGACACAGCAATGAGACAATGGATGTCTAGAACTGCTGTCCAACATACATGGCTAGCTCAGGTGGCCTGTCAAGAGCTGAAATAAAACCTGGGACTCAGCGACAGGAAGCCCAATAGCAGCAACCTGAACAAAATGCCTCCTTTGGGATTCTTATAAATTAAATGTACTTTGACTTATCTTTCTAAGATTTTGTCTTACTAACCCGTTGAAGTCCCGCAACAATGTTTCAGTGGATCATCATCAAGCCATTAGTATGTTGTCAGGACTAGTTTACCACAGAAATTGCTACTCCATGACGTTTCATGCAGTCAATATGAAGGAGCTCTGGTTTCTGATATAATCTCCGATGTAAACGTACTTCTGACCAAACGAGTCAGGGGTTGCTGACTGAATGGGGGTTCCCAAAAAGGGTCAATATCATAAACAGGGGTTCCACATTAAAAGGTTGAGGTCATTTGTCATTCAAATTTGCCATCGAGATCAGGGGTTGCGATAAATAAGGGTGGTTGTTCAGTCAGAGTTACCCCAGTCAGGTCAAAATGGCTAGTTGTCAGAAGAAACACATTCATCACTATCCCAGTGTTTTACCAGATCAATGGAACCAGCTTCTGCCTCCAGTCACAGAAATTCTTCTTTACTGCAACCTACAGTTGAGCCAATATCATTCAGTGTAATCGAGGGTGCAATTCATAATCCAGAATGCACCGAGTTGCCTTGCAATTGCCCAAACCGTATTCTGAGCTTGAAATAACAGTAAGTGAAATAATATTTCCTTTGATTTGCTTGTGATTATTTGGTGAGGGATTACGCACTGTTCTTTCCTATTTCAGACTTAGTTTAGGCCGAAACAAATACTACTGCATTTGTCCGGGATTTTAGAATTCCTTCTTTTTCTGTCACCATTTACACAACTATGTTGGATGATGACTCACAGCAAACAAGGCAGAATCTGAGAATCGCTGTTGGTCTGTTTGACTCGATACATCTAGCAAAGTTTGATAAGGGTCTTAAATGTCACAAAGGAAACCAGAAACCTTGTCTTTTTCAAGCTTCATATTTAATTCTGAAATGCTTCAGATGGGGACCTAGCTACAGAGGTAATATGACTGCGGTCAAAATCCAGCAAAAAAAACAAATTCGTTGACATGATGGGTGTTCATTCCTTATTTTTAAAACGAAAAAAGTTTTCTACAGCAGCTGTTGGATCTTCCCCATTCCTAAACTCTGTTAAAAAAATAATAAGTAACTGTTCTCCATTATATAGGAAGCCTTTCATCTATTTTTGTCAATCACAGGATCTTCTTGGCCCAAATTTGCTATATATGGGAATATGAGGGTTTCTGCAATTGAAATGTAATTCCAAATTTGATTTCAAATTAAGTCAGAATGCTTTCTTTCGTAGTGCAGGCATAATGATCATGATTCATCATCAGATAATTTCCCGTGTCCGATACTAAGAATATACACTCAGTATTGTCAGACAGCTACCAGCATGAATATAAATACAGGAATGGCTGATATTCCTTGCTTGTCATTTATGCATAGATTCACATCCTTGACATTGGTTCGCAACTTCCTGTGTGTCATACATCTGAAGCAGTGTGCAGTGTTGTGGCCATTTGTTCTGTGACTATTTTTTTTGTAGCTCTTTCATTTTTTTGGAGTAAGATATCTTTCAGATCATTTCATTTGGCTATTGATTTGAGAACTGATTGTTGTCTTTGACAATAGAACGTTTATATGCAATTATCAAACATTTTAGCAGTTAGATAAATCCCTCTGCCGATGATTGATTGGTTTAGTGTTTAATCTTTTTTCTTTTAATCTTGTTCACATGAGTCTAATAGTGCAGTAACAGTAAACTTAAGTCAACAAGAGATATAGCATACAAATGAATAAAGATATTTACTCTCGCGCTGTCAGGATTCACTGTTTTCCTATGCATGTAAGACCTATCTAAAATATCTATTTGCTTCCCAGGTTTCGCAAGAGAATAGCTTCTCAATATACCGGTTGTTCTATATCATAGCCAGACGACTAGTTCAGAATTATTAATGGCATATCTGGCATTCTTGTTTGTAACATAAAGGTGCATTGTTCGCAAGCAGCAGTGTATATTTATATTCGTTTTATTGTTCCTCCTTCCAAGGATTATTCCTTCTCTATTTCCAGTGCATTGCTTTCCAATACTGCTTGATTGCATTGCCTGGGATCTCCCATTTGCTTTGCCAATGGCTGCCAAATGTCTTGATCGACTTTTTCCTACAAGCCAAGTGCTTCCACACACTGATCAATGACAAGCAAGTTTTTCTCACTTATGTTGATTGTCTGTGGGAAAAACGTCTAAGTAAATCTTTACAGAGAGGGTGTATGAAATCTTATATATGCATGAATGGGATTGTGACCGTCGTTCTAGAAATAAATTATAAAATGATAATAAAATTCACAGCTGCACATTTATCAGTGTATGTAAATTACAGGTCCGTTTACCGACCTATAATAATTAGGGAATGAAGAAAATTGTTCGAGAGCTCAGCTTGTCTAATTTGTGGATAAACAATGATATGTGTTAATCTACTTGTCTTCAAGTATAGAGCACAACTGAAAATAAAGTATGACTACCTCTGCAGGAAGAAAGAATCAGCCACTACTTTACCCTTTCACACCTTTGGGCTGAATTATTTCCTATATTTACCTTCTTTGAACTTTTAAAATTGCTTTAAATGTACTTTAAACCAAATTCCAACATTCCCATTGTTTTTTAATTCATTGATGTCGTGCCCCTTGATAATTTCAATGACACTACCACCTGTCATAAAGTTCTTGAGATGGGACCAAGTTGTGGCTAGGAGCAAAAGGTAGTTGTCGGGATAATTGGGGTGTGGAGGAGAAAGAAGACAAAGTAGGTAAACTGAGTCATGACAAAACAATGTTCTTACTTTATTTCCGAGTTTTACTGAATGGCTAAAGTTACCTCCAGTAAGGTAGCTATATGAAGAGAAAACAGTGACAAACTCCAAGTAAGAGACACTTCTCCCTTTAAAGCAAGACCAATCCATCAAGAGAGAAATGTGGCCACATAATAGAGACAAAGTACAATCGACTGCCTCAATGGTCTGGGAAAGGAGTAGCTGACAGCAATTCTCTAAATGTATGGCGTAACGGGGAAGTCAAAAGATCTCAACAACTTTTAAATAGCTTTTATAGAGTGATTTCTCTCTACTGCAATTTCCTTGCCTGCCATTTTTAAATACATTCCCACAAAATTGTATCTATCTCAAAGATTTAAGCGCACTTTGAGTTTGGGAAGTTTTCACTGCTGTAAACTTCAGAAGTCTCACCAAGATCTGGATCAGCAGAGATCGTATGGTTGCTTTTGAAATTTTAACATGGAACAAATCACTATTTTTCCCCTGTTTGCATGCTGAGTCAGTTGGTAAACTGCTGGACATGTCCTTTGCACTCGTGATCTTCACAAAAATTGCATTCAGAATACTGACTGTTGCATGTCTATCCCTTCAACAACACATTTTTCCAGTAATCTGAATGTTATCAAATTATACTAAAAACAAATAAAAAGCCACAAGAAGACATTTCTGTATTATCCAGATACCCCTTAACTTTACTTTGTTGTTTCTGTGGTTGTTGATTGCCAACTGCATTCTATGTCTCTCAGATCTTCTGATTTCTAGCCTCATTCAATTTTCCTGTCCTGAATTCTTCTCTGCAATTCAACTATAGCAATTTCAGTGATGTGATTTTCGGCATGGCTAAAAGCAACTATTCCACGAAATTGTGTTATGTGACTAGGTAAATTTTGCATTGATGCAATTTAAAATTGAGAAAATAACAGGGAAAGCCTAAGGTATCCAATTCTGAGAAAGACAAAACTTTTAATGAGTCTTTTAAAAGTTTTAACAAGTCTGATTAAATTTGGCTTCTAACCATAACTAAGTAATCTTAATCATTTTTAAACCTAATAGCTGCAGCCAGCCTTACTGTCTGTCACTCTTACAACATTACAAATTTGGTAATTATGTTTCACATTAGATAGAAAATTGAATTACACTTTACGGCATAAAATGGAGGTAATTGGCTTGAAGCCAGATAAATTCAAAATAAGATTCTGTTATTAAGCAATTTTATTTTCAAAATGATATGATTCTACACTTACATACACCCATTGGAAGTATTAGCTACAAATTAGCTGTAAATGGCATGTGCAAGACAAATGTCTACTGATATACAGTCGTCTCTGTGTTAAAAGACCACCCCTTCTATGGTCATGAAGCAGTCTCTCAAGGGGGTGAAGGCACCAAAAATAATTTATGAGGTTCAGGAGACAGGCGGCCACATAAGGGACATAAGTCTGACAACAGGGGTCTCATGGCTCAGGAACCTCTGTAATTGGTCAATAACAGTTTCATTAATTTACAGGCGACCCATTATTCCAATATCCCACCCGAAACCAATGTTCCAGCCGCACTGCAGTTTCACCTACATATTTTGAGGCACCTCATATACCTTCTTACAGTATCAAGTGCAAAAGTATTCAGACGAGCCGCTTATTTGTGCTAAAATAGCCAAGAAAATAGTCTGTTGCAGCAATTACTTTTCTATAAAAATGCCTCTCTATGTTGTAAGTTCTTGGAATTTGAGCAATGCTTCATGGCATGATAAGGTAATTCACAACAAAATAAGGCAATTTACAGCTAAGAGAGGTGCTCGCTATGGGTCCCTGGTAAATGCCGAATATAATGACCAAGAAAGTAAGGCAATCTTCCCCTTTTTAGTGTCTAAGATCCATTACAGAAGATCTTGTTGCAGTTGACTTTTCCTCACATTTTTCTTGCAGATTGCTTATGCATAATATGTGGTAGAAAAGTGCAACTAATATTTAATTCAGGAGTAAATGACATTTTAATTTATCTTTGCAAATAAGTGAGAGCTAGGGAGTTGGGAGTGCAAAGGCATGGAAGTTTATGGAAGTGTTGGGGCGTGCAGGACTGCAGGTACGACCACCTGTTTGAAAAATTTATTGGGTTGTTCTGTTTATATATAAGGTTCCACAGTAAATTGCAGCACATAGTAAAGTGCTACACTTGGAGTTCAGTTAAAGCCTTAAACAATCAAAACTCCAATACTTCACAACACAACTCATGAATGAACTCTAATGCAACATAGCCAGATTGTGTCTGAAGACTTGGGAATGGAAATCTACGAGGGGCGTTCAGAAAGTTCGAGGCTTTTATTTATATGGACACTTATTTTCAATTTAGAACTATGAATTTTTTCACAGGATAAAATTCAGCATATTTGGAATGGATTTCCAAAATTTTGGACATTTTTAAGTCATTCTGTGGTTGCCATGGAAACTGAAAGTTCACAGCACATAGTAAATTGCTACACTCAGAGTTCGGTTAAAGTCTAAAACAATCAAAACTCCAATACTGCACAACACAACTCATGAATAAGAGACTCCAATGCAACATAGCCAGTTGGTGACTGAAGACTTGGGAATGGAAATATACAAAACAAAACAACATGCCATTTGCTATTCTGCAGTGGTAGGCTTGAAATTCAAAACATGTTCTCTGTGCTTCTCATGAAGAAACTGCTACCCAAATTAAAGGCAGCGACATTCAGCAGGAGCCTTTTGAACCAGGATCTTCTGAAGGTAATGAGTCCTTTCATCTTTTCAGTGACATTACAATGAAGCAGCCTAAAGTGACTGGATGTCATGCCAAACAAAATAAGTATACAATGATCATTGAGTCAAAGCTTTTTCAAATAATTACAATCACCAGGGTAAAAGAAAACCAACTCATAAACAATATTCAATGCCAGGCATACCAATGGTAGAGAGGTGCAATGGTATGAGCAGTAAGTTTTTTGAACCCCTGTCAAAGGGTTTTTCATGATATTATATTGCTCATATCACCATGCTAGCAATGAATAGTCTGATCACATAGGTCTGGTGCAATTTTTCTACAAGTGTAAGTTGCATTCTACCGCAAAGGTAACTCTGTCAAGGGAGACACATTTTGAGTGCAACAGTTGCAACTACAACTGAGACCTTCTTTTTGAAGTTCTATAAGGTAATGGTGTCTTTCATCTGCAAAAAGAGCTATCGCCATTGATAGAGATGTGTCGGAAGCCATGAGACGTGTCATTAAATCTTAATGTCTCAAAAAGTACAGTCAGGCAAGTCTCTGAAGTTGGCCATCCTGCTATCATTCTCCAAAGTAACAGACAGGTGAACGCTAAACAGCATATACATGAAGAATTTCCTTTAAAGCAAGTAGGACAAGAGTCTGGGATCCTATGAAGCTCAATTAGATCTTCCATCTGCAGCATAAAAAAAACAATTGAGTAGTATGTTGCAAGGTCACGTTTAAAATCAGGAAGTCCATTTTCTTGTGAATCGTATATGGATTCACAAGAAAATGGACTTCCTGATGTTAAACGTGACCTTGCAACATACTACTCAATTGTTTTTTTTATGCTGCAGATGGAAAACTTCCATTCCAAATTCAAACAAAGTGTAACGAGACCTTCAGAAGATAATGGTATGGATCTTCAGGCTAAGTTTAGGCATGATTATCAGATGAGTATGGTCTGATTCTGAAATTAACATTGGTAATAATATTATTCCAAATGTATATTTCACAAAGGTACAAATGGTAGTCAGAGTGGATCTTATAATGACTTATATGTCTCTATAGGTTTGACCCTATAGGCTAGATGTACAGTGCCGCCTGTAAGTGAAACACATGAAATGGTTCCATTGCATCAATGCTAATCATCCTCAGCAAAACTGCTTGTGGAAGCTTGAATTCTCATCCGATGAGAGGAAAACATATTGGGTCATAAAGGCCGATAAATGAGGCATATGGGATAACAATGGCAGCCAATTTTCTTTGCTGCAGTTGGAGTTAGGTATGGGTCAAAGTGAGTGAAACACAGGCCCAATGTTATTTAATAGGGAAGACTTTGACCCATACCTAACTCCGACTACAGCAAAGAAAATTGGCTGCCAATACGTTTTCCTCTAATCGGATGAGAATTCATGCCTCCACAAGCAGCTTGGTTGAGGATGTTTAGCATTGATGCAATGGCACAATATCATGCGTTTCACTTACCAACTTGGCACTGTATTGCAAAACAACTCTTGCACACCAATGGGTCTTTCGAGCTATCATCCAGCATAAATAGTCAGGCCCGTAGCCAGGGGGGGTGCGACGGGTGCGAACGCACCCCCCCACGGCCGAAAATGGTCCCAAAAGGTCCACTATTTGGGTCCAAAATGGTCCCAGAATCAGGAGGATATACCTGACTTCATGTCAAGTAATCCAAATTGCAATTCAGTGTGTTTGATTTGCCCAGTTGGTCATAGACTTCACAGCCTTTCTGAATTGCAATTCACACCTATGGATGAATTCCCCCACTCTTAATTGCAATTTATCCCTTTTGGTCAATGCAGGGCATTGTGTTTAACTAAATTACAATTGATAAGCATGCTCATTTTTTGCGATTACTTTCAATAGATTTGCAGGTGAAATCTTGCCACAGTTGTGTAGGCTATTTAAAGCAAGTAGGGAACAGCCATTGTATATGAAAGTCAGTACAGGAGTAACTTAAACCTATCTGGTGAATATATACCTATGTCATTCAAAATCTTGATGTCATGTTGGACATTTTTTAAAAATTCAGCACTCGGGGCAGGTTGTCAAACTTTCGGGGCAGGTTGTCACACTTTTGGTTAAGAGTTTGAATGCAGGCAGTGAGACTCTGTAAGTCAAATCCTGAATGAGACAAGTGATTTTGGACATGTCAGGAATCCCCTACTTGCCCAGTGCAGACCTTAACAATCATGTGACTCTGTACAAGGGTGCTACAAATTTTGACTTATCAAGGCAACAGAAATGCATTTTGATAAGGAAGAGGGTGAGTGCAGACTGTAGAATTTTTCTGCAAATTCCTTTTGAAAATTTGAAATAGATCTATTTAGACGCTATGCCTTTTCTGCTTACATCATCAATCATCAGTAGAATGTACTAAGGATATGACAATTTAATTTCATTAGAGCGTGACAACCTGCCCCAAAAGTGTGACAACCTGCCCCGAAAGTGTGACAACCTGCCCCGAAAGTGTGACAACCTGCCCCGAAAGTGTGACAACCTGCCCCGAAAGCGTGACAACCTGCCCCGAAAGCGTGACAACCTGCCCCGAAAGCGTGACAACCTGCCCCGAAAGTGTGACAACCTGCCCCTGTGACAACCAGCCTCGGTCTCCCTACATGGGGCAGGCCACGGTCTCAGCATGAGACCAGGTTGAGGTTAAAAAAAAAAATTCTTATATTTTGCATAAAATACAAAAATTAAGTTTTGACCACTGGTCCAATTTAAGGCACATGGAATTTGTAATGGACCACCTGTTTCCTGATATTGGACCAGTGATCCAATATTGGGACTACTGACTGACTGACTGACTGACTTACTGACTTGTGTTGTGCTGGTATACCCCGGATCAGCCAGGGCAGCTCAACCATCATCTTTTGTTGAGGGAGCTCAACAGCAGTGATCTGAACATAGAGGTCAACGACCTGCGTTCAGCTTATTTCTTAACATTTCTTAACATTATTATTTGGTGACCGCAGTATGAATATGAGATGAGAAGGCTGGGAGTCTGGAACATACCCTATCAATTCAGGGATGCCCAGGGTCTTTCAGTTGCCCCAGCATAGAATACTGAATACAACCCACCTCCATTTAATGTCCCATGAGCTCGTACTAAAATGAGATCCCAGGATGAGATTTGTACCCACGCCCTAAAAGCCAGTGGTCAAGCATTCTTGACCATTAGGTCTTTAAAATTGTCACGATGTCACCTTTATGTAGGCCTGTCTGTTGGCTTGGGATTAAATCACTGACCAAAGAAAGTGCTTGTTACACTCTGGAACTATTCGGCACTTACATGTATATTGGACTTAAACTCAGAGAGGGAGGCAAGAGCAATTACAGTCTGTCACTTTGATATAGAAAAGAGTGAACTGTTGCACTGTGATAATGGCACTTTGTGTGTCATCATGTTGATGATTTGTCATGATCATACCCAATACTTTCAAAGTTAATTTGATTTAAGGAGACTAATCCCACTTGTTGATGACAGCCAAACGAAAGGATTATGCTTCTGATTTTCACTCTAAAATCAGTTATGACAAGTCAAATGGCCTTCTCTTGATCATGACTTATCAAACAGCCTCTATGTTTCTGAAGAAAGTAGAGAAGATGACACTTCATCGGCTATCATGAGTCACAAGGTGCATTTTTCACAGTGAACTGGTCCTAATTTTTTCTATATCAAAGTGACAGACTGTAAAGGAGGCACGAGTAACATTATACATGTTTTAGTAAGGAGACAAGAGCTGCAAAGAATGGGAGAAAGCCTGACTGAGAACAGTCTGCTGTAGAGGCAGGCGAGCAAGCGTGGCTGCAGACTGACGAAATTCACATCGAACTGGGTATCGAATTGGCTTCTAGGTCACTGGGACTGCTGCCCCAAAAGTCCGCGCTGCTGCCTGTCAGGTCCGCCTCCAGCAGAACTCAGCAGAACTGTGCATGGCTGCTTCAGAATTTCATGTGCGAGGATGTGAAATACAGCACCTATTCTGAAATGTTGTAGCCTGCTCACTAACGCTCGCAACAGAAGCAGGCTGCTGTAGCCTGGGAGAAAACAGGGACAGATGAGGCAGAGAGGGAGAAAGCATAGAGAAAAGAGGCAGAAAGACCACAGGGAAGGCAAGAGCAACCCAAGAAGCCAAGAACCACACTGTAGGAAGGAGACAAGAGCTGGGGAGGAGTCAGATGGGTGATATCAGAGAGGAAAGAGGGGAGGGAGAAAGCATAGAGGGAAGAGGCAGAGAGAGGAGACAAGAGCAATCCAAAAAAATACAAACACCTTATGCATGAGTCTCACGAGAGTGGTTAAGTGACGGCGAAGTTGTAAAGGTGCCAGGAACTTCAGTTTCGCCAACTTTCGGCGTTTCAAGCCATTTTTGGACAATTATATAATCAATTAGAGGTTATAAATCGTCGTTGATGCTTCCTATTACGACAAGGCTCTCGTTTTCTACGCCGAATGGCTCGTAATTTCTGACGAGGCAAGAAGAGACTTGTGTCGGCGAGTTGTGAGGAGCCTCGGTGCATTTCCATTGCTTCAATGTTAAACTAGATTCGCCCAAGGAGTCTCTTTCTTCGCCCAATCTGCCTCTAACTTCGCACTAGCATCCTCTTACTTCGCCCTAATCTTCATTACGCCCAAGCAAATACCTGTTACGGTGAAGTAAGTAGCTGTTTCGGCGTTTCAACAGCTTGTTTGCGTCGGCGAGTTGTTCTCTTTTTTCGCCGAAGTTCCATTGACTCAATGATAAGTAGCCTCGCCCAAGCACTCTCTAGATTCGCCCAATCTGCCTGTAACTTCGCCCAAGCTGTCTCTACCTTCGCCCAATCATTTTGGGGGTCTTTCTGGTCTTTTGCATCGTGGCTTCTTCCTTCGTAAAGATTCAACCGGTTGAATCTTTCGTGAAGCAAGTTCTTGCTTCACTAACCTGTCACGTGACTTCTAGGAACTTTTGGCGAGGAAGTTTAAGAAGCGCCGTAGACGAAAATATCGTCGCCGAATTGTTGAATGTAGTTTAAAAACCTCCCTCTTTCCTGGAAAAGCAAGAAGCGACGCGACAAGAACCCTCTGTTACGTCTCCGTGTGATCTAGGCATTAGAAAGGAGAAGAGAATTGGGGAGGAGTCAGAATTGGAGATAAAAATAGAGGGAGGAGACCGAGATGGACTAAGTAGAGAAGTAGGTGGCAGAGACTAGAGCCCTGCATGGTAACCCAAAAGCATGACCGCCCCGCCCTGCAATGGACTAAGCTTGACCGCGACCGCACCGCCCCGCACTGCTGAAAAGCTGACCACGACCGCGACCGCCCCACATGCTTGAGGCCTGACCGCGACCGCCCCGCACCGCATGCGGACATGGCATGCTTGACCGCGACCGCCCCGCTTGACCGCAATATGACCGCAGATGTCCGCAGTTCAAAAGATTTTGTGACTCGGGTCCTTTGTTCTAAGAATATATATATGAAACTAATCATATAATGATGAAAAACATTGAATGGATGACTAATGATTGCAGTCTAGAGATTTGTCTCACTCTGTCATCTTTTTCTGTAGATATTACGTAGAGAATAAGATTTATTTACAAGTTTTAAAGGTTTGAAATTAAATTACTTAAAAATAGAAAATATACCATTCACTTTTACTTTGTTAATCTGAAAATGCATCTTATTCAGTTCATTGTACTATAATCTAAGATTTTCACATGTATGTAATGGTTGAAGTCATTCATGTAATACTAACAAATATATATTTATTTTTGTTTTTTATAATATTGAAAATATTCCTAATTGCACTATTTTGCAAGTAATTATTACATTTTGGTTCTTGTGGGGTAAAAGTGGAATGACACTGTTTGAACAAGCACTGGGTGATAGCAGATATGCATGATTGGCTCCACTAGCTACAGGTGTGTGTAAGAACCAACACTTTAACAACAGGCTTTTATAAAAAAAAAGAAATCAAGTTTTATTAATTAGCTTAACTTGATTGTGGAAAAAAAAAAATATTGAAAAGAAGAAGGCCATGGTATACAATTAATGCATAATTACAATTACCTGTTATGCTGTACTTATGATTACCAGGTTGCATTCTAATCATTAAATTAGGGGAATTCTCATTTTATGTTGGGGTATTGATACAATAACTGTAAAAATAAAATATTTCATATTTTACATGCCTATAAAATCATGGTTAGTGTGCTATTCTTATGTTATTATTAATGTTTCTACCAGGTTACTAAAACACTAAATCTTGATTTCTCAAACTTTAGGTGAATTGCCACTTGTTATAGGGGCATTGACCCAATTGCATTGTCTTTGTCTTGAGACAACAATGGTGGTCCAACAATAGACACCCTTATGCAGCTATATTATACACTTCTTGTCTATTAAGAATGTTGGCCTATTAATATCACATTCTAATGTTGTTAATGCAATTCTATTCTAGAATGTTTCCACAATTCTGCAAAAATGCAAAAGGTTGATTTTTCTAACTTTGGTATACTTATGACTGAGAACAGATGAAGGTCCAATAACTTTGGATGTTAATTTTCAAAAAGAACAACAAATTTCATTTACTAATAAGCCGACAGCTCTTGTATCCTTCCGACAATGTATAGTTCTTTGCTCCTTGGATTGCTCTAACCTGCTAAACCTCTTCTGCCTTATAAATCTGCCTCTTTCCACTATGCTTCCAAATATTATTGATGTTACATAAACTGATATGTTCAAGTTTAGGAATTATGTAAAATATGCCAATTACAGAATGTCATCTATATCACTATATTTTCCCTAAATTAAAAAATATATATATACAAATACTGACAGATTCTGAAGTTTGCGGTCATTTGCGGTCATATTCTGACCGCATGGATTGCCCGCCCCGCCCCGCCCCGCGACCGCTTGGCCAAAAGTATGACCATGACCGCCCCGCCCCGCAAAGGTCTCAACCTGACCGCGACCGCCCCGCACCGCATGCGGTCAAGGAAACTGTGACCGCACCGCCCAGCGGGCTGAGGTCCTTGCGGGCGACCGCATTGCGGTCTGACCGTGCAGGGCTCTAGCAGAGACTCAGAGATGGACTAGGCAGAGAAGGAGGAGGCAGAGGGGGAGAAACCATAAAGTTAAGAGGCAGTGCAAGGAGGGAGGAGGGAGAAGACAAGCGCAATCCAAGAAGCCCATTGAATAGCTACACTACAAAAAAGAGACACAAGCTGGGGGAGGAGTCAGAGAATGGGAGAAAGCAGAGAGGGAGGAGGTAGAGATAGAGGAAGCATAGTGGAAAGAGGCAGATTTATAAGGCAGAAGAGGTTTAGCAGGTTAGAGCAATCCAAGGAGCAAAGAACTATACATTGTCGGAAGGATACAAGAGCTGGAGCATGGCAGAAAACGCCGATAAGCTAGTGCAGAGAGGGAAGAGGTGACATGGCACCTATAGCATGTAGAGGAGGCAGAAGCTGTAGAGAAGGAGGTACAGAGACAGAACATGCTATATGTTGGTCCCGGATCGTTTCTTGCATTTTATGGTGGCATTAGTACTCCACATTGTTCAGGATTCTTCTCCAACCCTCTGGGTGCCATTGGCTTGCTACATGCACATTTGGGTGTCCCAAGACCCAATGCCTCATTGTGCCTCCTTCCCAATAACTTATTAGTTACGGCCTTCATAATGTTAGGACATATTTTAATGATTCTGCACATTTTATTTGATTATTTCTGAATCCATGCATAACAGTCGACCTCATTTAGTGGCTCGAAAATAATAAGTCCCATTGAGGGATTTCTTGTGTGAATTAGTGCAAATGAAGTTTGGCCCAAGGATAAAATCGATCAACCTTTCCATGATTAGAAAGGCTCAGAATGCACCATTGTCATTACTTTCTCCAAAATTTTCCTGGGGGGCATGCCCCCAGACCCCCTAGCTTGGCTTCGCACTTTCGCTGCTTGCGACGAAAAGTCCATATTTCCCCTAAAAGCACCCCCCCACAAAAATTCCTGCCTACAGGCATAAATAGCCTACATTGCATGCAGGATTGAGCACTGAGCAGCATTTTTTTCTGAGGATAAAAGCCCTCTAAAGTATCTGGACTTAGTCATGTGTGCAACAACTTGGTTTATCATCAAGTCATGCATATCAATTAGGCGGTGGACCCCTGGGGATATTGGACTTCAGAGGATCCAGCCTCCACGCGTCTCGTGCAATTGCAGTGCACAGGGATGAAAATGGTGTGTCAGTATGAGGTCAAATGGGTGAGAAACCAACTGGTCGCACGAAAATCACTTCCAGTGTGGTTTTTAATAACTGTTGCCTTGTTGTCGGTTTCACCAGTGAGGTGTGAGCCCAGCAGTACTTGTTGTCAACAAGTTGGTTGACGCATAATAAGCATGCCAAATACAAACGCAGAGTGACAAATGATGCTCACATCATTGACACTCTGAGAAAGATTGTATGGAGCATTATTTGGAGTATTTAAGATAGGTTATTTAGGAGATGGGCATTGAAGTAATGTAACAATTTTTTTTTCAATAGTCGCAGAATTCTTACATCATATTTTCCATTAGCAGCATTAAAGAAGCAAACATCGCTCTTTAATATAAAATATTTCATTCTTGTTTGTTGGGCCTTTTCAGTTTGACAAACAACATGCTTATGATGCTTATAGCATTTTTGTTCCTTTGATATAAACTGGTTGAGTATTGAGAGGAACCTTTTCATTCCATCTACAAGCAATTCATCATCTTATGGTTGTATGCTTTTCAAGATATTGCAAATGGGAAAAATTTTCCGAGATGGTATTTTGGCAGAGAGGGTCTTGTGGCAAAGATACATTGCCTTATGACCCACAGCTTTGTGGGAGTGGTAGAAGCGTAACTTAGCACAAGCGAGTGAGGCACCTCCTCCATAATACTTCAGTTGTTGCAAAGACATATATGCAAAATATTCTGGATTCTGGACAGGATCCTAAGCAATGTCAAATAACCTATCCAGTAAACTTAAGCTAGCACAACAATACCTAAATGTACAGCAGGCCTATACACAAACAAGAAGAACTGGAACACTTGTCCAATTAAAAGGAAGCTGGATTGAGAAATTGCCCGGATGTCATTACTCTGGCACCATGTGCTCCAGATGAACCAATTAGAGCAGCAGACCTACATGACGTCGTAAATCCTCATTAGCTGTCTCCTCAATTTCACAGCATTGCTCTTTGAATGGAAGTGCATCTCTTGTAACGATTGCCATTGATTTTCCCACTTGCAGAAATCATGTCAACCTAAAACTTGCATTCTGCATTCATGTGGAATGACCAATTTAGTGACATCGAAGCGTTCAAGATAAAACTAAACTATGAAGATCATATTAATGTTGCGAAAAAGAAAGAGTAACAATCATGCTTCAATTCAGTAAAATAATTACACCTGGTTGTGATGAATTCTCTAAAAAAAACTTTACTTTCACCCACACTGTAAGAAATGACCGTGTTTTTCTAGCTAAAAGAACCGTAAATTTATTGTTATTTTATCAGTATTTTTTAAAAACAGACTTTGTCTGTGAATTTACAGTTCTTTGTCAGTTACAAAATGGCTCCAAGATAAATTTACTGCAACATGTCATTTAACATTCAGTTCACGTTAATGAACAATTACTTCAACCGTTAATTTACTGGCAACTTGTAATATGCAGACAAAACATTTGAATAGGCCAAACAATCAATACACCTGGTCAGATTAGGAACTATAAACAAGAGATTGCATGGACTTCAACCACAGAGCATGTGGTGCCATCTATAACATATGCTTTACACAGCTGTTAATCAAACTTAATTTATAACTTATCTGAAGGTAAGGGAACATCCTCATTCATATGATCTTAAAGATTCTGTCATTATGCAAAAGTTGTTATATTTATATATGACATTGACATTTGTGTGAGTCTTATGATGTGATCTAAAGAATGACACTATTAAAACCAAAATAACCGAGGCGCAGTCTGCATCAATACAACATACTTCGATAAACTTTACACCTGGTTCTCTTGGAAAATGTCCATCAATTTTATGGTTTGTGAGCAAACGTGTGCAAATTGATTGCTGGGTATAATTGATGGACTTACTTCCCTGCTGTCAAGCAAGAGATGAGCAAGGCCGAGCCTGGAGTCAGTGGCTCTCTCACTCTCTCAGCTGATTCCAGCTTCGGTACATCCCTACAGCTATGCGACAGTTAAATCACATGCTTAGTCTGTCATTTCACACTTGTGCAATAAGTAAGAATATAACATAATATCCGTATTTTTACAGTAAATTATACAGCTCCTTGCATTCTTTACATTCTATGATTGACAGTTGATATAACTGTAAAATATACTTTAAATAAAATGTTTTATATATGTACATTATACCGTAATATCACTTTGTTGAATCTGCAAAATTACAGTTCAATGTACCGATCTGCATTTTACGGTTAATTGTCCTGTTCAGGTTTATTAGTACTTTTACAGTTCTTAGACCTGGAACAAAGTTGCCAGTTAATTTAACTGTAAAATTTAACGGGAATTTTTTGCAGTGCACTATTGCTGCAAAGTTGCTGTTTCTCTGCACCCATGACCTTTCTACAAATGCATTCTTGGATGTTTTGTTATTACATCAGATCATATCTCCACAACGGCTAAGACCATTGCATCCATCGAGGGCAATCAATCAAATATATCACAGACAATGACAGTTCCAGATATATACCAATAGCTCACAAAGGGAATATCTTGATTGTATGGGAGTGTATCAAGCCTTCTTTGGACCCTATTGGCACAGTTTATGCCACTAATCGACCATTAGCAGTAGTATATTCACACCCTCTTGGATTCCTGGAGGGTCACTGACTCAAAAATGTCTTTTGATATAAACACTGATATATCTTTAATTTTCTCCTTTTGATTTGGAATTTTCATTTTTTGCAAGAAGAATGTTTGATCATGTTTCAATGCAATGGCCACTTCAACCCGCATTGAACCTCATTGCCCTCTGGAGTGCAAGTCTAGCGCATGACTGTTGTCTGGTCTGCTTCTTCCATTTCAGAAGGAAACTAACGTGCCTTGAGAAGAGTGAAACAAGTTCTTCTCAGGTTCCTACAAATCTTTACGACAGGAATTCAATGAATTTTCCACGACTTTCCCTGACACAATTTTAGATTTGCCATGACCACCAATTTACAAATAAAACACCGAAATTTACCCCAAAATAAATTCACCATCTGGTATCCAATCAACCAACCAACTGCGATAACAACAGAAATATGTTGACTTTTAGCGTGAATTGCGGTCATAACTTTTCCATGAGCAAATTTTTTCAATAACTTTCCATGACTGTGCAGGAAACCTGCACGAAGGAAATTTTGAGACTGCAGCTAAAACCAGGAAAATACGCCTTTGTTCGGAGTTTTATATGTATCATCATACAGTTTACTTGACAAGTAATGTTATTCGCAAGCAGAACCATTAGAAGCTATCAGGGATATCACCATTTGGATTGAAATATCTCTTCTCTTGCTACAATTACACGGCACTCATCTTGGATCAATGTCAGCAATGCTCTTCCCATTTGCCCATTCATAAGCTGCAAATGTTAGTTTCCAGATGTGAAATGTAATTCAAACTTACCAACATATAAAATCTTTTTCAGAGGAACAATGTTACATCCTTTTAGGAAGAAACCAGAGGTACTCACCTGCAAAGAGAAATAATATCAATTCAAAACCAATTCAAATATCTACATGTAGTACCATCCCCACAAACACAGAATGAAAAGGTGACAATGACAAATGCATACACCATTATTGTTGTCGCATCAAAAATGTTTACCCAAAATATAAAGCCCAGTAGAGATGCCCATAGTAAATTTCTGATTTTGTGTGAAAGAGAGCTCGAAGAGCAACTAGATTGATAAACCACAGGGCCCGGATTGTGCAGCACTGGTGATTTGCAGGAGAAAGGAAAATTCATGAGCTAACTATAGTCCAGTGACCGCTTAATAAGCCTTATGAAAAAAGGTAAATTTATATAATTCCTGACAAATACTGCATGAACCATCAGCCAAACTTTGTCGTGATTTTACTTCATCGCAATTGCAGCAATGATCTTTGACCCCTCCTATATGTACTTCTCTGTATCTCATTGCAACAAATATTGATGTGCTATATTTGTCTTTAGTTGTTACAAGACATGACTTTCACTCAACATAAACTCTGTGACCTTCCCAGATTTCCTTCATTGTCATACATGTGTGTGCATGACCCTCTGTAATTGAGTTCGGAAGTTCACAGAGAACTACAGCAACAAACAGAATACTCTGGACTGTCACATTATGCATCATGCCACACAATATTGAGTCCAAACAAAGCAGATCACCAAAGGTGCAGAACAGGCAATTCTTTTGTCCCATACACTGAAAGATACTTTTAGAAATCACCATATGTAGTCATTTGTGGTTTTACATGTCTTCCTATTGATTGATAGTCCTATATTGAGGTTGTCTGCAGCCGGCCCACTGTCAAAGGTCACTGAAATTCCATTGAACATGTTGAAGTGAACAACTACATGAGAGAATCTGTCATCAGTAGTGTGGAAAACAACATTCTGAAGTTACCAGTGACACACTATATGAGTAATACATTGAGTATACGTGTTCCTACAATACGTAGGTGTGTCCTTTATTGAAATATGCATGGCATATGGGGGTAAAGGGAATGTTTTACATTTTGGTAATCTGCTTTTGGTCAGAATAATTAGAGTAATGATACATTATCTCCAGATATCTGGGTTTTTTTCCCCAATTTATGTTGCAGTAGCCAAAAAATTAGCAGAGGCAGAAACAACAAAGTAGCATCGTCACATAAGTGGAAAACTTGTAGAAGTGGACATTATTATAAATGCTGTGAGTAAGGCTGTAAATCGGGGGTACCCTTCAAAATCGATACTTGACAGCCCCAAATCGATCAATAATCGAGTCATTTCAAGTTTTATTCTTAACACTATCCTCGTCTGAAAGAGCTGACTTCTGACAACATGACCAGTGGCCCATTGCAATGAAACTTGTGTGTAAAATGCATTTAATTGAACTGACACGAAAACATGAAGTGGCGGATGAATGTTTGCTTGATAAACAATGTGTATGATGCTAATAAAAGTGAATTTACCGTATATATTTGCCAAAATTGCAAGAAGTCATCTCGAATCCACAATGTTTACATCCCAACGCCGCCATTTTTTTTTTGTTGCTTGTCTCGCCGAGAAGCGAGATCTCGCCAAAACGAGAGTTGAGAGAGCGCGTGTTTACAAATGGCGACGAGAGGAATGGAATTTTGTAATTTTGAACAAAAAACTTTGATAATTTAGTATATTTCATGTACTAATCGCCCGACTCGATGTAATCAAATCCGAATCGAGCATATCATCAGGTGAGCGATAATCGAGCAACTCGCTCGCTCGTTACAGCCTTAGCTGTGAGGGTAACACAGCTTGAGAAAAAAATGATTTGTTTTGTCTTGCTCTTTCAACCACTAAACACAACAGACAATAAAGAAACTAACCATTTGTTAGGAGCAAGTCAACTGTAGAACCATAAAACACTTAATGGTTTGAGCGTAAGCATTTTATTGTCCAAGACAACAATCAAAAGCAATAAGACATTTTCGTTCGATTCCCAAAAGGGCCACTACCAACATGGTCTATAATAAAACAGCCATGAGCAACGCCAAAACTGTGTCTGCCACACAGAAGAATCTCATTCATGTCATGAATGGGAACAATTGTGTACCCATGCATAAATGACAAGTAAGGTCGTACCAGCCTCTTCCTATTGGCATTGTACATTCATGCTGTTTGCTTTGCATTTCTGTTGTTTGAGCATCTACATTTTACAATGCATCTCAGATGCAAGCTACACCAAATGTAAATCTCACAACCCCCAGATACTATACCTGCCTCATTGCAGCCAGGCCTCAATTATTCTGGACTTGCAAGACTTTGTCCATAGGCATTGCCAAGATCTGATGACAAATGATACCACCTTTAACCGATATATCCAACCAAAGTTTTGATTGGCAATTTTGTCAAAACATTTTGTGAAAATTTCAAGAATATATATACAATGTATATTGTATAATTTGGAATCTGTGAAAAATATATTTAGCATAATCTTAACATTTTATAAATAATATCACCATCCACACATCAAATCTAAAGATAGAACCTTTAGCATAATGATGGTTTTCATTATTTAACATGACACTACAACTTCAATAACAGGAAAAACAGTTAATCAGTCCACTTATTCCAAAAGGAAATAAATTGACAGCAGGATCCCGAAAGCTCTTGTTAGGCTTATTTACAGGATCTAAATTTGTCACCACTGCATCAGAATGTCAATGTTCTCCTTCAACTTTTTGTTCTGTGCTTTTATTGAGCAGAACTTGTGTGTTGCTACTGATCTGAATTTGAAACAGTTTACTGGAAAACATTACACACACACAAATTTGTTGCGATCATGCATTACTGAGTATTTTGAAGCAAAAGAAACATTGCTTTGTAATTATTGGTCAATTTCATCACCCTGACTTGGTCTCTTTCATTTCCAAACATAAACTAACAACCTCTACCTGGAAGACTAGAACAGACGATTTGGAACGCACTACTGGATGGTCGTCTCAACTGATGATTCTTTTTTTTTTGGCAAATGCATAATCGTAACCTTTCCTTCCAGTCACATTTAGAGTTCCCATCTCCTTTTACTGTGAGACATCCCACATAAGTTGAAGTAAAGCCACCCTTTTTGAGTATACAAATGTAGTCACTGTTCTTATATGTTTCCCCAGCCTCGGCTAAAGCTTTCCAATTAACTTTGAACCGAAGTCTCATAGGCTCTTGGGCATCAGGCCATTGGTTACTGATACGAAATTCACGAAGGGTGCCTGGGTAGTGTTTGAATGTAATCATTTGTATGACTAGTTTTCACTGCAAGGTTCTCTGTTTCAATAATATATGATTAATGTTAAAGGCTTCAATTGCTGACCTCTGGGTCTGGTGCCTGAGGGGGTGTGAGTGTATTTGTTGACTTAAAAAATATATATACCCTATATATATGCCCTTTTCCCAAGGGCCGAGGTAGAGACCCTGTTACTTTCTGTCAAGAGGAAGCAGGTCACACAGCATAGTTTTATTTGCACAGATTGAAGTCTTTGAGAGAAGAATTTTCATGGTGACACTGAACAGAGATAACTTCATTATGGCAACATTATCAATGGCAATGCCATGTTCAAGCAATATGTCACAAGACTCATGTACATGTATAATCAATGGACTAAGTACAAGACCTAATCATATTCTTTTACATTTGTGCAGACTATATTTTCCTTAAACGAGTAAAATTTAATAATTAAAACTCACAAAAACAGCAAGAGGTTACTATTTCTCCAGTGACAGTAAAGATTGGTAAACCTCATAGCTGCTGGAATTCTTTGAACACAGGGGTCTGCGAAGAAAATTGGTCCTGATTTCCCACCGATTGGCATTATGTACATCATAAATTGTAAAGTCCGGTGAAACGGACTTGGGCCGAAATTTAATGAATGCTATTTAGGTGTTTTAGATGTGGTGAATATATATTGTTTTCATTTGCTTGCTGTGGTTTCATCTGCATGTTATTATGACAAAACAAGATGCAGATTTTTCTTTCTGGTGTGGTGAAGAAACATGTTATGTTCTGTTCATGTATATTTGTACATTGTAGAAGACAGGTTCTTTGGAAGTAGATCTTTTTTTCCTGCAGGGCTATGGATATAAATTATTCACAGCATATTTTGAAGGGGGGGGGGGTACCCATAGAGAGACACAAAAGGCCCATCAAACCAGGAGTAAGACCTCTGTTGGCAAGAATTGCTGCACAAACAGAACATAATGGCATCTGCAGCGACAGGACTGCAATCAAAACCTGTTCTCTTCGCTTTTAATGGAGTTACTGCTACTGAAATTAAAGGCAATGCCATTCAGCATGAGCCTTTTGAACCAGGAGCTTCTAAAGGTAATGAGACCTTTCATCTTTTGTCACTGTCAGTGACATTACAATGCAGCTACCTCGGGTGACTGGAAGTCATGGGAAACATAGAACAAGCATACAATGACCGTCAAAGCTTTTTCAAATAATTACAATCACCAAGGTAAAAGTCAACGACATTCACTATGATTCGACAAGGGCAGCTTGAACAAGGATCTTCTGAAGGTAATGAGACCTTTCATCTTTTGTCAGTGACATCACCATGAAGCAACCTGAAGCTTAACATAGAATAAGTATCAAATGATCATAGAGTCAAGGCTTTTCAATAATTACAATCACTGTTGTAAATAATTATTGACATTTATTGTAATGTTTAAACCAATGGAATGATTTTGACACTAATGGCACTAATGGCAGAAAATTGCAAAATTGACACTGTAAACCAACTTCTTGTACCCATCCTGAACGAAGCTGGTGCACGTTTCATCAACAACGACACGAACTTTCGCTACAGAGATAACACTGTTGACTCTAGTCTCCTTCTCGCTGACAAACTCCACCTCTCGATCACTGGAGTCAACAAACTACTTTCCAACCTGGGTGTGTCTGGCAAGGCAAAGGCCAGGCATGGTGGTCGACCCAACGTCCGATGGCAGCATCCTAGTCCCACTACGAACTATCAAGAGAAATCGATCCCTTCCCTAATGCAGGTGCCCACGTCCGCCCCCCGACCTGCCCATCCTCGTCCCGTACTTTTCCATGGTGCACGGTCCCCGCTCAGCAACTTTTTCCCCTTTAACTTGAACATTTGGAATATGAACTTTAGAAGTTCTGAGCATGCTTACCAATATAAAAAGTGCATTCAGATGAACGACAACTCTGCGGCTGCAAATGTTCTCAAGACAGACACTGCTGTCCAAGCAAAATGGATCGGCGATAAAGTTGGGACTTCACAAAACTGGGAAAATGTGCAAGTCGCCGCCATGAATGAGATCCTCAAGGCAAAAGCCCAACAGTGCCCCCAGTTTGTCCACGCCCTTGTGAACTCCAACAACCGCCCCCTAGTTGAAGACACCCCAAACCCCTTCTGGGGTCGTGGCCCAAACGGAAGTGGACTTAACACCCTCGGAAAGCTTCTAACAACACTCAGATCGGAAATATCAGCGAACAGTTTCACTCCCTGCCCTTCTGTCAACCCTCCTCGGAATTCTTTCGGCAACAGCAGTCCCCACACATCATCGCAACAACTCCGATGTTTCAACTGCTGAGAGGCATCGCACACGGCTGACACCTGCGGACTTCCTCGACCCCTCCGTTGCTACGGTTGCAATGGCACGGGCCACAAGAGAAAATTTTGCTTGAAATCTCGCTCCGGCCCTCGATAGATGACTGGCCACGACACGGCGGCCGGATCAAAAACCCTTGTGGTTGATGTACAAAATGAACTGTCAATTTTAAATAATATGTATGATGATTTTAATGTTCATGTGGACGTTGGAACTTTTAATCGTTTTGGTGCTTTTAATGAACATGGTAATTATGTCAAGAACAGTTATCTTGCTCTAATAGGTAATTGTCATGATAAACAAACTGATATAGGTCATGATGAACATACTGATATAGGTAATGATGGTGCTATTGGTGATAATGACTTAGATGACACTGTTGTAAATTGTGCTTCTGAAGGTGTATGTGAATTAGCAAGTAATGATAATGAAGAATGTAACAGTGTGAAAAACTCTCATCTAGATTGTAATGTTCAAAATGTATATGATGAGTCAAGCAATAGCATAGCAGTAGATACTTGTCCTGACAACACCTTAGATAATGTTACTGACTCTGACCCATTTCTGGAATTAACCAAATTTTGGAAAACAAACTCAAAACGAATCATATTCTCTCACTTGAATGTAAATAGTTTACCAAGTAAACACTTTGAAATTCATGAAATTTTAAGAAATGGATTAACCGATATCTTTTTCCTTTCTGAAACCAAATTAGATGCTTCTTTTCCAAATGCACAATTTAATGTCAATGGCTTTAGTACACATAGGCTTGATCGCAACTGCCATGGAGGAGGTATTCTTTGCTACGTACGTCAAACCTTACCACATAGAAATAGAACTGACATTGCTATAAATACTAACGGGATTGAAAGTATCGTAATTCAAATTAAACTCAAAACTTTCAACTTCTTCCTTATTGGTATTTACAAACCTCCAAACATAAATAATAACTCATTAAATAATGCCATTGAAGAGATGATGAACAAATGTAACTTAGAAAGCACATCAACATACATTGTAGGTGACCTAAATGTGAATTTTATGATGGATAATCATTCATTATCTGATGTGTGTGACACTCTTGATCTTAGGCAAATTATTAAAGGGCCAACCTGTTATAAGAGCTCAATAAACCCAACCCTACTAGATGTTGTACTGTCAAATAACTCAAAGTCTGTTGCCAAATCCCTAAATGTTGCCCTAGGAATCAGCGATTTTCATAACTATATCAGCGCAGCTATAAAAATACATCGTCCAGCCGAGACTCAAAGAATCATTAACTATAGATCATTTAAAAACTTCAACAACAACAAATTCACAGACGATTTACAATCAACTCCCTTTCATGTCTGTCAAATATTTGAAGATGTAGACGATCAATTATGGTTTCATAATAAACTTCTTTTAGACGTAGTTGACCGAAATGCACCCCCCAAACAAAGACAAATTAAAGGTCATCAACTCCCATATATGAATGACATGCTTAGAAAGGCAATCAATGTTAAAGCTAGCCTATACCGTAAATATCTAAAAATGAAAACTCAACAGGCTTGGCTTAAATATAAAAATCAAAGAAATTTAGTCAACAAAATTAACAAGAAAATTTTTTTAAACAAAAAATAATTGCCGATTTTGAGTCACTGAATTAGGTACATTGAAATGAGAATGCAATTTTAACTCTTTTTCGTAAATCCACATATTGTAATACAAATAATGTTGTGGTAACAGTAGATAAGTTAAATTGTAAACAAGAAAATCCTTTTTTTAGATGAATTATATCGGGTTCTTTTTTAGGAAGCAGCAATAGAAGCTAAGAAAGATATTTATAAAAAAATATAAATTGTGTTTCATAATGATTAAAACTTTTCACTATTCTATGAATGAAAATAAATTTATAAAGTAAAATATTTAACTAACTTTATCATTTTCTAGTTTATTTGATGGCTGAGATTATTTGGTGTCTGGTTATGTGTGATTGATGTTAACTTGCTTCCATTTTGAAGAAGGCCTTTTCCTTTTACCCTACTCTGTGCAAAAGCACTGCAGGCGGGTGCTCCCCTCTAGTAGGAAGGGTGGAAAATCACGATCTGCAATACACAATAATTGTGCACAACACACCATCTGGATCTGGGTAGTTAGGCTGATCAGCAGTCCCGTATAGATGAGAGTATCGAGCTACTATAGCCAAAGCAACTCTGAAATATATTTAATATTTTCATAGTTGCTTTAATCAGGGTTCCCACTCTTTTGCCAAGTTCAAATTCAAGGTTTTTTCCAGGTTTTTCAAGGCTGCCAAAACCAATTTTCAAGGTCTAAACCTGCAAATCTTTCAAACTTATTTAGCGCCCCAGACAGTCGCCTAAGTCCACAATTTGTTGGACCATTTCAATTTTGGCAAGTGAACCCAAATTCCAGACGTTTTCCAGGTTTTTTGCGGAAATATCACATTTTCCAGGTTTTTCCAGCCGGGAAAAGCACAACCCAAAATTCCAGGTTTTCAAGGTTTTCCAGGTTGAGTGGGAACCCTGTTTAATATTTCACATGGCAGCTGGATTTTTAGATTTTGACACAAGAATCAAGCCAGGAGTCACATGTTGATGTGAGGACAATGCCACAATGCAGCCACATGATCCTGGGCCATCTATCCACGAGCCATCTATCTGTTAATCCAACAATCTGGCTATCTGACAAACCGGGTAGGCCTATACATTTGTGTGTATTGTGTGTGAAGCCCTCAAATCACTTGACCACACCAAAGTTTGAAGTTTCAGAAGTTTGTCTTGAAGTGCAGACTTGCAGTGGTGGCGAGTGGCCTGAAGCAGCTGAGCACTGAGCACTGTTGCTGTCTGCTCATGATCCAAGACCACGTGGCTTAATTTGCAAAACTTTTCCAAAGCATTTGAGCATGCCATTGGTAATTTGCAACAAATGTGACAGTGCTGCACCATCCAACAAAAGCCCTACTCATATGTATGCTTTTGGTCTGCTATATATTTTGTACAGGCCCCTATAAACCGGCTATAAACATCGTTGATTGAGCACGTTGTGAACAGAGCTGGGGAGGGGAGAGGGAGGGGTGTGGCAGATCTGGTGGCCACTGATTGGGTGAGGCTGGCCAGGTCAACACAACTTCTGATGATGTAGTTCCACAGCCAAAAAATCTGAAAGTTAGTGGCAGTGAATAATTTGAAATTGCCAATTATAGCCAACAATTGGACTTTTGCTGCATGTACAAATGGCAGAAAAATACATAAATGCAATATGCATTGATAGGTGTTAGCTTTGCAAACTAAAAGTTGGTTTAATTGCTAATTCTATGATTTTTCTACACCCCAGCGCCACCACACAGGATCTCTGTATTCAGCATAGGATTGCCGATGGCCACCTAATCCTTGTAACAAGCTATAATCTTCGATAGGCTGAGGCTCGGCAATAAAAAAATCTTCACTAAAAAAGTATTTTGATGATAAATGTAATTTTAATGACTCTTGGGAGGGAAAACATTTTTGGGATGTAGTTAAACCCTTCATTACTGATAAGTCTCAGTCCAGTGATCAAAACATAGTACTATATGATAATGGTACACTCATAAGCAATACACAGGACGTCGCAAACAATTTTAACAAATATTTTATCAATGTTACTCAAGATGCATGTGAACCGGAATACATTGGCAGGATGAATGTACAGAATCTAATTGACCATTATAAAGACCATCCAAGCATAAAGTCAATTAACGAACATGTTAGCAACACCTCTGGTGATAATAATATAACTGCAACTTTTGATTTTACAACTGTAAGCTCGAATCAGGTTTTCAAGAAACTTAGTAATCTTCAATCTAAAAAGGCTAGTGGATTTGATAACATATCTCCTAAGTTTCTCAAATTAGGAGCCGAACAAATAAGTATATCAATGACACCCATTATAAATAATAGCATCGCAAAAATACACTACCCGGAATACACCAAGAGAGCTGAAGTGTCTCCCCTCTTTAAGAAATCGGATCAATTAGACAAAGCTAATTACAGGCCACTAAGCATTTTGACGTCAACCTCAAAAATTTTTGAAACTTTAATTTGTGAACAAATACTTGAACACATTAATAAATTTCTCAGCACAAACTTAGCAGCGTACCGTAAAAATTATAGTTGTAATAATGTTCTAATGAAATGTGTTGAAGAGTGGCGCAAAGCTCTTGATAATAATGAACATGTTGGCTGCATCTTAATAGATTTATCTAAAGCCTTTGATTGCTTACCTCATGGTTTACTTATAGCAAAATTACATTAGACCTGTTCAAAAAAGACTTTCTATTTTATTTTAATGCAGGATGCAGTGATTCCCATTCTCCAAGCTATAGAATGACCAAATATGACATTTTTTTCAATTTTGAACTTTGGGAATGCCTGCCTCATGAGCCATGAAGTTTTAATGTTTAATTTCATTAAAAACGCCCAAAATAGTAGAGGGGGGTGTTATATTTCTCCTCATATCTTTATCAGAATTTATTGTAGAGCAACATGGATGGTGTTATATGAAAGCTTGTTAATTTATCTTTCAAATGAGACCAATAACTTGGTATTTGAGACACTTTCAGTTCTCTTCAAAGCAGAAATGTGTACGTTTTAGGGAAAATGTTGATGTCGATTAGTGTATTCTGCCTCATATGCTAATCCAAATTGATCATAGAGCAGCATGAGTGGTATCATTCAAATGCCTGTAAAGTTGTCTTTAAATGGAAACCATTTTTAAAATTATTTAGATAGTTCTCATTGTGTCTGAAGCAAAAATACCTGCATTTCAAGGAGCTCTCTGCCCGATCTAATTCATTGCAGCACTGCATTGACCAGAAAGTTTACAAAATCTTTTTTCTTATTAAATAATTTCATTGATATTGTTTCCAAGTGATTGGGACATTTTAGAAATTCTTTTCCATGTCCTTAAAATGACTTTCTATTGAGGAAATACATTGCTGGATTTGTGCTGAATCGAAATTACCTTAACACATTCTTGGAAAAAAGTGCGACATATTTTAGAAAATGCAGTTAAACTTGACTTAACATTTTGAGCAACAGCATGCCACAGTTGTCAAGTCTCATAATTATGCTATAAGTAACTTCTTGTGCCACTTAATTAATAATGACTTTAATTATGTTTGAGGTTTACAATTCAAAGGTTAACACAATATTGACAATAACAGATCTATGCAATAAAATGTAAATCACTTATGACTTAAAACTATCATACACTAATACTATGACATAGATGAGGGCCTAATATCACAAATATAAATTGAAATAGTAATTACAGTGTATCACAGTTCCAAACATTTTGTCTATAATTACTTGTTAAAGGTAGCGGAAGGAAATTTAACACAACTTTTGAATGTGGGTTTTTAAAACTAACCACCTACATACAATTATATGCCCCAGCTAGAAAATGAGTCACCCAACAAAACTGTTTTGGGAATGTTGCTTTCTGGTAAATTCTTATTATTTTATGACTTATAGTAATATTGAGTAATATTGATTTATTGTTTAAGCAAAACTGTGTCTCAATGTAACAGACTTCCAGCCACTCTACCCCACATGTTGTTCTTGATCTTTCCAAGTTTCTGCTGGCTCAGGTATCCATCATAAACTTCAAGGTGCTTGAGCTCAGACAATGAGTATCACCACAATGCAATAAAGTCCAATATTGTGTTAATCTTTGAATTTTCAACCTCAAACATGATTAAAGTCATTATTCATTTAATGGCACAAGAAGGACACTTCTTTATAGCACAATTATTAGAATTGACAACTGTGGCATATTGTTGCTCAAAATGTTAAGTCAACTTTAACTGCATTTTCCAAATATGTAACACATTTGCTCCAAGAATATGTCTAGATCACACTGGCTGTTGAAAAATAACAATACTAAAGTCATCGATGATGTTTGTTTCGATTTAGCTCAAATCCAAAAATGTATTTCCTCAATAGAAAGTCATTTTAAGGACATGGAAAAGAATTTCTAAAATATCCCAATCACTTGGAAACAATATCAATGAAATTATTTAATAAGACAAAAGATTTTGTAAACTTTCTGGTCAATGCAGTGCTGCAATGAATTAGATCGGGCAGAGAGCTCCTTGAAATGCAGGTATTTTTGCTTCAGACACAATGAGAACTATCTAAATAATTTTAAAAATGGTTTCCATTTAAAGACAACTTTACAGGCATTTGAATGATACCACTCATGCTGCTCTATGATCAATTTGGATTAGCATATGAGGCAGAATACACTAATCGACATCAAAATTTTCCCTAAAATGTACACATTTCTGCTTTGAAGAGAACTGAAAGTGTCTCAAATACCAAGTTATTGGTCTCATTTGAAAGATAATTTAACAAGCTTTCATATAACACCATCCATGTTGCTCTACAATGAATTCTGATAAAGATATGAGGAGAAATATAACACCCCCCTCTACTATTTTTGGCGTTTTTAATGAAATTAAACATTAAAACTTCATGGCTAATGAGGCAGGCATTCCCAAAGTTCAAGATTGAAAAAAATGTCATATTTGGTCATTCTATAGCTTGGAGAATGGGAATCACTGCATCCTGCATTAAAATAAAATAGAAAGTCTTTTTTGAACAGGTCTAAAATTACATGCATATGGTTTCTCTGAAAACTCTTGCTCCTACATTCACAGTTACCTAACCGACAGAAAACAAAGTGTTAAAATAGGAACAATTAAGAGCGACTGGCTGTCCCTTAAAACAGGTGTCCCACAGGGCTCAGTAACTGGCCCACTCCTGTTCAACATATTTATTAATGATTTCATATTTAAACTTCAAAATCTATGTAATGTTTATAACTATGCTGATGACAACACTCTTTCTTTCTCACATGCTAATCCTGTCATCATAAAGAACACGCTTGAATCTGCCTCACTTGCAGCTACTACATGGTTTAATGATAACTTCATGAAAGCTAATCCCTCTAAATTTCAAGCAATTTGCTTCAGTAAAGAGGACCTTTCAATAGAGTACAATATCGATGGTAACAAGGTTGAATCTGAAAAGGTAGTTAAACTTTTAGGTGTACAACTTGATAACAAACTTTCGTTTAACCACCATGTATCAACAATATGTAAAAAAGCAGCTAGACAAATTAACGTCCTATTTCGCCTAAACAAAAATTTAAACTACCAATGTAAGTTAAGAATATATGATTCATTCATTATGTCTAATTTTGTTTACTGTTCCGTAGTATACAATGCCTTTACAATGAAAAATGATAAAAAAATAGAAAAGCTGAATAAAAGGGCACTCCGACTGGTCTGCAATGACTACATGTCTAACTACAGTGAACTCCTAAAAACTACCAATAAGCAGATGCTCTATGTTTATAGGAAATTTTATTTGGTAGAACATGTCTATAAAATTCTTAATAACCTAGCTTTGCCTGTACAGCCTGATTTTTATGAAAGACGAAGTGCTGCATATTCCTTTCGTGATGATTTTAAATTAGTACTACCAAAGTTCAATTCTATCACATATGGACTCAGATCAATAGCTTATCAAGGTGCTGTTTTATGGAATGATATCCCTTGTCACATGAAACATTGTGAATCTTTCAAATTATTTAAGCAATTTGTTCGTAACAATTTGAACGTAATGGATTGTCAATGTGGATCCTGTATTATATGCTTGAAAGATAACTTGTAAGTTTAAGATCAAATATGATGAGTACTTTGAAATTTCATCTTTCATCTGTAAATAATCATCATTTAATTGTTTTATCATTGTCGGCTAAAAGCCCTGGTGGCTTGTGTTATTGTTTATATTGTCACCTCCGACTTTAAATAAAATTTTACTTACTTACTTACTTACTTACTAAGACTACAAAGCCACAATCTACCCATTTTTGAATCCCAGGCCGAAAAAGAATATTCAATACTATGATTTATATACAGTGGTCCCTGCGTTATGAGACCGCCCATTCTGCAGTCACTAAGTGATCTCTCGTGGGGGTGTGGTCTCTCTTGGGGTTGCAAAATGCACTAAAAATACTACTTGGTGCGGGAGGAAGGCGGTAACGTTTATAGGGTAAGGTGGTCTTACAACAGGGGGTCTTATAACGCAGGGACCACTGTATCTCCAACGGATTGGAGAATAGTTTCAGTCATATAATGCAATTCTAATCCAAACTTAAGTTGCAGTGAGCCCTGGAGTCATGTTGCTATATTGCCATGCTAACTGTTGAGTGCAACTGAGACTAGGAGGTAATGGTGTCTTTCGTGTGTAAAAAGAGCTATCGCCATTGACAGAGATATGTAATGACGCATATCACATCATATGACACCTTAATATCCAAAAAAAAAGTGCAATCAGGTAGGTCTCTGAAGTTGGCCGAACAGATCAGCAAATGACATATAGGCCAAAGACATTTTCTTTAAAGCTGAAAGGACATGAGTCAGGGATCCTATGAAGCTCAATTAGGTCTTTCATCTGCAGTATAAAAAACACAATTGAGTAGTGTGTCTCAAGGTCACATTTAACATCAGGAAGTCTATTTTCTTGTGTATGGAGCCAGTCCGGAAGCAAATTTCCAATCCGAATCCAAACGCATATGAAGAGACCCTCAGAAGTTAGACATCACCAAGATACTTATACCATTGGAAAAGCTGGTATCTAACTGACAATTTTGCATGTTAGCGCCCGGCTAGGGATTAACTCTGTTTACTACAGCAAACAAACAATCAGATTATTGTTTATTTTGCCAAAATTATAAGTTAAAATGTATAATAGAAGAAGCATATGATGTCTAAGTCAGTTAGACCCCTCTTTGTTGGGTCCTAACATGCATTTTTGTCAGTTAGATCCCTCCCTCCGGTCGGGATCTAATTGACAAAAATGCATGTTAGAACCCTCCAAATCGGTGTCTAACTAATACTTGTCTTTAGACAAAATTTTGGCATGATTATCAGATGAGTATAGTCTATGATATATTCCAAAATGAATATTTCGCGAAGGCACACGTTCAGTAGAGTGGATTTTATCCATCTTTATAGGTTTAACCCTATATGCTAGATCTATATACTGCACAGCACAGCTCTGGCGCACCAATGGTTCTTTCACGTTATCCTCTTTAGGACTGATACATTGCATGCAGGATTGAGCACTGCATTTTTTGGGTCAGAGAATAAAAGCTCTCAAAAGCATCTGGACCTAGTCATGTGTGCAACAACTTGCTTTGTCATTAAATCATGCATATCAATTAGGTGTAGGACCCTCAAGGGATATCTGACTTCTGAGGATGTAGCCTGCAGGAGTTTCATGCAATTGCAGTTCACAGGGATGAAGATGGTGTGTCAGTATGAGGTCAAATGGGTGACCCATGCCACTGGTGAAAGAAAATCACTTGCATAATGGTTTGTAATATAACTGTAATCTCGATTTTATGAACTGCTGTCTAGCTGACCATGCTGATCACTTGGATGTGACGTGTTGCCCAGTAAGTCGATGCCGAATCAGTAATATTGCCTGGTTGGCTGTTGTCAAGTTGACTGACAATCAGTGCTGCAATCACATCACATTGAAGTTTGAAAGAGTAGTACAGACTGAATGAAGCACTGTTTGACCTATTCAATAATATAAGACATGTTATTCATTTGAAGGGCGCACAAGGAATGTAAAATTTTTTCTCAATAGTTGTTGAATTCTAGTTTACTATTCAATGAGAACTTAATTTTTCCATTGCAACCTTAAAAGAATAACAAATAGCTCTTTAAAACCAACATTTCATTCTTCAATGCTCACACTTGTGGGCCTCTTTCAGTTTGACACACAGCATGCTTATGATGCTTACAGCATTGATTTTTGTTCCTTTGACAGAAACCCTTCTACCACTCCTACAAAGATGTAGGTCGTAAGGCAATGTGTCTTTGCCACAAGATATTCTGAGCTGAAAATGCCATCTCTGAAAAGTTTTCCCATTTGCAATATCTTGAAAAGCATACAACCATAAGATGATGAATTGCTCATAGATGCCCTGAAAATGGCAGACTCAATGGCTCAACCCATAACTTGGCACAAGCCAGTGGGGCACCTCCTCCATAATGCTCCAGTTGCTGCTTGCTACAACTGCATGTTTGGCTGAGATGAAAATACATTAGAAATTAGGCTCTACACTATGTTGCAAAGAAGATATGCCATACATGTATAGAGTGAAACAAGTACTTCCCAGGTTCCTACAAATTTTTACGACCGGAAATTGATGAATTTTCCACGACTTTCCATGACCAATTTTAGATTTTCCATGACCACTAATTTACTTATCCGCACATTAACCCCAAAATAAATTCACCGTCTGGTATCCAATCAACCAACCAACTGCAAAACAACCAAAATATGTTGAATTTTAGCATGAAATGTGGTCAAAATTAGCATTTTCACAGGGTTCCCACAAAATCTTACGACGGAATTTCCCAGACTTTCCCTGACCAAATTTCAGATTTTCCATGACCAATGCTTTATTCATCGAGGTCGCGATTTACCAGAAACAAATTCATGCGATGACCATCGTCAACTGTCCAGCCATCAAATCAACCAACCGTCTACCATAAACACAGAAATTTGTTTAATTTTAGCGTGAATTGTAGTCAAAATTTGAGTTTTCCATGACTTTTCAAAATATTTTGATTTTCCATGACTTTTCCATGACTTTCCATGACAACTATTTTTTCCATGACTTTCCCTGACTTTCCATGACTGTGGGAACCCTGTTTCATCAACTTTTCCATGACTTTACATGACCAAGATCTTTCCATGACTCTGGGAAACCTGCACGAAGGAAATTTTGTGACTGCACTAAAACCAGGAAAATATGCTTTTGTTAAGAGTTTAATATGCTTCATCATTTCACAAGTAATGCTATTCGTAAGCAGAAACTTAAGCTATCAGGGATATCATCATTTGGATTGAAATACCTCTTCTCTTTGCTACAAGTACAACTACAACATGTACAAGGCACTACTTTCTGTTTCAATGGTCAGCAATGCTCTTCCCATTTGCCAGTTCATAAGCTGCAAATGAGTTTCAAGATGCTAAAAACAATTCGAACTTACCAAACCAAAAAATACCCTGTAGTTCCACGGGATGACCATTACAACCATTAAGGAAGAAACAGAGGTACTCACCTGCAAAGAGAATTAAAATAAATTCAAAACCAATTAAAAAGACACAGAAATCAAAACAAAAAGAAACACAAAGACAGCTAAGACAAATTTATACACTGTTGCATCGATGTTGCCATTGTTTGTTGCATTAGTTGTACCCGCATATAAACGCCCGAAGAGATGCTCTGGAAAACTGTGTAAAGTTTGGAATTCAAGTGAAAGAGAGCTCTAAGTACAACTAGAGTGATGATTCATGGGCTTAGACCATGCAGATTGCAGAACTAGCAATTTGCAGAGGAAAGGAAAATTAATGCACTATTTAGTCTACATACTGGCAAACAATCTAGTTACCAATTATGAATAAATGTAAATATACTGTAATTATCTACAAATACTACATGCACAATCAGCCAAACTTTGTCCCGATGTCACTGCATCACAATTGCAGCACCGATCCTTGATCCCTCCTGTATGTACTTCTCTGAATCTCATCAGCCACATTGCAGCAATTATTAATGAGTTATACAGCTCCCAATTGTTGCAAGACATCATTTTCATGTCAACATAACCTCTGCAACTCTGCCAGATTTGCTTCATCGTCATACATGTGTGTGCATGACCCTCTGTAATTGAGTTCAGAAGTTCACAGAGAACTACAGCAACAAACAATACTTTCGACTGTCACATTATGCATCATGCAAACATAACAATTGAGTCTGGTAAAGGGGCAGAGCAGATTATAAAGCAGAACTGGCAATACTTTTCTCCCATGCAGTGAAAGATGTTTTTAGAAATAACCAATTGGAGTCATTTGTGGCTTCACATGTGTTCCTGTATGGAGGGTGCCTGCAGAGAACCCACCCCACATGTGACAGTTCATTTAACTCCATTGAAGTGTACAATTTCATTTGCTATTCCAAATTTATGTTGCGTTAACCAAAAAAATGTTGGTACACTGATTTTTTTTCTTTTTGTAACAAAAAATTAGCAGAGGCAGGAACAATAAAATAGCATCTTAATAAAAGCGTTACATTGCAGAAAACCTGTGTAAGCAGACATTATTTTAAATGCTTTTTGAGTGAAACGACTTGCGCAAAAAATATTTTATCTGTCTTAGTCTCTCAGCCATGCAATAAAGACAACGGCCAATAATGAAACAAATCATTGGTAAAGAGGAAATCAACCATAGAACCATAAAACACTTAATGGTTTGAGCGTAAGCATTTTATTGTGCAAGACAACAATCAAATGCCATGAGACATTTCATACGATTCCCAAAAGGGCCACTACCAACATGGTCTATAATAAAACAGCCATGAGCAACGCCAAAACTGTGTCTGCCACACAGAAGAATCTCATTCATGTCATGAATGTGAACAATTGTGAACCCATGCATAAATGACAAGAAAGGTAGTACCAGCCTCTTCCTATTGCATTGTATTCATGCCATTTGCTTTGTATTTCTGTTGTTTGAGCTACTCCAAAAGTAAATCCCACAACCCTCAGAGGCCATAGAGGCTCGTGCAGTCGAGGCTCAATCATTCTGGAATTTGCAAGGAGTAGTCCAGAGCATTGTGGGTGTTCTAGCAAGTGTCCCTTAAATCTTAAGAGTCAGAACACTTATCTGTGTTTATCCGGAGCATCCCTTTGGGTTGCAGCAGTTTCTATGTTCATATTCCATTTTATTGTACGTAAGTCATGCAAATAAAATATCCTATCCTATCCAGACGAATCTCCTTCGTAGAGTAGTGGTCACACAATAAGATCAACTCTGCTCAGTCAGATATGCAGAGGTTATTACAAAAAATTACTAAACACACATGCTCCATTCAATGTCTTGGCAATAGCATGGCAGAAGTCCCCAGGACTCTCCATGCTTCACAATAGTGCCACATGTATGATCGTAACCTTTGCTTCCAATCACATTTAAGAGTTCCAATCTCCCTTTTACTGTTTGCCATCCCACATAAGTTGTAGTAAAGAAACCAATTCTGAGTAGTCTCTGTTCTTTTATGCTTCTGCTGATTCGGCTAAGGCTTTCCAACTTAATTTGAGATCAAGTCTTATTGGTTCTTGGGGATCTGGTCAGAGTCTCTTAGTACAATGTATGTATGTATCATACAGAATTCATTGAAGGTTGCATTGGCCATGTTCTAATTTAATCATTTGTGTGACTAGTGGAGTTCACTCTAAAAAATGTCGGGACAAAATTGGTTTTTTTAGATTTTTAAAAAAATCCATGTTGGTTTTTTGCATTGAAATTTGGTTTTTCAAAAAAACATTTTGAATCTAAAAAACCAATTTTGTCTGAAATTTTTTGGAGTGTTCCAGGGAGTAGTTTTCAATCATTGATTTCTTTTAAAGGCTTCACTTGTTAGCCTCAGGGTCTGGTGTCTGAGGTTGTGAGTGTATTTGTTGACTTAAAATATATACACTTATCCCAATGGAAGAGACGCTGTAGTTACTTCCTTCTAGGATAATGGAGTGGCAACTTTTTTCCTGTTCCAAAGACATTTGGGCCAGGCCCGTTTGTCACAATTAGCTCGTGACAAACGGTTCCTGACACAGAATCTTCCTCAGCAGCTTCTTATAGTCAGTCAATTTATTTGGGCAATAACTTCTGCAGATCCTATTTAATACTCGCTTATAATGTGAATCCGAGGATGCTAGCTAATTCACACGATTGTCCTGTTTCTTCATAGTAGAAGACAGGTTCATTGGTTGTGGACCTGTTTTCTGCAGGCTTTGGATATAAATTTTAATATTCGCGAAGCGAAACTTAGCACAAGAATGGTTTCAAAAATCTGTGCAGTGATGGTCTCAACATCAATGGTCGACAGCAGGAAATTAGGTCAAGTGGGACCAGCTTCTTATCAATGATTTAGTTTCGAATTTAACAAAACATGACATATTCATATTTAAAAGTGTCTTAAAAATTCAATTTTCTCAAATAATATTCCCTGTTTCCATTATTTTTATGGAATAGTTCATTATAAGCCTTGACAAGCTAAATTAAATTATTTTAAAACATGTGATTCATTTCATTTCAAAACAGACAACAAGAAAATATAACAAAATTAAGGTTACATAATCTTTGTCAACTAATGATTATGTAACAGTGAGCAATTAATCTACATGCAGATCATGTTATTGTTTTTGTTATCACTACTATGTAATATCAACAATCTAGCATAGACTTTAATTTGGCAGCTTTCAGTGTAGTCTTCCTTTTTACTATTTAGCTGATTATCTATCAATTCTATTCATTCTTAATTATTTGCTATCCTATCTATCTATCTATCTATCTATCTATCTATCTATCTATCTATCTATCTATCTATCTATCTCTCTATCTATCTATCTCTCTATCTATCTATCTATCTATCTATCTATCTATATATTCTATTTTTGAACTATTTTATCTTTCTAATAGTTTCTAGTCTAAATTTCTCTCTATTTTTCTATATATCCATCTTTCAATTCCCTTGAAACAGTAACATAACTGCCTTTCATACATTGAATATGAAATAAATTTAATGAAAGTTATGGTAAAACCATAAGTCCTAAAAACACTTTTTAAGAGCTGCACGAATTTTATGGCTGTGCCATTTACATATTATTCTTTGTAATGGGTATCCGGCTTGCAATTCAAATTCAAGACATGTTCTCCATCCTTTTAATGGAGTTACTGCCACCCAAATTAAAGGCGACGACATTCAGCATGAGCCTTTTTAACCAAGATCTTCTAAAGGTAATGAGACCTTTCAAGGCTTTCATCTTTTGCAATTGACATCACAATTAAGTGAGAAATGGTGAGGTCATGCGCAACATGTTAACAAATAAGAACACTGAAAAACCTTTTCGAAAATTTTACTGATAATATAATGACACATTTCATCCGTTGTCATGAGTAAAATAATCACGTAGAATATGGTGAGGGCACGTGACAGCATCTCACACCAGGCAAAGTAATAATCTCTGAAACAATATCGGCACCAAACATGCCACAGCATTACTTGGGACTAAGTTTCAAGGAAACAAGGTACAGCAACAAATTTACATGCAGTTGGTCATAAAATAACGCTTCTTTGCCACTAGACCCTCTCTGTCAAAATGCCATCTCTGAAAAGTTTTCCCATTTGCAATATCTTGAAAAGCATACAACCATAAGATGATGAATTGCTTGTAAATAGCCCGAAGATGTCCTGCTCAATGGCTCAACCCATAAATTGCCACAAGTCAGTGAGGTACCATCTCCACCATGCTCTGTTCTGCTGTTTGCGACAAGAACACACAGGAAATATAATATGGCTATGAAAATATGGCAAAGAGATGCAGAGACAGACTTCAAGTAACACATGATTTAGACTTTAGCGCTGGACATCATTCAATTTGTAACGATATGGTAATATCACAATAAATTTGTAATGATAAACGATATTTATCGTGATAATTGAGCAGCATCAATCATGCAAAATCAAAGTTAGTGACATAAAATGCTGTCAAAAAGTATAGTTCTTCTTACAAAAATTGTCATTTTTGACCAAAAATTTGTCAAATTTAACGAAAAACAACAACTTTTGTCATGTGCAATTATCGTGATGTCACGATAATATGTGAAACGATTATCACTATAAGTCTGTGAACCGATATATATCGCGATATATCAATTAATCGATCCAGCTCTAGACTTAGTTTTGTTCACAAAACTGAAGATAGATCCAAACCACTAGATGTAACAACTTTTGTGTACTTGTGAAATAGTACAACAAGAACACTTCGGCCAGAAGCACTTAACCGGATGTCATTAATCTAGCACCATGAGAAACAGCTGAGCCAATCAGAGCAACAAGTCAACATGATGTCATTAATTCTCTTCAGCTGTAGACCATCAGTGTCACCCTGATTTCACAGCCTGCTCTTTGAATGGAAATGCTACTCTTTGAATGATTGCCATTGATTTTCCTCACAACCTTAAACTTATCCTTTGTACTGAATGCAGGATGGATAACAAAATGGAACTAAACTCAACATCTTTATCCAAACAATAAGAATTAACATATTAAAATTTTTGGAATCATATATATTGGAGCAAATAGATAAACAATATGTTATGTGCAGTGAAAAGTTGGAGATATTATGATACCAACTTAATTAAGATCCAGATTACCAAATAATGAAAGTAAAATTTTCCTGTCTTCAATTATCTGTTTTGAAGGCACACTGTAAATTTTGAATTGGCTTAATTGATTGAGTGAGATGGTTGCACAATTCCTTTGAGCCAAGATAGCTTGTTGTTTACAAGTTATAACAACATAAAGATTATCATAACTCAAAACAGCAAGCTATCATGGCTCAAACAAATTGTGCAACCCTCTCACTCAATCATTTGAGCTAACTCAGAATTTCAGAATTTACAGTGCAGTTCTAAATGGAGTGTCTTAATGTGGCAATTTTGAATCTCATTTGGAATCTTGACTGGTCTGGTGATTAAAGTCTCATTAGATTGAGACAAATTTGGACAAGATTGCCAGCTCTGCACTAAAGTGGAGAAAATGGCAAGGCAGCAAACACATGACGCATCCAATAAATCAAAAAACACAAAAAACACAAAAGAATCTAAAAAAGGAGAAAAAGACAGGAGACAGCTCAAGAATGGACGAGAATCGAGAGATGCATCTGGATTGAGTTAAAGGAAGACATCTCTGTGAAGTTGGCAACACTTGTAATGGACCAGCGCTGTCCAACAGGCAGGAAACAAACAATACAAAGATCGGCTGACTCAGTTCCTTTTTCATTTACAGAAACCCAGTCCAACACAGGACTCGATAGGAGTATATTCAAGTAAAATACTTCATCTACAGTAGCAAAGCAAGGGAGGACTCTTTTCGCAATTGGGTCAATACAGTATCCTCCTGCAAATAAAGTGCAGAGAAAAAGCTCTTCTTAAAAAGTTGGAAAAAATAATAATTACCACGGTCAGCACTTTCAAGAGCTAATTTACAGTACATACACATTCTTTGATACTTACTCATAACAGCATATAAAGCAACTGATGGTCCATCGAAAATAAAATTTTTGACATCTGCCATTTTTTACATTTTAGGACCCAAGTCATGTTGTATATAACTTATTCACATGAAACCTGTTGTATTTCATACCCAAGCCGTAGGCCCAGAAAGGTATAATTAACATGAATCACAACTGATTGAATATTTTTTTCTGTTCATCCATGAAATTGGCTAAAAAGTCTTTGAGACATAAAAATGTGTCAATATTTGTCCTAAATTCCTTACAGCTTCAAAACAAAGCATTGCAGAAGGGTAAAATATGGTGCATTTATATGTCAGTGTAGGATAAGATTGCCACTGCCCGAAATTTTGATATACCTACCAGACTTTTCTCGTAATAATTGCATAAACATGAAAAATCGGCCGAGTGCAAATACTGTAAAACTGCCCAAATCTTGTTCACAAACTGTGTGACACAAAGCTTCCAAGGCTAAGTAACTTGTGTAAGAACACTGCAAACAGTGCTTTCAAAATGTACTAAAATTCTCAATCATATAACTGTTCTGAGACAGGTTTCACAAACAATCTGCAACCTCAAAAGTCAGACCCTTAAATCAAACAAACTTTCCCTCTAAGCAACGACATAGAATATCACAATCTCTTTGCATCTAACATCTGAATGGAAAACGACTCAGTGCCTGGATCACTTTACAACAATTTGGAACACAGGCAACTACTGTTCATGATGAGAATACAAATGCAAGAATATCTAGTCTTCTGAGATTTAAAGAGATTCTGGATGAATTGGAAGCATAAGATGTAAGGTTATCCTTCAAAGCTTGACAAAACAAGCAGGCCACGCTACGTCAAAATGTGTCATGAATGCTCCTGAAAAAAATTAATCGGAATTTTCACTGCTAGTAAATGTTTACTCTTCCTTTTGGTTGATATATTCAAGAGCAAGTCAAAACAAATGCCTGCATATTGTATCCTTGCAAATATACAAGCACTGGCTTCTTGAATGTTTGTAGAGCTCATTGTCAAAATGTGAACACTCCACATTGTTTAACAAAAGCAACCTTCAAGGAACATATAGAATGTAGTTGATAATGCAATGATTATGTATAACAAAAACCATGAAATTATCAGGAAAACCTCAAAAGGTAAACAGCATAGTACTGAAAAGACAAGAGAACTCTCATTGACCCTGGAACTTGCACAGACCTTCTTTGCTCCTAAAGAGCTGAAAAGAAAACTGCACCGAACGACAAACATGGACCAGTTGGACCATCAATCAAATATATCACAAAGACAAAGACAATCACTGTGGTACTTTGTACCTAAACAGTCTTCCCCAGAGTCATATTAGTCTAAATGTCCTGTTTGTGCCATCAATCTTCTGCTGTCAGTACTACTTCTTGGCCAATCAAGTTCTTGCCATAAAGGCACATAATGAAACCATTGACTGACAACACATCCAATCAGGACAGTATTCCTACTATTTCAAGATAACAATTATGACATCATACCTGAAGAAACATATGAATTTTTTTTTCAAACTTAGTAAGATAAATTATTACCAAGGGATGCCATTTCTTTTTCAGTATTAGATATATTTGTGGTCAACATTACTAACAACAACAAAATATGTATCAAAGCATTTCACCTCACATACAAAGATTGCAGGCTTGACTAATCTTATAACTATATATATATATATATATTTGACACCATCCCAGTTTGTGAAGGAATATTCCTGGAATAAATTATATCTCACCAACGAGCTGGCACCCATGGGATATTGCAACAAGGCCGTAGGGAGACAGTTGGAATTGAGCAATGATTCCTAGGTGTAGGCAGATAAATAAGCACATAAAACAACAACCAAAAACTAAATAGTGAAAAAAAGCAGGACAAATTGAAGCTGAGTCAGTTAGAAAAGGCACACTTCAGCCCATATAATTGAGTGACAGTATACAAAGCCATGTAAGATAGTGTGACAAAGCACAACAGCAACTGTAGAAGCAGACACTTGAAATTATATTCATTTTAAAAGCTTTCCAGGCACAGTAACTCACTAAAAAATAATGCTTCTAAAATAAGTTACCACTGATTTGCAACCACAGTAGATGTCAATTGGACTTTCCCTCCACGCATGTAATTTGAGGAAGAGACTAGACAACAGGCATTTCTCAGGTATCAACAACTTTTTGGTTCCAACCTTTTGGGGGGAAACAGGACCAGTGTATGCATCACTTTACAAAAATTACCTTTAAACACGAGCTGCTGATGTTCGTGCTGGGAATACAAATGCCAGAACATCTGTTCCTTTAAAGTGAATATGGACATTTTTTCTGTACATTGCAGAATCAGTGAGGCAATCTAAAAATATCCTCAAGAGCCAGACAACCTGTATTGGCCATAAGAGCAAGCTGGGCTACTTCAAAACGTGTCAACGATGCTTATCGTCAACAAATTAGATTAAATGCAGGATCAATATATTTCTCATAAAATTGAAATATTATCGCAAATAAAAATCAAAAGTTAACAACACAGGACAGCATAATTATTATGAGGTAGGACTTACTATCAGCAGAACCATATTGTGTCCGGTGTATAACATGATCTCCTTTACTAGAGTAAAATTTAGAACTCACCTGAAAAGAAAAGAAAAACAATTTAAAAAAAGAACAACAATACATCAAAAAATCAGCCAAAGTAACATTGGTCTAACAAACCAGAAACAACTGTACAGTTTGAAGAGCCACAAAAAGCAATTCCACCTGGTTGTGAGAGACATGTGGATTAACAAACTTAGTGCTCACACAGTTTTGATAACGTTATGCATGACCATGGAATTCTCATCAACAACTTCCCAATTTAATTTGCATCTCAACAGCACCCTAAAGATATTGCAGACACTGAATCCAATATCCTCCCCTTTTCAATAAACTTCTTGGCTACAACAATCTGCTCAAGCCAAGCTTAAAACAAAAACCAGCCGAATTCTATGGGTAATTGGATATAGGGTAATACAAAAAGCTGCTGAAAGTGCAGGTCTAGATTTGAAACATGCCGAACTTCTCAGAGAGGATGACCTGAGTATGTCTGAGGTTTAGCCTCTGCATATGAATTCAAAAAATATTTATATGAAATATAAGATGAATTTTTTCAGTTTCAATTATCTGATAAATATTATAAAACTTGTAAATGACTGGTATATCATAATGATTGTTGTATTCAATTTTGTAGACTTCATATTCAGTAAAACGATGTTAGAAATTCAATCAATCAATCAATCAATCAGTCTTTTTTTTCCAGCTGTTTACATTCAACAAAGTTATGTGATGTGACACCAACAGCTATTTGAGGAAGTGATTGATTGGTTGGGGGACAAAAAGACAGACGGATCACCAAGGTTCATGACAGGTTGTCAGGGGAACTCCTTGTGTCGAAACAAACTTCAGATCAATCACATCAATGCTTATCTTCATTCTACTGTTAACAGAGGTCACATGATGAAGCTAGTGGATGGATCGTGTACGGTAAAAGAACTCAAAATTGGCAGTTGCACCCAATTGACCACCAGCAGCCCTCAGGCATTCGATTCACCAATAATTACAGACTAATGTTATTAAAAGCAGATGAAAAATTGATGAACTTGTCCTTTCAATAAGTCAAACCATCTTAGTTGCTCCCTATCGGCTGATCAAACAATGAACAAATTGGAATCTTTGTCTGCCTAGGAACTTGGTTTATCAAAACATCCTTAAGACTACATGTACACATCTATTTGCAGATTGCAGCCGACACAGAACAGTCATGTTTAAAAGGGAAAATATTGTATGCTGCACAGTTTTTCTGTTGACCCATGAAATATTAATGATAAACATATACATCAAGGCTGGCAAACAGTTGAAAGGGAAATCTTAAAAATTTCACCTCTTTCGAAGAGACAAATAAACTTACTTTTTGCTTCAATAGAGCACACTATAGCAGAATTTATCCAAGCCTATTTTAACTTAATTTATCAGGTTTATGACATACAGATAACATTGAAACATGTCAGATGTTGGTTATTTAAGATTTATATGAGGGGAATAAAACCATTCACAGTTCTGGGTTCTCCTGGAACAACCCGTTTCTGGTTTTTTGATTGATAGATAGATATGGTAAGTGCAGCCCTCTAAGCCCAGTTCTGGGCACTCATGAGGGTTGACTGATGAGATAGGAGAGAGAGTGGGAGTTCTCAACATGCTACACATTTACCCCATGTGAGGGATCTCTTACTTGCCCAGCATAGATACTCACGCAAGGGGCCGTCAATTTGATGTTCCAATCGAAAAATTTTGCTCATGCAGGTAACCTGAAAATTTTGGGTTCACCAGCCACTTGGCCAGCCAAGACAAGCTTCTAAATAGACAAAAAAGGCTGTGCTTAATAAAAGAAGGAAGTAACACCTCATGTGTAAATTTGCTTGGGAAACTGTTTGAAGCACAGATCAATATCGACAAAACAATTACAAGATAAAACACAAAGTGAAAGGAAAACATTGACATTCCAGTTTTAGTGACAAAGAAGGATACTGGGATCCCATAAAGAAGCCTGCAAATGGCTTGGCAGACCCTGCAGTCAATTGGTTTCCTATTGTGAATGGTGGATCAATTGGCTCACATTTCTTTCAACTAGGTACAAGCTAGAGTATCATTGTTGCAATAAAAAGTTTCTAGGCACGAATACATAAACGTATCTTATCACTTTATTAGAGTGATATTTCAAAATTTCTGAATTAAGATTGCAGTCTCATATCACAAATGTTTGATATCTTCACATTATCACAACTATGTATTAATAAGAAAGAGGATCTATAACGTAGGATTCTACGATGATAGTAGGATGATTGGGATTTTGCGCCCTGTACCTGTGCACTGTGGTGTAGGGCTGTAGGCCACTAAGGACAGGAGGAGGACACAGCAATGAGACAATTGATGTCTGGAATTGAATCGAACCTGGGACTCAGTGATTGGAAGATCTGAGCAGCACCAACAGAGCAAGATGCCTCTCCATGGGATTCTAATAAAATTCAATGACTTACTTCGATCACCAAGATCTTGCCATGCTAATCAGTAAAATTTCTGCAGTAATGTTCTTAAACCATCATCATCAGCCCATCAGGATGTTGTCATGACTTGTTTACCACAAAAAAATGTTACTCGATGAGACTCAGGGAAACAATACGAAGGAGCCCTGGTTTCCACTATATTCTCTGATGTAAACATACTTCCAACCAAACGAGTCTGGGACAAGCCAAATGGGGGTTCCCAAAAAGGTTCAATATCATAAACTGGGGTTCCAGATTAAAAGGTTGAGGTCATTTGTCCTTCACATTTGCCATTAAGATCAAGGGTTGTGATAAATATGGGTTGTTGTTCAGTCAGAGTTCCCCCTGTCAGGTCAAAACGGCTCGTTGTCAGAAAAAACACATCCATCACCAAACCAGTATTTTACCAGATCAATGAAACCAGCTTCTGCCTCCAGTCACAGAAATTCTTCTTTACTGCCACCTACAGTTGAGCCAATATCATTCAGTGTAATCGAGGGTGCTATTCATAATCCAGACAGCACTGAGTAGCCTTGCAATTTGCCCAAACCGCATTCTGAGCTTGAAATAACTGTAAGTGAAATCATATTTCCTTTTAACTGCTTGTGATAATGCAGTTTATCAAAGAGATGTTGTACTAAGCATATATTCTTAATTTCAGATAAGACGAAAGAAAGACAAGAATAAATGACAATGCAAGAACTGTGCTGCATGTCCGTTATACATTTGATGGTGCTGTCATTTGCAACTGGTAGTCAATTATCCTTCAACATATCGGAATCAAGTGCATCAACACTCAACAGGGTCAATAATTGGTTCAATTAAAAAAAAATCGCTCATTCAGTGATCATAAAATTGTCAGATATTTCTATGGATGCATCACCCTTTTCTATGAATGCATGACCCTTTTCTACATGTTCTATGGATGCATCACCCTTTTCTATGGATGCATCACCCTTTTCTATGGATGCATCACCCTTTTCCCAGTGCATACCCTAAAATTGACTTTCCGATCACTGAAAGAGACTCCATGTGAACTGAGCAGTTAGGCAGAAATCTTAGACAAGAGCTTATTCATCTCTAAAGAGCAGAAACTTCCAACTTCAACACGTCCAGAAATCCCAAAAATAATAGTGTAAATAAAATGTATAAAGGCTAATAAAGGTTGGTGATAACTTTGAGTTGGTGAGGGATTACGCCCTGTTCTTTCCTATTTCAGACAATACTACTGCATATTCCTGGATTTTAGAATTCCTTCTATTTCTGTCACTGTTGTTTGCACAACAATGTCGGATGATGACTCTGAGCAAACAAGGCAAAATCTGAGAATCGCTGTGGTCTGTTTGACTTGATACATCTATCAAAGTTTGAAAAGGGTCTTAAATGCCACACAGGAACCCAGAAACCTTTTCTTTTTCGAGCTTTGTATTTATTTTCTGAAATGCTTCAGATGGGGAACTACAGAGGTAATATGACTGTGGTCAAAATTCACTTAAAAAATTTTGTTGACATAATGGGTGCTCATTCCTTCTCTTAAAAACGAAAAAGGTTTTGTACAGGAGCTGTTCGATCTTCCTCATTCTTAAGCTCTGTTAAAAACAGAATAAGGAACTGCTCTCCATTATGTAGGTAGCCTTTCATCTATTTTTTTTTCGATCACATGATCTTTATTGACCAAAAATTTGCTATATATTCGGATACGAGGATTTCTGCTATTGAAATGCAATTCCAAATTGATTTCAAATTGAGTTAGAATGCTTCTTTTTTAGTGCAGGGATAATGATCATGATGCAACATCAGCAAATTTCCTGCATGTGTCCGATACTAAGAATATACACTCAGTATTGTCAGACAGCTACCAGCATGAATATAAATACAGGAATGGCCTCTATTCCTTGCTTGTCATTTATGCATAGATTCAGAATCCTTGACATTGGTTCACTCTTCCTGTGTGTCATACATCTGAAGCAGTGTACAGTGTTGTGGCCATTTGTTCTGTGACTATTTTTTTTGTAGCTCTTTCATTTTTTTGGAGTAAGATATCTTTCAGATCATTTCATTTGGCTCTTTAAAGACAATAGTCTAATAGTGCAGTAACCGTAAACTTAAGTCAACAAGAGATATAGCATACAAATGAATAAAGATATTTACTCTCGCGCTGTCAGAATTCACTGTTTTCCTATGCATGTAAGACCTTCGACCTATCTAAAATATCTTATTTCTTCCCAGGTTTTGCAAGAGAATAGCTTCTCAATATACTGGTTGTTTCTCTCATTATAGTCAGGCGATTAGTTCAGAATTGTTAATGGCATATCAGGCATTCTTGTTTGTAACATAAAGGTGCATTGTTCGCAAGCATGCACCAGCCAGTAGTCTATGTTTGCTTTATTGTACCTCCTCGGGTAATTCCTTCTCTATTTCCAGTGCATTGTATTCCAATACTGTTTGATTGCATTGCCTGGGATCTCCCATTTGCTTTGCCAATGGTTGCCATATGTCTTGATTGACTTGTTCCTACGAGCCAAGTGCATCCACCCACTGATCAATGACAAGCAAGTTTTCTCACTTCTGTTGATTGTCTGTGGAAAAAAGTAAATCTTTAAAGAGAGGCTGTATGAAATCTTATATATATATAAATGGGATTGTGACGGTCGTTCTAGACATAACTTTTAGGATGATAATGAAATTTACAGCTGTACATTTACAGCTGTACATTTACCAGTGTATGTAACTTACAGGTCCAGTGACCGACCTATAATAATTGGGAATGAAGAAAATTGTTTGGGAGCTCATTTTGTTTAATTTGAGGATAAACAATGATCTGTATTAATCTACTTGACTTCAAGTATAGAGCACAACTGAAAATAAAGTATGACTACCTCTGCAGGAAGCAAGAATCAGCCACTACTTTACCCTTTCACACCTTTGGGCTACCCCTGAATTATTTCCTATATTTACCTTCTTTGAACTACCTTTTAAAATTGCTTTAAATGTACTTTAAACCAACACCAATTTAAATTCCAACATCCCCATTGTTTTTTTAATTCATTGATGTCGTGCCCCTTGATAATTGCAATGACAATACCACCGTCGTAAAATTCTTGAGATGGCACCAAGTTGTGGCTAGGAGCAAAAGGTAGTTGTCAGGAGAATTTGTGTCCGGTTGATACAGAAGAAAAAAGTAGGTAAACAGAGTTATGACAAAAAGATGTTCTTACTTTGTTTCCGAGTTGAACTGAATGGCTGAAGTTACCTCCAGTAAGGAAGCTGTATGAAGAGAAAACAGTGACAAACTCCAAGCAAGAGACATTTCTCCCCTTCAAGCAAGACCAATCCATCAACAGAGAAAAATGTGGCTATATAATAGAGACAAAGTACAAGACAAAGTACAATACAAAGTAAAATACGTTGCCTCAATTGTCTGGGAAAGAAGAAGCTGAGAGCAATTCTCTAAATGTATGGCATAACGTGGAAGTCAAAAAGTCTCAACAACTTTTCAATAGCTTTTATAGAGTGATTTCTCTCTACTACAATTTCCTTGCACGCCATTTTTAAATACATTCCCATGAAATTGTATTTATCTCAAAGACTAAAAGACTGTCACAGGATTTAAGCACAATTTGAGTTTGGAAAGTTTTCACTGCCCTAAACTTCAGAAGTCTCACCAAGATCTGGATCAGCAGAGATCGTATGGTTGCTTTTGAAATTTTACCATGGAACAAATCACTATTTTTCCCTGCTTGCATGCTGGTTCAGTTGGTAAACTGCTGGGCATGTCCTTTGCACTCGCGATCTTCACAAAAATTGCATTCAGAATACTGACTGCTGCATGTCTACCCCTTCAACAACACGTTTCCAGTAATCTGAATGTCATCAAATTATACTAAAAAGAATTCAAAAGCCACAAGAACACATTTCTGAATTATCCAGCTACCCCTTAACTTTACTTTGTTGTTTCTGTGGTTGTTGATCGCTAACCTCATTCTATGTCTCTCAGATCTGCTGATTTCTAGCTTCATCCAATTTTCCTGTCCTGAATTCTTCTCTGTAATTCAACTATGGCAATTTCAGTGATGTGACTTTCGGCATGGCTGAAGGCAACTATTCCAAGAAATGTTATTATGTGATTAGACGTAATTTACGTTGACGTCATTTAACTTATAAAGACTATAGGGAAAGCCTGAGGTTTCGAATCCGAGGAAGACAAGACTTTTAACGAGTCTTTTAAAACTATTAACAAGTCTGATTTAGTTTGGCTTCTCATAATAAAGTTTTGATGATTTTTAAACCTGATAACTGCAACCGGCCTTACTGTCTGACACTCTTACAACATTACAAATTTGATAATTATGTTTCAAATTAGATAGAAAATTGAATTACACTTAATAGCATAAAATGGAAGTAATTGGCTTGAAGCTTGATAAATTCAAAATAAGATTCTGTCATTAAGCATCATTAAGCAATTTTATTATCAAAATGATATGATTCTACACTTATATATACCCATAGGAAGTATTAGCTACAAATTAGCTGTAAATGGTATGTGCAAGACAAATGTCTACTCATATACAGTCGTCTCGGTGTTGAAAGGCCACCCACTCTATGGTCATGAAGCAGTCTCTCAAGAGGGTGAAGGCACCAAAAAATATTGATGAGATTCAGGAGACAGGCGGCCACATAAGGGACATAGGTCTGAAAACAGGGGTCTCATGGCTCAGGAACCTCTGTAATTGGTCAATAACAGTTTCATTAATTTACAGGCGACCCATTATTCCAATATCCCACCTGCAACCAATGTTCCAGCCGCACTGCAGTTTCATCTACATATTTTGAGGCATCTCATATACCTTCTCACAATATCAAGTGCAAAAGTATTCAGACGAGCCGCTTATCTGTGCTAAAAAAGCAAAGAAAATAGTTTATAGCTGCAATTACTTTTCTGTAAAAATGCCTCTCTATGTTGTAAGTACTTGAAAATTGAGCAATGCTTCACGGCATAAGGTAATTCACAACAAAATAAGACAATTTACAGCTAAGAGAGGTGCTTGCTACAAGTATGGGTCCCTGGTAACTGTGCTGAATATAATGACCAAGAAAGTAAGGCAATCTTCCCATTTTTAGTGTCTAAGATCCATTACAGAAGATCTTGTTGAAGTTGACTTTTCCTAAAATTTTTCTAGCAGATTGCTTATGCATAATATGTGGTAGAAAAGTGCAAGTAATATTTAATTCAGGAGTAAATGACATTTTAATTTATCTTTGCAATTAAGTGAGAGGAAGGGAGTTGGGAGAGGAAGGGAGTTGGGAGTGCAAAGGCATGGAAGTTTATGGAAGTGTTGGGTCGTGCAGGACTGCAGGTGTGACCACCTGTTTGAAAAAATTCTTGGGTTGTTCTGTTTATATATAAGATTCAATAGTAAATTGCAGCACATAGTAAATTGCTACACTTGGAGTTCGGTTAAAGCCTAAAACAATCAAAACTCCAATACTCCACAACACAACTCATGAATAAAAGACTCCAATGCAACATAGCCAGTTGGTGACTGAAGACTTGGGAATGGAAATATACAAAACAAAACAACATGCCATTTGCTATTCTGCAGGGGTAGGCTTGAAATTCAAAACATGTTCTCTGTGCTTATAATGGAGTTACTGCTACCCAAATTAAAGGCAACAACATTCAGTATGAGCCTTTTGCACCAGGATCTACTGAAGGTAATGAGACCTTTCATCTTTTGTCAGTGACATCACCATAAAGCAGCCTCAAGTGACTGGATGTCATGCCAAACATAGCATAAGTATACAATGATCATTGAGTCAAAGCTTTTTCAAATAATTACAATCACCAGGGTAAAAGAAAACCGACTCATTAAACAATATTTAATGCCAGGCATACCAATGGTAGAAAGGTGCAATGGTATAAGCAATCACTTTTTGAACCCCTGTCAAAGAGTTTTTCATGATATTATGATGTCCTAAGTCTGATCACATAGGCCCAATGCAATCTTTAATAAAATTGCAACTGTAAGTTGCAATGAGTACCTGGAGTAATGTAATGCAAAGCATTCTACAGTAAATCTGACTTTGTTACGGGAGACACACGGTGATGAGTGCATCTAAGACCTTCTATTTGAAATTCCAAAAGGTAATGGTGTCTTTGATCTGCAAAAAGAGCTATCGCCATTGATAGAGATGTGTTGGAAGCCATGAGACATGTCATTACATCTTAATGTCTCAAAAAGTGCAATGAGAGAAGTCTCTGAAGTTGGCTACACTGCTATCATTCTTCAAAGTAACAGACAGACAAATGCCAAAAGCATATGAGGCATTTTCTTTAAAGCCAGTAGGACATGAGCCTGGGATCCTAAGGAGCTCAGCTAGATCTTCCATCTGCAGCATAAAAAACACAATTGAGTAGTATGTTGCAAGGTCACGTTTAACATCAGGAAGTCCATTTTCTTGTGAATCATATATAGAGCAGATCTGGAAGGAAAATTTTCATTCCAAATTAAAACACAGTGTAACAAGACCTTCAGAAAATAATGGTATGGATCTTCAGGTTAAGTTTAGGCATGATTATCAGTGGAGTATGGTCTGATTCTGTACTTAACATTGGTAAAGATATTATTCCAAATGAATATTTCACAGAGGTACACAATGTAGTCAGAGTGGATATTATATGTAGCTATAGGTTTGACCCTATAGGCTAGATGTATTGCAAAACACAACTCTAGCACACCAATGGGTCTTTCGAGCTATCATATAGCATAAACAGCCAACATTGCATGCGGATTGAGCACTGCATTTTTTTTCTGTCGGAGGATAAAAGCCCCCTAAAGTATCTGAACTTAGTCATGTGTGCAACAACTTGGTTTATCATCAAATCATGCATATCAATTAGGCAGTGGACCCCTGGGGATATCGGACTTCTGAGGATCTAGCCTCCAAGCGTCTCGTGCAATTGCAGTTCACAGGGATGAAGATGGTTTGTCAGTATGGGGTTAAATGGGTGACAAACCAACTTGGCAACACATGCCATGCCAACCAGTCGAACGAAAATCACTTGCAGTGTGGTTTTAAGTATTATTATTGATCATTTATTGATCATTTAATTGGGGTACAATACAGCGGTACATAATGTAGTAGGCGTAAAACCTCGAGAGGCTTGTCAGCCTAAAGTAACTATTGCCTGGCTATCTGTGTCACCAGTGAGGTGTGAGCCCAGCAGTACTTGTTGTCAACAAGTTGGTTGACGCATAATAAGCATGCCAAATACAAACGCAGAGTGACAAATGATGCTCACATCATTGACACTCTGAGAAAGATTGTATGGAGCATTATTTGGCGTATTCAACAGGTCATTTAGCTAATGGGTGTGGAAGGAATGTAACAATTTATTTTTTTCAATAGTCGCAGAATTCTTACATCATATTTTCCATTGGCAGCATTAAAGAAGCACATTTTAGCGAACCATTGCTCTTTGATATAATCAGGGCTGTTAATCAGTACTTTTCAAAGTACTTAAGTCCAGTACAGTACTTTTCAAATGTTCCCAGTACCCAGTACAGTACCCAGTACATTTTTAATCACTGTACTTAATTCCAGTACCCAGTACTTTTGAAAGTACTTAAGTCCAGTACCCAGTACTTTTTGATGTCTCACACATTGAATCACAATTTTCGAAAACAAAATCGCAATCTTTTTGAAAATATAATGAAAAATAACACAATCATTTGATCATACAATTTTTCACTTCATCAATATTGTGTATCAGCAATTATATTCATTTTGTATGAAAAATCTTGCGAGATAAATCATAGATTAAATAAATTGACAAAAAACTTGTGTTTCTTTCAAGCAAATGGGGATATTCATGGAATACAGTTTCATTGGATAGATAGATGATAGATAGATAGATATATAGGAAGTAGGAACTTCACAAATAATATTGTACAATAGATAGATAGATAGATAGATAGATAGATAGATAGATAGATAGATAGATAGATAGATAGATAGATAGATAGATAGATAGGAAGTAGGAACTTCACAAATAATATTGTAAAGGAATGGGCAAATTGGATCTGCCCCAGACTGTGATATTTTGAATGCTTGTCATATTAAAGAACTAGTCAGAATAAGAGACTCAGATTTTAATCACTGATTTTTGTTAGACACCCAGGAAATTAATGAGGTTATTGGGTATCTTTGTACCAAATAGTTGTTTTTAAACATTGTTTTTATTTTCTTGTAAATATTAATATATTTGACTGCAATTGTCTTGTTTTATTGAATAAAATATTCATTTATATTGATCCAATTCATTTAGAAAAATTGATATTTAATTGACACAGATTATGTTTAAGCAAGCAATGGATGAAAATTGACATTCTATTGTGAAAGTTCCCTGTCCAATTGTAAAGAGGGTAATTCTCACACCTGTGTACACTGTACAAGGTCAGGTACATGCAGTGACCCAATTTCTTTGCTAAAGACAATGGGCCAATGCATTCACGCCTACATGGCTGAATGAACATGGAAAACCCCTCCAAAAGATGGCATTGAAATTGATTGAATAATTACTGAATTTATGCATCTATACAGCAAAATGATGCAGCATGAAAAAAGTTATTTCTCAAATAATTATCATACCCATATTTATTCTTGAAAGGTTAACCAAACTTATTCAGTGGGGGAAACGGAATAAATACATTATGGATAAAGAATTTAAATATATATTCAAAGTTATATTACCTTTTATCAAAATGAAAATTATATAAATGTTGACCATATATTTACTGCAGAACTGAGATGCTAGTTTAGCAACATATTTGACTAATAAGATAGTGACTCAGTAATGACTTGTCTAATTGCAATAACATTTCTAATTTGCTTTGACAAGTTTCAGTGTGAGTTCTTCTGTAGCATAAATTGAAATTGACTAATTGCTATATTTCTGCACTATCCAATGAAACTGTATTCAATATATATCTCTTCTAAGAGGCAAAATAAATAAATTATTTATTTATTATATAAATTGCATTACTTGAAATGTTCTTTTTATTAAGTAACATATTACAGACTACATGAAATTTATGATGTTATGAAGTGTCATTTACTCACAAATTGTCTTTGAAAATATTGGCACTTCACTCAACATGGTTTGTAAGCTGTCATGTTGGCTTTTGTTTTACTGAAAGTACTTAAATGTACTTAAAAAGTACTTAAAATTTCAAATACTTTTTGCAAAGTACTGGGTACCAATACAGTACTTCTGGGTTCAGTACTTCCAGTACCCAGTACATTCCAAGTACTCAAGAAATTGTACTTAAGTACAGAAGTACTTAAGTACTCAAGTACTTGTTAACAGCCCTGGATATAATGTATTTCACTCTTTTTTATTGGGCCTCTCTCAGTTTGACAAACAACATGCTTATGATGCTTACATGTATAGCATTTTTGTTCCTTTGATATAAACTGGTTGAGTATTGAGAGGAACCTTTTCATTCCATCTACAAGCAATCATCATCTTATGGTTGTGTGCTTTTCAAGATATTGCAAATGGGAAAACTTTCCAGAGATGGCATTTTGGCAGAGAGGGTCTTGTGGCAAAGATACATTGCCTTATGACCCACAGCTTTGTGGGAGTGGCAGAAGCGTAACTTGGCACAAGCGAGTGAGGCACCTCCTCCATAATACTTCAGTTGTTGCAACAACATGGCTGAGAGAAAAATACATAAGAGATGTCAGTTGCATATGCTATTGCAAAGACATATAGAGTAGCGCGGGGCATGCAGCCCCCCTTAACTTCGATGTGCGATTTGACCTACTTTTTGTGGTCGATTATTTAAATGCTTGTGTTGTCAGGAAGGGACCACTTGACTCTACTTATAACTAGCGAAACAAATGTCTACCAATTTTAATAAAGGAGTTACGGCCCTTTTTGTAAAAAATATAAAATGGCCTTCTTACCCCATGGTCATAAAGTGAAGCAAAGCAGATATCCATTATACTTTTAAAAATTTAAGTTATTTCTGACTAGTGTTTTCAATGAGTCTCGATCGACACCTCTCGAGAATGACATGGTCCTGCCATTGGCACAATGATAAAACAAGAGAGATTTAATCTTGCAATGGATCTCATTTTTTGGCTTTTATGATATCCTTTATAGTTTTAATGTTAATCTGTGTGTTTTGTTTCCTATAAATCACAGCTAAACATCCAGATATTATACAATTTTAAAACATTTGTAAAAGTTCAACTTCAGCATTTATCAGATATACAATGGGGATTATCATCAACAGATATTTAAATTGAACAATGGAGCAATTGGACAATAACAATAATATCAAGCAAAACAAAACAACATCCTATTGGTTTGTAACTGTTATAAACATTAAACACATGAACACCATGTTAAACAATGATCAACATTTCAATTCTCGAGACTCGCTCGGCGAGACGAGAAAATGCTGAGTCATTGCTGATCTCGAGACTTCTCGAGAACTCTCGCTCTCATTGGAAACTCTATTTCTGACAACCACTTTCAAAGAATTAATCAAAGTTACAAAAACCATGCACCTTTTTTTGTTTCTTTAATTACTTCTATGGTTTTGGTGCTGTTTGCCCTGAAAATTTGTGGGGGGGGGGGGCATTCACCTAACCCGGGCTTCTTGCCCCGACCCACTCTATACAAAATATTCTGGATTCTGGACAGGATCCTAAGCAATGTCAAACAACCTATCCAGTAAACTTAAGCTTGCAAAACAATACCTTAATGTACAGCAGGCCTATACACAAACAATACAAGAAGCTCTGGAACAGTTGTCCTTTTAACAGGAAGCTGGATTGAGAAATTGCCCGGATGTCATTAATCTGGCACCATGTGCTCCAGTTGAGCCAATTAGAAGAAGTAGACCTACATGACGTCGTAAATCCTCATTAGCTGTCTCCTCAATTTCACAGCATTGCTCTTTGAATGGAAGTGCATCTCTTGTAACGATTGCCATCGATTTTCCCACTTGCAGAAATCATGTCAACCTAAAACTTGCATTCTGCATTCATGCGGAATGACCAATTTAGTGACATCGAAGCATTCAAGGCAAAACTAAACTATGAAGATCATATTACAGGTGATTTCATTACCATGCGATTCTTGTCATTCACACTTGGCTGTTAGGAATCAATGCTAAACCAGCACATACTACGTTTAATAAATAAAATGTGTGACGTTCTGTTGTTTCTAAACCAATCAGATTAACTAAAAATGGCATGTATTTGGTGGGTCTAGAACCTAAGAATCGCGTTCTAATGAAATCACCTGTAATGTTGCGAAAAAGAAAGAGTAACAACCATGCTCAATTCAGTAAAATAATTACACCTGGTTGTGATGAATTCTCTAAAAAAATACTTCACTTTCATCCACTATTGCTGCAAAGTTGCTTATATCAAAAGAAAAAAAACTTCAGTTTCTCTGTACCCATGACCTTTCTACAAATGCATTCTTGGATGTTTTGTTATTACATCAGATCATATCTCCACAACGGCTAAGACCATTGCATCCATCGAGGGCAATCAATCAAATATATCACAGACAATGACAGTTCCAGATATATACCAATAGCTAACAATGACAGTTCCAGATATATACCAATAGCTAACACAGTTTATGCCACTAATCGACCATAATAATTAAAAGCCTAAAATCAGGATATTTTAGAAAGTCAAGCGTCGTGTTAAGGATATAATATTATACATGGATCCCTCCAATAGCAGAAGTACAATTATACGCTCATGGATTCCTGAATGGTCACTGATTCAAAAATGTCTTTTGATATAAACACTGACATATCTTTAATTTTCTGCTTTTGATTTGGAATTTTCTTTTTTTTTTCACAGAGAATGTTTGATCATGTTTCAATGCAATGGCCACTTCAACCCGCATTGAACCTCATTGCCCTCTGGAGTGCAAGTCTAGCGCATGACCGTTGTCTGGTCCGCTTCTACAATTGCAGAAAGAAACTTATGTGCCTCGCGAAGAGTGAAACAAGCACTTCTCAGGTTCAGACAAAATTTTTACGAAGGATATACGATGAATTTTCCACAACTTTCCATGACCAAATTTTAGATTTTCCATGACCAAAATTAACCCCAAAATAAATTCACCATCTGGTATCCAAATCAACCAACCAACTGCGACAAAAAAATAAATATGTTGAATTTTAGCATGAATTGCGGTCATAACTTTTCCATGACTTAGCATGACCAAAATCTTTTTCATGACTTTCCCTGATTTCTGTGGGAAACTTGCAAAGGAAATTTTGAAGACGCAGCTTAAACCAGGAAAATAGCCTATTGTTTTGAGTTTAATAGTATTATCATACTTGACAAGTGATGTTATTCGCAAGCAGAACCTAAAGCTATCAGGGATATCACCGTTTGGATTGAAATATCTTTTCTCTTTGCTACAATTACACGGCACTCATCTTGGATCAATGTCAGCAATGCTCTTCCCATTTGCCCGCTCATAAGCTGCAAATGTCAGTTTCCAGATGTGAAATATAGTTCAAACTTACCAACAAATCTTGTTAGAGGAACAATATTACATCCTTTTAGGTAGAAACCAGAGGTACTCACCTGCAAAGAGAAATAATATCAATTCAAAACCAATTCAAATATCTATCATCCCAACAAAAACCAGGGTTGCAAAAAAATCCGATTTAAATCAAAAAAATCAAAAAAATCGGATTTATTTGATTTAAATCAGATTTTTTTGATTTAAATCAGATTTAAATCAAGCTGTCGTATTTTTTTAAATATAATGGTTTTCAAGGAACTTGACATCATGATATATGATGAACTGTTCTTAATTAGGTCTTCTGTTATGGGAAAATTTTTTTCACTGCTCAAAAGTCATGTAATCAAGTTGAAATACGAAGTTGTAGATCGCTCATATTTTTTACTTTTTTCAACTGCAAGAAATGCCCTCAGAATATGAATTTTACGTCAATTCAAGTGTGGAATTTTGTCAACTTATTGGAGCTACTATTGCTAGGAATGTCTAATGACATAGGAAAAGTTTTACTTGGCTTCCTAAAGAGACTTAACAGGGTTTGATCCTCTTCAAAGTCAAAATTTTCCATAGAATATCATATTTTGGAGCAAAGGGATGATTGAAAACCACAGAATCAGTATTTTATAATTACTATTGTTTGGTATTGTTGTTTTCTTGTTTAATGAGTGCGACTTTTGGCATTAGATTAGGGATTTGGTGCATAACAAAGGAGATATTGAATTTCAGCTTAAACTGGATTAAAATAAGCCGAAAACCACCCTGGCATCTGAATCCCAGCCATGTTTTGTCACCAATTCAAGTGTGAAGGTGTCAACTGATCCATTATAGCATTTATACGCAAACTATTTTCAGTTTTCTAAGATATAATGATTTTCAATAAAATCATTGATTAAAATCACTGATTTAAATCATGATTTAAATCAAGTGATTTAAATCAAATGATTTAAATCATGCAACCCTGACAAACACAGAATGAAAAGATGACAATGACAAATGCATACACCATTACTGTTGTCGCATCAAAAATGTTTACCCAAAATATAAAGCCTAGTAGAGATGCCCTTAGTAAATTTCTGATTTTCTGTGACAGAGAGCTCGAAGAGTAACTAGATTGATAAATCACAGGGCCCGGATTGTACACTGTAAATTCTGAAATTCTCAGTCAGCTCAAATGATTGAGTGAGATAGTTGCACAATTTGTTTGAGCCATGATAGCTTGCTGTTTTGAGTTATGATAATCTTTATGTTGTTATAACTTGCAAACAACAAGCTATCTTGGCTCAAAGGAATTGTGCAACTATCTCACTCAATCAATTGAGCTAACTCAAAATTCAAAATTTACAGTGTATTGGTGATTTGCAGGAGAAAGGAAAATTCATGTGCTAACTATAGTCCAGTGACTGCTTAATAAGCCTTATGAAAAAAGGTAAATTTATATAATTCCTGACAAATACTGCATGAACCATCAGCCAAACTTTGTCGTGATTTTACTTCATCGCAGTTGCAGCAATGATCTTGGACCTCCGATATGTACTTCTCTGTATCTCATTGCAACAAATATTGATGTGCTATATTTGTCCTAGTCGTTACAAGACATGACTTTCACTCAACATAAACTCTGTGACCTTCCCAGATTTCCTTCATTGTCATACATGTGTGTGCATGACCCTCTGTAATTGAGTTCGGAAGTTCACAGAGAACTACAGCAACAAACAGAATACTTTCGACTGTCACATTATGCATCATGCCAACATCTCAATTGAGTCCAAACAAAGGCAGATTACCAAAGGTGCAGAACTGGCAATTCTTTTCTCCCATACACTGAAAGATACTTTTAGGAATCACCATATGTAGTCATTTGTGGTTTTACATGTCTTCCTATTGATTGATAGTCCTATATTGAGGGTGTCTGCAGCCGGCCCACTGTCAAAGTTCACTGAAATTCCATTGAACATGTTGAAGTGCACAACTACATGTGAGAATCTGTCATCAGTAGTGTGGAAAACAACATTCTGAAGTTACCAGTGACACACTAAATGAGTTCCTAGGTGTGTCCTTTATTGAAATATGCATGGCATATGGGGGTAAAGGGAATGTTTTACATTTTGGTAATCTGCTTTTGGTCAGAATAATTAGAGTAATAATACATTATCTCCAGATATCTGGTTTTTTTCCCCCAATTTATGTTGCAGTAGCCAAAAAATTAGCAGAGGCAGAAACAACAACACAAGCAATTTAAAAAGAGCAGAAAACTTGTAGAAGCTGACATTATTATAAATGCTGTAAGGATATAACACAGCTTGAGCAAAAAATGATTTGTTTTGTCTTGCTCTTTCAACCACTAAACACAACAGACAATAAAGAAACTAACCATTTGTTAGGAGCAAGTCAACTGTAGAACCATAAAACACTTAATGGTTTGAGCGTAAGCATTTTATTGTCCAAGACAACAATCAAAAGCAATGCGAAATTTTGGTTCAATTCCCAAGAGGGCCACTACCAACAAGGTCTATAATAAAACAGCCATGAGCAACACCAAAACTGTGTCTGCCACACAGAAGAATATCATTCATGTCATGAATGAAACAATTGTGTACCCATGCATAAATGACAAGTAAGGTCGTACCAGCGTCTTCCTATTGGCATTGTATTCAAGCCATTTGCTTTGCATTCTGTTGTTTGAGCATCTACATTTTACAATACATCTCAGATGCAAGCTACACCAAATGTAAATCTCACAACCCCCAGATACTATAGAGTCAAGGATGGTAAATCCGTCCAGGAGGGTAAATCCGTCCACTCCCTAATACATGTGTTCAAATACATCCATTGCAGTTGAGTGAGTGTCAAATGTAAGAAAACTTCGTTTTTAACAGATTTTACCCTTTTTATTATTTTGATAGCATTTTTTATCACAATTCAAGAGATTTAACAATGTGGGATAAAAAACAATGAAATTCTGTGACGTCATCACAGTCATTTTGTGAATTTCAGCTTGTTGGTTATCCCATCCTTGTTAGCCTATTAAAATCTACAAACAAATGTATTTCAAGTAAAAAGTGACTGATTGGAATGTAAAATTATATTGAATTTGTTAAATTACTAAATTGTGACACCTTGAATGGTAATACAATGCAAATAAAAGTGGACGGAATTACCATCATCATTTTAAGACTGGCTTGATTGGGGGTTGGCAAATCCGTCCACCTCCATTCAGTATCATTCAGAGCACTTTTATGACTTTCAATATTTATTAATTGCATACCAATGATAAGAGAAATTAGTTTGAAACAGTTATACCACTTTGATTTGTTTGAAAAGGGCCTTTGATTGTAATTGAGCTGGTCAGTTGAAATTCTGAATTGTTAAATTAACATGTATTAGCCAATTCTTCTATTATAAGTGCAATAATCATTCCACTGTCGTGAAATCAACAGAAAATACTTTGTGAAAGTTAAAATAATGTAAAACTTCAAAAAATCATAAGATATGATAGATATGTGCTGCATAATGCCCTGTGGATGGATTTACCATCCTCGCTGGACGGATTTACCAGCAAAGTGGACGGATTTATAGGTTCCCTGACCTTCAATTTTTGTTGCCACGGTTTCAGCAAAAAACATTTGAATATTTGACTTTTTTTGGCTGTTGAGGATAGTACGACATATGCCCCTTCCAATGGGCTAATTTTTATTCCTGTACGTACTTTCATTTTCCTGGAAATACAGTTTTAGCCAAAAGTGGACGGATTTACCATCCTTGACTCTACCTGCCTCATTGCAGCCAGGGCTCAATTATTCTGGACTTGCAAGACTTTGTCCATAGGCATTGCCAAGCCTATCAAAAGTATTCAAGCAGACAAATGGGTTTTCTAGCAAGTTGCTCCCAAAAAAAAGTATAGTCCAGTTGTCAACCTTTTAATTGTTCTTGAGTTATGACAATTTTGCAAAATATTGTAATTCCGCTTCATAGAAATATCATTGAAATACGTAATGCTCTGGAGGCGGCTGTTCCCATTGGAATTTCAACCTGAAATTTGGTGTGCATGCTCAGGACACCAAACCTCCTCACATATCACATCGACATCAAAATCAGAATAGGTTGGGGGCAACTGATGCACCCTAGGGGGTACCCATAGAGAGACACAAAAGGCCCATCAAACCAGGAGTAAGACCTCTGTTGGCAAGAATTGCTGCACAAACAGAACATAATGGCATCTGCAGCGACAGGACTGCAATCAAAACCTGTTCTCTTCGCTTTTAATGGAGTTACTGCTACTGAAATTAAAGGCAATGCCATTCAGCATGAGCCTTTTGAACCAGGAGCTTCTAAAGGTAATGAGACCTTTCATCTTTTGTCAGTGACATTACAATGCAGCTACCTCAGGTGACTGGAAGTCATGGGAAACATAGAACAAGCATACAATGATCGTCAAAGCTTTAATAATTACAATCACCAAGGTAAAAGTCAACGACATTCACTATGATTGAGCAAGGGCAGCTTGAACAAGGATTTTCTGAAGGTAATGAGACCTTTCATCATTTGTCAGTGACATCACCATGAAGCAACCTGAAGCTTAACACAGAATAAGTATCAAACGATCATAGAGTCAAGGCTTTTTAATGATTACAATCACTGTTGTAAATAATTATTGACATTTATTGTAATGTTTAAACCAATGGAATGATTTTGACACTAATGGCAGAAGACTACAAAGCCACAATCTACCCATTTTTGAATTCCTGGCCGAAAAAGAATATTCAATACTATGATTTATATACAGTGGTCCCTGCGTTATAAGACCGCCCCTTCTGCGGTCATGAAGTGGTCTCCCATGGGGGTGCGGTCTCCCGTGGGGGTGCAAAATGCACTAAAAATACTACTTGGTGCGGGAGTAAGGCGGTCACATAAGGCAAGGCGGTCTTACAACAGGGGGTCTTATAACGCAGGGACCACTGTATCTCCAACGGATTGGAGAATAGTTTCAGTCATATAATGCAATTCTAATCCAAACTTAAGTTGCAGTGAGCCCTGGAGTCATGTTGCTATATTGCCATGCTAACTGTTGAGTGCAACTGAGACTAGGAGGTAATGGTGTCTTTCGTGTGTAAAAAGAGCTATCGCCATTGATAGAGATATGTAATGACACATATCACAGCATATGACACATTAATATAAAAAAAAAGTGCAATCAGGTAGGTCTCTGAAGTTGGCCGAACAGATCAGCAAATGACATATAGGCCAAAGACATTTTCTTTAAAGCTGAAAGGACATGAGTCAGGGATCCTATGAAGCTCAATTAGGTCTTTCGTTTGCTGTATAAAAAACACAATTGAGTAGTGTGTCCCAAGGTCACGTTTAACATCAGGAAGTCTATTTTCTTGTGCATGGAGCCAGTCCGGAAGCAAATTTCCAATCCGAATCCAAACGCATATGAAGAGACCCTCAGAAGTTAAAGGTATTTTGTCTTTAGACAAAATTTTGGCATGATTATCAGATGAGTATAGTCTATGATATATTCCAAAATGAATATTTCGCGAAGGCACACATTCAGTAGAGTGGATTTTATCCATCTTTATAGGTTTAACCCACATATGATATGCTAGATCTTGCACACCAATGGTTCTTTCACGTTATCCTCTTTGGGACTGATACATTACATGCAGGATTGAGCACTGCATTTTTTGGGTCAGAGAATAAAAGCTCTCTAAAGCATCTGGACCCAGTCACGTGTGCAACAACTTGTTTTGTCATTAAATCATGTATATCAATTAGGCTTTGGACCCCTGGGGATATTGGCCTTCTGAGGATCCAGCCTCCAAGTGTCTCGTGCAATTGCAGTTCACAGGGATGAAGATGGTTTGTCAGTACAAGGTCAAGCGGGTGACACATTCCACTGGTGAAAGAAAATCACTTGCATCACCGCTGTGTACTGTTTGCTCTATGCGAAGCGACCTAGTTAATCATTAAATCCTAAATTTTAGGCAAGAAACAAATGTAATTACAATATAACGTAGCCAGTATGCTGTATTTATGTATTAGACATCTTGATGCTAAATTTCAAGCCTTAAATATTTAAAAATCGAAAGATTTGGTGATTCTATAATACAAAGTTTGTTGTTTGCTCTATATATATATGAGAACTAGCCAAATGTAAACAAAAAATCCTTAATTAGGTCACTTGGTTGGTACACAGTGTCACGGTTTGTAATATCACTGTAATCTAGTCTCTATGAACTGCTGTCTGGCTGACCATGCCGCTCACTTTGATGTGACGTGTTGCCCAGTAAGTCGATGCCGAATCAGTAATATTGCCTGGTTGGCTGTTGTCAAGTTGACTGACAATCAGTGCTGCAATCACATCACATTGAAGTTTGAAAGAGTAGTACAGACTGAATGAAGCACTGTTTGACCTATTCAATAATATAAGACATGTCATTTAGCTGAAGGGCATAGAAGGAATGTAACAATTTTTTTAAATAGTTGCTGAATTCTCGCAATTTGCAAAATTAAAGGAATAACACATTGCTCTTTAAGACCAATATTTCATTCATCAATGCTCATACTTGTGGGCTTCTTTCAGTTTGACACACAACATGCTTATTTTGCTTCTAGCATTGATTTTTGTTCCTTTGACAGAAACCCTTCTGCCACTCCCACAAAGCTGTAGGTCATGAAGCGATGTGTCTTTGCCACAAGATATTCTGGGCTGAAAATGCCATCTCTGAAAAGTTTTCCCATTTGCAATATCTTGAAAAGCATACAACCATAAGATGATGAATTGCTCATAGATGCCCTGAAAATGGCAGACTCAATGGCTCAACCCATAACTTGGCACAAGCCAGTGGGGCACCTCCTCCATAATGCTCCAGTTGCTGCTTGCTACAACTGCATGTTTGGCTGAGATGAAAATACATTAGAAATTAGGCTCTACACTATGTTGCAAAGAAGATATGCCATACATAGAGTGAAACAAGTACTTCCCAGGTTCCTACAAATTTTTACGACCGGAAATTGATGAATTTTCCACGACTTTCCATGACCAATTTTAGATTTTCCATGACCACTAATTTACTTATCCGCACATTAACCCCAAAATAAATTCACCGTCTGGTATCCAATCAACCTACCAAGTTTGGAATTAGAGTGAAACAGAGCTCTAAGTACAAGTAGAGTGATGAATCATGGGCTTGGACCGCACAGAACTAGCATAAATTTGCAGAAGATAGGAAAATTTAAGCACCAATTATGAATAAATGTAAATATGGCTGTAATTCTCTACAAATACGGCATGCACTATCAGCCAAATTTAGTCCCAATTTTACTACTGCACAATTGCAGCAGTTGTGATGAATGTACGCTACCAGCAATCCACGTTTTACAGTTATACACATGAATTGATGACGTCACGCGCTTGCGCGTCAGACATGGAATAAACCATTGAAAGTTACACTGGCGTCCTTCTTCTTTCATCTTTATTTCGGACTTAAATACATAACAGCAACGATCTTTGATCCCTCCTGTATGTACTTCTCTGAATCTCATCAGCCCATTGCAGCAATTATTAATGAGTTATACTGCTCCCAATTGTTGCAAGACATCATTTTCATGTCAACACAACCTCTGCAACTCTGCCAGATTTGCTTCATTGTCATACATGTGTGTGCATGACCCTCTGTAATTGAGTTCGGAAGGTCACAGAGAACTACAGCAACAAACAATACTTCCAGCTGTCACATTATGCATCATGCAAACATCATAATTGAGTCTGGTAAAGGGACAGGCAGATTACCAAAGCAGAACTGGCAATACTTTTCTCCCATGCAGTGAAAGATGTTTTTAGAAATAACCAATTGGAGTCATTTGTGGCTTTCATATGTCTTCCTATTGATGTACTGAGGGTGCCTGCAGAGAAACACCCAAAATTTTAAAGTTTATTCAATTTCATTGAAGCGCACAATTTCATTTGCTAATGTGTCATCTGAAGTGTTGAAAACAAACTTTTGAAGTTACCATTGACAACCGCAAGTGTTCTCAAGGGATAAAAGCTAATAAATATCCTTTACTAAACTATGCATTGGATATGGACAAAGAGAAATTTTTGCACGTTTGGTAATCTGCCTTTGGTCAGAATAATTACCTGAAGTCTGACACTAAAATCAGAGCAATATTTTCCAGATATCTGACGTATTCCAAATTTATGTTGTGAACATTTGTTTATACATAGATCTTTCTTTTGTAGCCGAAAAATTATCAGAGGCAGAAACAATAAAGTAGCATATCCATAAAAGCGTTAAATTGGAGAAAATCTGTGTAAGTGGACATCATTCTAAATGATTTTTTAAAAGAGTAAAACAGCTTGTGCAAAAGATTTCATCTGTCTTTGTCTCTCAGCGGCCATGCAGTAAACACAACAGCCAATAATGAAACCAAGCATTGTTAAAGAAGAAATTAACCATAGAACCATGAAACACTTAATGGTTTGAGTGTAAGCATTTTCTTGTGCAAGACAACAATCAAATGCCATGAGACATTTCATACGATTCCCAAAAGGGCCACTAACAACATGCAGGGTTGCATGATTTAAATCATTTGATTTAAATCACTTGATTTAAATCATGATTTAAATCAGTGATTTTAATCAATGATTTTTATTGAAAATCATTATATCTTAGAAAACTGAAAATAGTTTACGTATAAATGCTATAATGGATCAGTTGACACCTTCACACTTGAATTGGTGCCAAACACGGCTGGGATTCAGATGCCAGGGTGGTTTTCGGCTTATTTTAATCCAGTTTAAGCTGAAATTCAATATCTCCTTTGTAATGCACCAAATCCCTAATCTAATGCCAAAAGTCGCACTCATTAAACAAGAAAACAACAATACCAAACAATAGTAATTATAAAATACTGATTCTGTGGTTTTCAATCATCCCTTTGCTCCAAAATATGATATTCTATGGAAAATTTTGACTTTGAAGAGGATCAAACCCTGTTAAGTCTCTTTAGGAAGCCAAGTAAAACTTTTCCTATGTCATTAGACATTCCTAGCAATAGTAGCTCCAATAAGTTGACAAAATTCCACACTTGAATTGACGTAAAATTCATATTCTGAGGGCATTTCTTGCAGTTGAAAAAAGTAAAAAATATGAGCGATCTACAACTTCGTATTTCAACTTGATTACATGACTTTTGAGCAGTGAAATAAATTTTCCCATAACAGAAGACCTAATTAAGAACAGTTCATCATATATCATGATGTCAAGTTCCTTGAAAACCATTATATTTAAAAAATACGACAGCTTGATTTAAATCTGATTTAAATCAAAAAAATCTGATTTAAATCAAATAAATCCGATTTTTTTGATTTTTTTGATTTAAATCGGATTTTTTTGCAACCCTGACAACATGGTCTATAATAAAACAGCCATGAGCAACGCCAAAACTGTGTCTGCCACACAGAGGAATCTCATTCATGTCACGAATGTGAACAATTGTGAACCCATGCATAAATGACAAGAAAGGTTGTACCAGCCTCTTCCCATTGCATTGTATTCATGCCATTTGCTTTGTATTTCTGTTGTTTGAGCTACTCCAAAATGCAAATACAACAGCCCTCAGAGGCCACACATACCTCATGTAGTCGAGGCTCAATCATTCTGGAATTTGCTAGAATTAGTCCGGAGCATTGTGGGTGTACTAGCAAGTGTCCCTTGGAACTTAGGAGTCAGAACACATAATATTATCTTTGTTTATCTGGGGTATCCCTTTGTATGTACCTAAGTCATGCAAATAAAATATACTATCCTACCCAGACGAATCTCCTTCGTAGAGTAATGGTTATACAATAAGACCAACTCTGCTTAGTCAGATATGCATAAGTTATTGCTAAAAATTACCAAACACAAATGTTCCATTGAATATCTTGGCAATAGCACTTCACAATAGTGGCACATGTCTGATCGTAACCTTTGCTTCCAATCACATTTAAGAGTTCCAATCTCCCTTTTACTGTTTGCCATCCCACATAAGTTGTAGTAAAGAAACCAATTCTGAGTAGTCTCTGTTCTTTTATGTTTCTGCTGCTTCGGCTAAAGCTTTCCAACTTAATTTGAGCTAAAGTCTCATTGGTTCTTGGGGATCTGGTCAGAGTCTCTTAGTACAATGTATGTATGTATCATAAAAGATTCATTGAAGGTTGCATTGGCAGTGTTCTCAATCATGTGTGTGACTGGTGGACTCAGCAGTGGAGTCCATGGGATTTCTCTGTTTCAATCATTGATTTCTTTTAAAGGCTTCACCTGTTAACCTCTAGGTCCGGTGTCTGAGGTTGTGAGTGTATTTTTTGACTTAAAATATATACACTTGTCCCAATGGAAGAGACGCTGTAGTTACTTCCTTCTAGGATAATGGAGTAGAAACTTTTCTGTTCCAAAGACATTTGGGCCAGGCCCGTTTGTCACAATTAGCTCGTGACAAACGGTTCCTGACACAGAATCTTCCTCAGCAGCTTCTTATAGTCAGTCAATTTATTTGGACAATAACTTCTGGATATCCTAGTTTTAAAATTCTCGTTTATAATGCGAATCCGATAACGCTAGCTAATTCACACGATTGTCCTGTTTCTTCATTGTAGAAGACAGGTTCATTGATTGTGGACCTGTTTTCTGCAGGCTTTGGATATAAATTTTAATATTCTTTGTAAATTGTGAGGGGTATCCGGCTTGCAATTCAAGACATGTTCTCCATTCTTTTAATGGAGTTACTGCCACCCAAATTAAAGGCGACGACATTCAGCATGAGCCTTTTTAAACAAGATCTTCTAAAGGTAATAAGACCTTTCAAGGCTTTCATCTTTGCAAGTGACATCAAAATTAAGTGAGAAATGGTGAGGTCATGCGCAACATGTTAACAAATAAGAACACTGAAAAACCTTTTCGAAAATTTTACTGATAATATAATGACACATTTCATCCGTTGTCATGAGTAAAATAATCACGTAGAATATGGTGAGGGCACGTGACAGCATCTCACACAAGGCAAAGTAATAATCCCTGAAACAATATCGGCACCAAACATTAGTTGGGGCTAAGTTTCAAGGAAACAATTATTAAGGCGCAGTAACAAATTTGTATAGGTTATTCACCTAGGGAGAGGCAATATGTGATTTATCCAGCGAGGGCGTTAGCCCGAGCTGTGATAAACACATATTGCCGATCCCGCGGTGAATAACTGGCTTATACCATAAGACAAAACTGAAACTTGTCATTTGTTGCTGTGGTGTTTCACAGCTTCACTTATTATTCTCCCATGGGTGGATAACTGGACAACAAAGAATATGGGTTTTATTGCAGTGAAATACTGGCTCATGATTGGCTGACAGAGGTGTCGAATGGTATAAAGATTATTGTGCAATGCTAAAGAAATGAAACATCCACCTTGGAATAAAATAAATAATTAGTTCTTGTTAACCTCTTTCAGTTAGACAAACAACAGGCTTATAGCATTGATTTTTTTGTGTTTTGACAGAAACCCTTCTGCCACTCCCACGTGCATAAGTGTGTCTTTGCCACAAGATTCTCTGGCTAAAAATTCCATCTCTGAAAAGTTTTCTCATTTGCAATATCTTGAAAAGCATACAGCCGTACGATGATGAATTCTCATAGATGGCCTGAAAATGGCCTGGTCAATGGCTCAAACCATAACTTGGCACAAGTCAGTGAGGCACCTTCACCATAATGCTCCGTTTGCAGCAAGAACACGGCTGATGTAACCATACATAGGAAATATATGGCTCTGAAAAAATGGCAAACAGATACAGAGATACACTTCAAGTTAAACTTGATCTGGTTTTATACAGAAAAGATAGATCCAAACCACTAGATGTAACAACTTCTGTGTACTTGTGAAATAGTACAACAAGAACACTTCGACCAGAAGCGCTTGACGGATGTCATTAATCTGGCACCATTGACCCAGCTGAGCCAATCAGAGCAACAAGTCAACATGATGTCATTAATTCTCTTCAGCTGTAGACCATCAGTGTCACCCTGATTTCACAGCATGCTCTTGGAATGGAAGTGCTACGCTTTCAATGATTGCCATTGATTTTCCTCACTTGCACAATGATACAACCTTAAACTTATCCTTTGTACTGAATGTGGGATGGATAGCTAACAAAATGGAACTAAACTCTAAATCTTTATTGAAACAATAAGAAGTAACATATTCAATTTTTTGGAATCATATTGCAGCAAATAGATAAACAATATGTTATGTGCAGTGAAGAGTTGGAGATATTATGATACCAACTTAATTAAGATCCAGATTACCAAACAACGAAAGCATAATTTTCCTGTCTTCAATTATCTGTTTTGAAGGCAGTTCTAAATGGAGTGTCTTAATGTGGCAATTTTGAATCTCATTTGGAATCTTGACTGGTCTGGTGATTAAAGTCTCATTAGATTGAGACAAATTTGGACAAGATAACCATCTCCGCACTAAAGTGGAGAAAATGGCTAGGCAGCAAACACATGACGCATCCAATAAAAAAAAAACCACAAAAGAATCGAAAAAAGGAGAAAAAATAAGGCAAGGAAAAGACGGGAGACAGCTCAAGAATGTATGAGAATCAAGAGATGCATATGTTAATTGAGTTAAAGGAAGACATCTCTGTGAACTTGGCAACACTTGTAATGGACCAGCACTGTCCAACAGGCAGGAAACAAACAATACAAAGATCGGCTGACTCGGTTCCTTTTTCATTTACAGAAACCCAGTCCAACACAGGACTCGATAGGAGTATATTTAAGTAACAGACTTCATCTACGGAAGCAAAGCAAGGGATGACTTCTTTTGCAATTGGGTCAATACAGTATCCTCCAGCAAATAAAGTGCATAGAAAAAGTTGGATAAAATTAAAATACTAATTACCACGGTAAGCACTTGGGTGGTCCAAAAACACTTTCTTCAAACTTTCTCTGATTTGAATCTTGCATTGTGATGTTATATCGATAGAAGGTATTGAGTAAAAATTTCAGCAAAATCAATAAACATTTAGAGGTGGCACAACGCCATTGAAGTTTAACATGGGATTGCCCTGCAGCAGAACTCAAAATCATCGGTATTTGCAAATCATGCAATAATGGCCAATTATTTTGATCAAATAACCTTTTTTTTTTAGTATGTCAAGGATGCCCGATCTAGTCCTGATATTCCTTTTGACTTACAAAATATTGTGGGAGGTCAGCGTAGATATTACATAGGTCAATTTTCAAGCATTTTTTCATAAAAACAGGCAAATATTTAACTTACTATTGATAACAAATAAAAAATAACACCCAAATATCACATTGCCATGCCAACTTTATCATACACTAAAAAACCGCAAGAAAATATTTACTACGGAGAAAGATCTGGGAAATTGACAATTTTTTCAGTTCCGCAAATGGGAAATTACATGATAAACTTCTAAGGCTTTGTGCCACCTCTAAATATTAAGCGATTTGGCTGAAATTTTACGAGTGTTTGTTTTACTTTTGTGGTCATCAATTTTTACTTTCAAATTGGGGGTTCTGGAGATTTGATTTTTCCCATAGGAATGTGGACCACCCCAGTAAGCACTTTCAAGAGTTGATTTGCTTTCGTAATCAAACCAGTGAATGCAATCTATCTCAGGAGCACCTTTTTCCATTTTTGACTAATAAATGGTAGACCGATAAATCTATGCCACACAACCAAAAACCTCATAGTCAGCTATTCTTGCATAGCTTTTCTTATTGTGTCTGCTGATATTTCCACCACCAGCTAAGACCATTGTCTCCATCTTAGGCAATCAATCATACATCCCATAAAGAGAATTCCAGATATATACCAATTTTTCCTGGACTCTCTTTCAATGGTATAAAAGTCTCTTTCTCTATATAGGTATATCTTACATTTTGCAGAACTTACTGAGGTACTTTGTCTCAAATCAATAATTGACAGAGGCTTTTTTATAAATCACCCTTCATTAACTTTTTTCACAGCTCGTCTTTTAAGCCATTTTCAGTGGTGGAGGCACCTTGCATTTGTTTACCTGTGCAATCACAAGAACTGTTATAAATTTGCAAAGTGCAATAAACAACATATGTGTGACAGTTGCAATATCAATTCAAGATATTAATTCAAGATATTAATGTTGCTGTTAGGCCTACTCAGTTTTGTTAGTCATTAGTTTTCTTATCGTTCCATTAGAAGAGCTTGCAAAACTTCATATCTGAGACAAGTAATTTACCCGTGAATAGCGAAACTCCTTGGATGTATAATATTGGGGCCACTGAATCTAATATCCCATCCCTTTATTCTGCGACTCTGTGTCACCCAATCTTCTCGAACAAAGAGATGCTGAAAACTTCAAAATCTCATAGGGGAGAAACTAATAACGTTACAGAATGCAGACTGTAATTCTAATCAAGGTTTTCCATAGATCATCTCAAACCTGCAAAGTAGTGCAAATCAAAAGATATGTACACAATAATTCTTTCATAAACTTCATATGATATTCAAGATAATCTGATATGCAAATCCATTGATCAGATAGGGCTTGCAACGAAAGCAATATAGCCTTATTGGTATTCAACCCCCATATTTTATTCCACAATCTCAAAAAAAAACCACAAACCAGATTGCTTCAAAACTTTGAGAAACTTCAGAATTTTAATTCAAAAGTTTGGTAAACCTTGTAAAGAGCCTTTAAAACTAGGATTGCATGCAAGATCTATGTATCCTTGATCTTCACTAACAGTTACACACCAGCAATTCGCATTATCCTGCAGTAGGAAATGAGCATAAGAACCTGATTATGACTTAATAACACAAAGTATGCAAGAAGCTTAATGACTCAAATCGTACTCGTCACACTTTACAAGTTATTTGAATGGTTGGTGACACCTTTCAAAACCAATACACCATCTATGAGTGAAATTGTCAAAATGAAAGCTGCTCACAATCATCCTGTCTTCTGTGCTCCAGCCTGGGTGCAGGATTACAGATCAATCAAAATATCTCACTCAATTTGTCTTTTGCGTGGCACAAAACAACTTGCAAAAATGTCAGCATTTCATGGAAAGACCATCATGACCTTTTCTGGCTTTGAAGGAGTTCTGACAGCATATCAATAATCTTACACAACGGAAATGACACACAGGGCCAGAAGCCAAGGCTCTGCCAAAACATAATTGATTAAAATGTCACTTTTTTTAACAAAAATAAATAAAGGAAAGGTCCAAAATGCTTCTTCAGCGAGAATATTTCTCTCTCACATGTCAACACACATTGCGCTAATTACGAGAGACAGATCAAAAAGTTTACAACATTACTCCACAACAGACAACTCTACTTTTTGTTGCCATGTAAACAGAGCAAAGGTATTACTGTTCTTTTGAGATTAAGCTCAAGCCTTACGAAAAACATGCCTCAGCCAAACTTAACATAAAACTTTTTAAGGGTTTGACAGGAACTACGGTATGTGGCAGTCTTCCTTCAGAAATCTTTTCGGGTTGTAAAATGTTCTATCATATATTTATATATATACCTCAATTCATCCTAGATATTAAGAGTAGATGAATTTTTGCAAAAGTAATACAACCTTTCCTTCCAATCACTTTTATAATAGGGTTCCCATCTCCAGTTATTGTGAGGCATCCCACATAAGTTGCAATGACTGAAGCTTTCCAATTAAATTTGAGCTGAAGTCTCGATGGTTCTTGGGGATTTGGTCAGAGTCTGTTACAGATAGAGGATTGCTAACTGCTTGCTGTGGCTACATTCACATTTTACGACCAAATATAAAATGGTTTTAAGAAGAGTGTTCTTAGAGTGACAGTAGCCTTCCACAAGAGCTCTGCAGCAAAGAATTACCTCAAATATGTAATACAGGGTCTGCCGCAGAAGGCCTGGAAATTAGGCTTGCAATTGAAGTCTTTGGAACCATGACCTTCAACAGGTAATTAGGCTTTTCATCTTTTCTCTGTGACATCACAATGATTGTGAGGTGATGCACTGCATGTTTTAAATCAGCATCACCGAAAAATATTTTGGTACTTTCAAAAAAATGATGACACCCTTGTGACCTTTCATCTGTTGTCAAGCATCAAATAATCATGTAGAACAAGGTGAGGGCGCATCACAGAAGCAATGTCGTTACCACACATGCTATAGCATTACTTTGGCCTACTTCTTCAAGGAGCTCAAACTGCATTTAATAACAAATTTGTTTATTGTGCAACACCAAAGGAATTAAACATTAACTTTGAAACAAAATCAATCATTTTTGTGTGAGCATCATTCACCTCTAAGACAAATAGCACGCTTGGACAGTTGTAGCATCGACTTTCTGTTCTTTAGACAGTAACCCTTATGCAACTCCCACAAAGCTGTAAGTCATAAAGCAATATGTCTTTGCCACAAGATATTCTGGGCTGAAAATGCCAAATCTGAAAAGTTTTCCCATTAGCAATATCTTGAAAAGCATACAACCATAAGATGATGAATTGCTCGTAGATGGCCTGAAAATGTCCTGCTCAATGGCTCAACCCATAAATTGCCACAAGTCAGTGAGGTACCTTCTCCATAATGCTCCGTTTGCAGCAAGAACACGGCTGATGTAACCATACATAGGAAAATAGATGTCAATAAAACATGGAAAAGAGAGACAGGGATACACTTCAAGTAACATTGGCTTCATTTGTTCAGAAAACTAAAAATAGATCCAATTTGAAACCACGAAATCCAACAACTTGTGAAATTGTACAAAAACCATTTAATCTGAAGCACTTGACCGGACGTCATTAATCTAGTTTCATGTGACCCAGCTGAGCCAATCAGAGCAACAAGTCAACATGATGCTATTAATTCAGCTGTAGACCATCAGTGTCACCTTGATTTCACAGCATGCTCTTGGAATGGAAGTGCTTAAATGATTGGCATTGATTTTCTAACTAGCTGACAACAGCTTAAACTTGTCTATGTGTGCTATCAATGTGTGATGATCTCAAAATTAAGTAAAAAAGATTAACTTAACTGAGAAATAAAGTTAAACAGTGTAATTTGGTTCAAATCCAATAATTACTATACCATGTTTTTCATTGTATCAGGCAAAAACTAAATAACAAGATGATTTTTGATTACTCAAAACAACTATGGGATGTAAGGAGACATTAATGAAAAGGTCAGCAGGGAAGCAAGCTCACACAAACTCACTTCAGAAGCATCGGGATGAAACAACAGATCATTAAACAGAATGATGATTTGCTAAAACACTTGGTGTCATACATATTGAAGCATTTAGATAAATGATATATGTGCATAGTGTGAAGTTGGAGACATTATGATACATACTCAATTAAGACCCCGATTACCATATAATGAAAGAATGATTTTCCTGGCTTCAGTTACTCGTTTTGAAGGCAGAACAGAAGGAAATTAATGTGGCAATTGGAATCTCATTTCGAATCTTGACTGGTCTGGTGATTTAAGTCTCATTACATTGAGTCAAATTTGGACAAAATTACCGGCTCATACAAAGTTTGGAAAATGACAAAGCAGCCAACACATTAGACATCTGAAAAGATAAAAGGCAAAAAAAAGGAAGAAAGAAGCAGAAAAAGAAACTTGATAAAGAAAGGACAGGAGACATATGAGAATGGATGAGAATTGAGAGACACTTCTGTTGAGTGAGTTAAAGGAAGACCTCTCTGTGAAGTTGGCAACACTTGTAATGGACCAGCAGCAGGAAACAAACACCACAAAAGGTTGGCTGTTTTTCTTTCTGTCAGGAACTAGTTACAAACTTAATCTGAGGAAGTAAAACAAAGCCAGAGTCCTTTTGCAAGTGGGTCCATATGTCTTTTGGTAAAGGAGATGACCAGAAAAAGTTCTTCTTAAAAAGTTGGAAAAAGTAAATCAAGTATTTTCAAGAGCTAATTTAGGTTTTGCTTTCAAACCAAACTTCTTCAAATCCAAGAAAGTGCCTCCTATCTTCTTAAGTAGCACATTATCCATTTTTTTACCAATATGTCATAGACCAATAAATCTATGCCACACAACCAAATACCACACAGTCAGCAATTCTTGGATAGCTTTATTGTTGCATCAGCAACGACCCAGCATACAGCCAAGACCATTCATTGTCTCCACCTTGGGCAATCAATCAAACATCTCACAGAAAATGACAGTTCTAGATATATACCAACTTCTGCCAGACTGCCTTGTTTTGAAGGTATACTAGTCTCTTTATTTTCTATTTTTTCAGAACTTGCTTTCCATTGAAGAATCAACAGAGACCTTCTATTGTCTTTACTTTATTGCATGTCTTTCTAACAACATACTGAACTAAAGTTGGTTTCCATTGTTGGGAGAAACAACAACACGTGTGATGACTCCCAGACTGGTCCCTCTGCGGCAGTGCTCAGTGATATATACAGAACTGTCAACAACATTTTTTTTGAGAATCACGACACCAACATCAGATATTTCCATCACTGTGACTCAGATTTGTTTTTCCTCAGTTTAATTTACAATTCATAGCCCCAAAGCATATTGTAGTAAAAATGATACTGAAATTTAGAAGACCTGGCAAAATTTCATATTTGAGACAAATCATTTTACTAATGAATAGCGTAGCACCTTGGATATATTTGAGTCACTGAATCCAATATCTCCTCCCTTTATTCCATGACTCTGCATCACCCAATCTTCTCATGACAATAAGATGCTGAAAACTTCAAAATCTGATAGGGCAGAAAATGAATAATTTGACATAATGAAAGCCTTAACTCTAGGCAAGGTTGTCAATAAATCATCTGGAACTTGGTTGATAAAACTAAGGTATAGAATATATACATAATATCTCCCTTTTTTCATAAACTTCTGAGATATGTAGATCAAGTGAGCAATAAGGCTTGCAACAACAGCAATATGTCATTTCGGATTGTCTGGGATGTGAAAAGAAGCTTAATTGGTATTTGACCACGATTACCAGTATATTTTTACCACAATCTACGAAAACCACTAAGAGGTTTGCTGCAAAACTTGAGACACTTAAGTATTTTAATATAAGATTAAAGCAAGCCTTGATAAGAGCTTTTAGAAGCAGGATTTTATGCAAGACTTATCAAGCCTCGAACTTCACTCACAATCAGGTATCTGCAGCTCACCTAGAATCTCACGGAAAGAAATAAACATAGGATTATGACCTGATAATGCAAAGTATGCAAGAAGCATAATGTATATATGAAATCATTGAACTGACAGAGATCACAATCATCCTGGCTTCTGCGCTGCAGTCTGGGTGCAGGATGACAGATCAATCCAAATATCTCACTCAATCTGTGTCTTTGCATGGCACAAAACAACTCCCAACAAATGTCAACATTTCACCAAAAGACCATCATACCCTTTTTCAGCTTTCAAGGAATTCAGACAGCTCATCAATAATCTCATACAACGGAAATTACAAAAAGGGTCAGAAGCCTAGATTCTGACAAAATGTAATTGATTAAAAAGTTAGTTTTAACACACACAAAGAAAGGAAATGTCCTACAAACACTTACCACTTCAGTGCTATATTCCCTCTCACTTGTTTTAAATTGTTATATAAAATATGGAAACAATATGTTCTGAAACTCTTGAAGTACTTGCTTTCAAGGCATTCATTATTGTCACTGCACTTATCTTAGACAGACAAATTGCAGTGCTCAGGACTCTGTAATTGGTACATTGTCAAGTTTGGCCAAATTTGTCTCAATCTCTTCAATGGATTTTGGCTCTTAAACACGAAAATTGCCTCATTTCTGTCACCATTATCCCAATTTCAACCCTCTACTGCTGTAGACTCATTTGAGGCAAGGACCTCGTTTTGCAACTCTCTTTATCTAGAAGTAAGAGGTATAAAATTTGCCTCAGCTGAGACCGAAGGATAATAGCAACAAGATTTTACGATCCAAGTTATTGACCCTCCTTAACAGGAATTGCTTAAACTCATCTCCTTCTGGAGTCATCAGATTCTATTCTCTGAAAGCTGCATGTGTACACTCCAGCACACTAGATTTCTTTTGAGTGTCTGTGTATTGCAAATGTAGGAAAAAACAACACATCTTTGTTTTCATTGATAGGGTTGGGACGATATTGTTATTTTGATATCACAATTGACAGTGATATTGTGATAACACGATATATCGATCTCAGGGTAAATAAGCTATTTACTGCGGTAAGTCGTCCGAAATTGGCGAAAAAAACGAAATTCTTAATTTCGCGCTACCCTCGTCCGCCATTTTTTAAGCAGACGCTCCCAGCGAGAATTTCTTCCAGCTCGAGAACAAAATGTCATGGCGCCCGAGGGACCAAAACAACATGAATTTGAGTTGATTTCTTGCAATTTTTCTTTCTGTGCCGGTAAATGACGGTATGAAGCAACACTGTTCATACCATGAGTACTGTGGCACCTGACGGTACGATATTTGGCCCGAAAAATACTGCGGTACTGTATGAATACCGGTTATCGTCCCAACCCCTGTCATTGATTTGTGTGGCATCCTCTTGGCTTAAAAACCAAGTCTTACCAGACACTTGGCTGCCATTCTCCAGCAAACAAAAGATCCCAAGCAATGCAATAAAGCAGTATCGGAAAGCAATACAATCATGAAGAGATAGAGATGCAAGGAAGCCAAGGACAAAACACTGCCAATAAAAATTACTTTTAACACCAGGTGTTACAAGAATGCACTTACTCTCATTGATGCTAAATGAAGAGAGAACCAGTGCTGCTGGCCAGCAGTTCTAAGGCAAATAATACATACACGGATGTATAGCAGTACAATCTAGTATCTATCAAGCACAAATAAACTATTCATGCAAAATGCAATTACTCAATGGTGCTTCCTGAACGGTTGAACCAATCCAGAACAATTTACACAGGTCCATTAAAGAAACCAACCATTTTAAGAGGACATCAACCAGATGAACCATAAAACACTCAATGTTCTGCATGTATGCATTTCATTGTCCTGAGGCTACAATCAAAAGCCATAAGACATTTTGCCAAACTGCCAAAGAGGCCATTACCAACAGGATTGCAATGAAATAGCCGTAACCAATGCCATAAATGTGTGGCATTGCAGAATACGCAAACATATTTCAAGATTGCGCAATCATGCATAAATGACATGCATAGTAGCGCCAGCCTTTTCCTGCTGGTAGTTCAATTGTTCGCTATGTTGTTTGAGCAATATCACAAATATGAGGGGGAGACAACCTACTCCAACATTGTTTAATTAAATACATGAGGGAGTAGCATTGACACCATGGAAAAGTTGAACGCCTTGAGTCTGGAAGGGTATGGCCTAACATTTCCTGATATTCAACCGAAGTACACATCTTAATAAATGACATGTGTTATTGCAGTTGCAACACTGCATTAAATGTGTCCTGTAGTTTCCACTAAATGATTCAATCCTTTGAACAAATTTATAACTAAAGAGCTAATGTAAATTGTAATTCAAAATAGGTTCAAAGACACAGGCCAGGGTGATGAATTCTCATTTCAGAAAGGCCAATTGATGGGATTAGCCTCTAGACAACTACATCAGAACTAAGACACTGCATTCTAAAATGTCCTCTTAAGGTCGACATACCATTTTAGTTTTGGGTGATAATCATTGAAATAATCCCGAAAACACCAGGATATCCCCAATTAGGAGAACATCGGCCAGTCCAAGTCCAAACTCTTCATTGCAGAAAGTTCCATTTGGCCAAATATCTTCTTCAGGTCAGACGAAGCTTCCTTGCAGTAGGTACCACCTGCTTCATAGCTACTGAAATTAGGTCTAATGGTATGTTCTTCCAGTCATCCAGTTTGCTGCAAAGTGCCTACTTCCAGATGTCTTTGAAATGTGCCTAATTGGAACATATAGGCTTGGGAGCTGAAGTGGCTATAGCTGTGTTTGTGCACATAATGGCTGGACATCATACTTCTACAGTATAAGACATTTTCCGAGAAATTTCTCTCTCTGACCCAAATTTTTAAGTCATGCTATGCATAAGGGCACACTGTGAATCAGTTTTTGACGTTCAAGAAGAATACAAAGGCTACTAGTTTTGAACATTATTGAAGAATATTAAACATTTTACTATGTCAGTAGTGTTCAAAGGAAATTACAGTCTGTTTCCTTCAATATGTGTTCCAACTCAAATGGCAACATTCTGCCATCAATTCTACCACATGCCTGGTTGTAATCTTTGCATCCAATCGCATTTTTAGTTCCTATCTCACGTTGTACTGTTCTTTTTCTCACATTCAGCGTCCTTTCTGCTCTTACAGATAATTTCATATTTGTAGACCAAAGGACGAAATGTGAATTTTTTTCTAGGACATGGTATCCTATGGGGAAAAGTGATGTCATAAGTTTTCTGATGTCATTTTTCCCTATAGAATACATGTCCCAGAAACAAAAATCTCATTCAGTCCTTATGTCTACAAATATGAAATCATCTGTAAATGTTTCTGATTGTTCAGCTAAAACTTTTCTATTAAATTTGAGATTTGTCTTGCTGGCTCATGGGGATCTGGTCAGAGTCTGTTGCTGATACAACATTCCTGAAGGGAGCCCAAACAGTGTTTTAATTTAATCATTTGTGTGACTAGTTGAGTCCCTGGGGAAGTTCTTCATTTCAACCATTCCTTTTGTGGGTCGACATCTTTGCTGACCTCTTGGGAGGTGAGCGTTGACTTCACTTCAAATATATACTCACTTGTCCCAAGGGGAGTAACACTAGATTTACACCCTTTTAGGATAATGCAGTGGAATCTTTTTTGGCTCTTTAAAGAGTTTTCTGTAGACACATCAGTCACATTATTCACTTGACAAATGGGGGCTTCTAAACAGCTTAGTATTGAATGATGTTGATGGGGTTTTAACTGTGTTGAAGCTATTCTATAGTTGATATGTGTCTGCAACATGATTCTGGGATGGTGCTTGGTAAAAGGAGACGGGTGCTTGCAAGTCATTCATCTCAGGAGAAGCAAGTCAATGAACAACCAACATTACACATCTGGCCAAGCCATCAACTAAGTACCTTACTTGTACATGAGACAGATCTGAGAGAATTGTTGAGCCACCGCTCTGTTCTCCTTAATGACAAGCTTGAGAAATGTTAAGCCATTAAAGGAAATTGGAAGGTAGACAGATATGAGTGATTAACAAATAACTCACAAAACAATTGAGTTTTACCGGTGTTTATAAGTGTGATGATTTTGAGGGAAGGAATTCCGGTACAATAACACCTTTGCTCGGTCAGTTCTATGACTCTATTTTCAGTAGAACGAATACTCAGGCATTTTTAGTACACAGCTGAGTCAGATTTATTTAGTGGAGCAATGGAGCAATACAAGATCTATTCATATATGAGAGGAGTCTTTATAGAATAGCATTACAATAAAAAGAGCATCGCTGGAAAGAATGGCTACACACAGGGAATACACTGTATAGGGCATCTGTTTGGGCAGGCCTGGAATCCAGGATAGCAATTCAAATTATGTGCTAAACACTTTCCATGCAGTCACTGCTACCTAAATTACTGGCAAAGACATTTGGTATGAGCCTTCCGAACCAAGATCTTCTAAAGGTAATGAGACCTTTCAAGGCTTTCATCTCACAATGACATCAGAATGAAGTAACAGATTGTGAGGTCATGGCATGCATGTTAACACACAAGAACAATGGAAATGTCTTGGAACCTCTAACAAGATAATGACATCTTTTCATCTGTTGTCATTTCATCTCATTTCAAATCTCGACTGGTCTGGTGATTAAAGTCTCGTCATATTGAGTCAAATCAGCAGCTCACACAAAATTGGGGCAAATGACAAAGCAGCCAACACATTAGACATCTGACAAGATAAAAAAAAAAAAAAAAAACAGAGCGAAGCAGAAAAAGAAACTTGATAAAGAAAGGACAGGAGACACCTGAGAATGGGTGAGAATGGAGAGCCACATCTATTGAGTGAGTTAAAGGAAGACTTCCCCGTGAAGTTAGCAACACTTGTAATGGACCAGCAATGTCCAACAGGAAGGAAACAAACAATACAAAAGGTTGGCTGCTTTTTTTTTATCTTTAAGGAATGAGTAAGAAAGTTCATCTAAGGAAGTAAAACAAAGCCAAGCTCTTTTTGGAAGTGGGACGATATGTTTTTTTCGGTAAAAGAGGTGACCAGAAGAATTTCTTCTTAAAAAGTTGGAAAAAGAATATCAAGTATTTTCAAGAGCTAATTTTGCTTTTGTGTTCCAAACCAGGCGTCATCAAGTCCAAGAAAAGGCCTCCTATCTTCTAAAGGAGCACATTATCCATTCTTTTACCAATACGTTGTAGACCAGTAAATCTATGCCACAGAACCAAATACCACATAGTCAGCAATTCTTGGATAGCTTTATTATTGCGTCAGCAACGACTCAGCATACAGCGAAGACCATTGTCTCCATCTTGGGCAATCAATCAAACATCTGACAGAAAATGACAAATTCTAGATATATACCAACTTCTGCCAGACTATCCTGTTTTGAAGGTATACTAGTCTCTTTATCTTCTATTTTTTCAGAACTTGCTGAGGTACCTTCTTTCCATTGAATAATCAACAGAGTTACAGAGACGTTTTATTGCAAATTACTTTACTGCATGTCTTTCTAACAACACACTGAACTACAGTCGGTTCCCATTGTTGGGAGAAACAGCTGAGCTTGTTATGACTCCCAGACTGGTCCCTCAGCGGCAGTGCTCAAAGATATATATAGAACTGTCAACAACACATTTCTAAGAGTCACGACACCAACATCAGATATTACCATCGCTGTGACTCAGATTTGTTTTTCCTCAGTTTAATTTACAATTCAGAGCCCCAAAGCATATTGTAGTCAAAATGATACTGAAATTTAGAAGACCTTGCAAAACTTCATATCTGAGACAAATAATTTACTCATGAATAACATCCTTGGATATATTTGAGTCGCTGAATCCAATATCTCCTCCCTTTACTCCATGACTTCGTATCACCCAATCTTCTCATGACAATAAGATGCTGAAAACTTCAAAATCTGATACGGCAGAAAATGAATAATTTGTCATAATGAAAGCCTTAACTCTAGGTAAGGTTGCCAATAAATCATCTTGAACTTGCTGGATAAAACTTAAGTAAAGAATATATACATAATATCTGCCTTTTTTAAAACTTCTGAGATATGTAGATCAAGTGAGCAATAGGGCTTGCAGCAAAAGCAATATATCATTTCTGATTGTCTGGGATGTGAAAAGAAGCTTCATCAAATTGGTATGTGACCACTATATGTTATACCACAATCTACAAAACCCACAAAGAGGTTTGCTTCAAAACTTGAGACACTCAAATATAAAATTATAGCAATCCTTGGCAAGAGCTTTTAGAAGCAGCATTTTATGCAAGACTTATCAAGCCTTAAACTTCACTCACATTCAGTTACCTGCAGCTCAACTGGAATCTCACAGCAAAAAATAAACATAGGATTATGACCTGATAATGCAAAGTATGCAAGAATCGTAATGACTGCAAATGTACTACTCACTTTGCAACTTATCTGAATGTCTGGTGATATTCAAAGCATGTACATGTGAAATCATAGAACTGACAGAGATCACAATCATCCTGGCTTCTGCGCTGCAGGCTGGGTGCAGGATGACAGATCAATCCAAATATCTCACTCAATCTGTGTCTTTGCATGGCACAAAACAACTCCCAACAAATGTCAACATTTCACAAAAAGACCATCATACCCTTTTTCAGCTTTCAAGGAATTCTGACAGCTCATCAATAATCTCACACAACGGAAATGACAAACAGGGTCAGAAGCCAAAGTTCTGACAAAATGTAATCTATTAAAAAGTTAGTTTTAACACACACAAAGAAAGGAAATGTCCTAAAAACAATTACTACTTTAGTAAAAATATGTTATATTCCCTCTCACTTGTTTTAAATTGTTATATAAAATATGGAAACAATATGTTCTGAAACTCTTGAAGTACTTGCTTTCAAGGCATTCATTATTGTCACTGCACTTATCTTAGACAGACAAATTGCAGTGCTCAGGGTTCTGTAATTGGTACATTGTCAAGTTTGGCCAAATTTGTCTCAATCTCTTCAATGGATTTCGGCTCATAAAAACGAAAATTGCCTCATTTCTGGCACCATTATCCCAATTTCAACCCTCTACTGCTGTAGACTCATTTGAGGCAAGAACCTTGTTTGGCCACTCTCTTTATCTAGAAGTAAGAGGCATAAGAATTTGCCTCAGCTGAGACCGAAGAATAGTAGCAACACGATTTTAAGATCCAAGTTACTGACCCTCCTTAACAGGAGTTACATAAACTCATCTCATTCCGGAATAAGCAGATTCTATTCTCTGAAAGCTGCATGTGTACACTACAGGACAAGAGATTCTCTGGGTGTCTGACTGTCTGTGTATTGCAAATGTAGGAAAAACAACAAATCTTTGTTGTCATTGATTTGTGTGGCACCCTCTTGGCTTAAAAACCAAGTCTTACCAGACGCTTGGCTGCCTTTCTCCAGCAAACAAAAGATCTCAAGCAATGCAATAAAGCAGTATCAGAAAGCCCAAAGGAAATAGAGATGCAATGAGCCAAGGACAAAACACAGCCAATATTAAAAAAAATACACTTACTCTCATTGATGTTAAATGAAGACAGAACCAATGCTGCTGGCCAGAAGTTCTAAGCAAAGCATACATACATGGATGTAAAATAAAGCACTATCTAGTATATACCAAGCATAAAATAAACTATTCATGCAAAATGCAATTACTCAATGGTGCTTCCTGAACGGTTGAACCAATCCAGAACAATTTACACAGGTCCATTAAAGAAACGAACCATTTTAAGAGGACATCAACCAGATGAACCATAAAACACTCAATGTTCTGCGTGTATGAATTTCATTGTCCTGAGGCTACAATCAAAAGCCATAAGATATTTTGCCAATTTTCCAAAGGGGCAACTACCAACAAGGCTGCAATAAATAGCCACAACAAACCCCATTTATGTGTGGCACAGGAGAAGATGCAAACCAATGTCAAGAATGTGAAGTTGTGAACTCATCCAGAAATGACAAGCACAGTTGTGCCAGCCTTTTCCTGTTTGTACTTCTAGTGTTTGTTTTGTTGTTTGAGTAGCATCACAAATGTGAAGAAGAGATAACCTGCGGCAACACCCATAAATACATGAGGGCATCGAATTGAGGGACTAAACGCATTCCAAGGGGCAAGTGTGGTATATCCTTTATGAGAGTGTTTGTTTTTCCTCAGCAGGCAGCATTCTTGTGAACTACTCAAGCAAGCCAAAACTATAAAGCCATCAAACATTTTCCAAATTGCACCATGCAGTCTAAAGGCACCGTAGTGCCCATAAATGGGCCATCAAAGTCCATTCAACTGGAAAAATGGCAGTCCTAAAAACCGTCTACCCAGATGTCAGAAGTCTTTTTGTCCACCCAATTCCGAAATACTGGGGCTTCAGTGATGGGATCAGGACAATCCTTATGACAGCCATACCAAGGGTTCGGGGATTTCCTCTCTTGAGTCTATCAACAACTCAGTGAGTTGGGCAAGAATATGTTGAGCCTTGAGGGACTACGAAAGATCATATATCATTACCGTATAATGGGTAGATCAAAGACACCACAGGTGCAGAATAGAGTGTGGCTAAAGGGCAGAAGTGTTGTGAAGGCCCTAACAAACGAGAAATGAACTAAAAAGGATTTCTGAACTGAATTGAGTGTGGCTAAAGGGCAGAAGTTTTATGAAGGACATTGAACGTCATAACCGAAGAGAAATGAACTAGGGCCTACTAAGGATTACTGAACAGCAACACACAAAATCTGATACAGCAGAAATTCAAAGGACTGCATATTTTTGTGACAAGGAAATTGTAGGAATCGTACAAAAGGACTCATCTGAGACCAGTTATCACAACTAGTCAAAAGACTGGACTGGTCACAAATGCAGTGAATATTCCTGTGGGATGGCATATATAAACTGCTCACACTTAAATATGCACAACCTTTAAAAGAGTCAGAACTTGTAAACTACTCAAACGAGTTCTTTGTAACTGCTTGGCCAACAATTTAAAAAGTTTTAAGAAAATCCATTGGTTTTTCAATGGAACCAGACACAATTATGTAAGATTACTTGATATTCATCAAAGAACAAAAAAATGCACTGCAGAAAATTGTCACATTGGGGCAATTGTCCAAGCTTATGAGTTATGACACAGAATTTTTGAATAGAATGCGAAAAACAACACCAACTTGGGCTAAAATTTACCCAAAACCATCAAAATCCCTGATGGATGAATGACTTCTACTTCTCTAACTGAAAAGAACTGTCACAATAAAACCTTTTTATTTTTTCTGAAATTCAAATTGCCCCCATGGGTATCCAACAATCTTATTTATCATAAAGAACATCTCATACCTTGCTAAGCTGAAGGTTGATAAGTTATTACAACAACAATTTCTTTCACAACTGAACCGTACAGTTGAAATGGGTGAATCAGAAATCTGGAAACACTGGCTGATTTCATTTGGGTGTGTTGAGCATGGCTGGAAAAAGTAGAGAATTCGGGCATGTCATTGCCTGGAAATGTCTAAATCTCACTGGAAATATTTGAAGAAAGGTCCAAATTTCTGACTTGGAAGTTGCCCAGGAAATGTTATAGCTTTCTATGGCTGCAAATCAAGCAACGGGTAGAAATGAAGCCACATTTCTACCAGGCATTTGTTACTGTGGATACCATTCACCATTAATTATTTGTTTATTCAACATTAGCAGGAAAGGAAGAAAGCATAGTAAGAAGCATCAGTTGCCATTAGCAAACATCAATAGGATATTATACAGTGGTCCCTACGTTATAAGACCCCCTGCTAAAAGACCGCCTTGCCTTATGTGACCGCCTTCCTCTCACAAAGTAGTACTTTTATTGCATCTTTGCACCGCCACGAGAGACTACACCCTCATGAGAGACTGCTTCATGACCACAGAAGGGACGGTCTTATTATGCAGGGACCACTATATGTGAATTATTTTACTTTTTCTTTTATAAATTTGACAATGACGGTGTGCTAGTGTGTTGAAGAGTTCCAGTACATTTTGGCAAGAAAACTTAAGACATTTTCTTTGTTGCTTTGCAACATTAAAATAAAATAATTACTTAAAAAATAGTTTCAAAGACAACAAGCTAGGTTAATGTATTCTCATAAGGAGAAGGTGAATTACCTCGATTTATTTCTTCACAAAAACACCAGTCTGAGAATTAAGATGCTGCATTCTTAAATATCCTCTCAAGGTCAAGCTTCCATTTTATTTTTGGGTGATTATCATTAATAAGACTCCCGAAAACATCAGCCAGTCCAAACTCTTCATTGTAGAAAGGTCCATTTAGCCCAATATCCTTTTCAGGTCAGGTGGAGCTTCCTTGCAAAACAACCTGCTCCATTGCTGCTGAAATTAGGTCTAATGGTATGTTCTGCAAGTCACCTAGTCTGTTGCAAAGTGCCTACTTCCAGATGTCTTTGGAACATGCCTAATTGGAAAATACAGGCTTCGGAGATAAAGTGGCCACAGCTGTATTTATGCACATAATGGCTAGACTGTGCAGTTCTGCAGAGAGACATTTGCTGAGAAACCACCAAAGGCTCTACATGAATTTCATTTATAAACATTGATTCCAAGGTCTGGAAAATCAATCCAGTCAGTGGCTAGCACAAATGTTTTGGGGTTAAATGCGACAGAAAATAGGAAATCTCTCGTTCATTTGTCATACTTTGCATGCGAGCAAATTGTGACTTACATTGTGAATTTTTATACAAATCCATTTTGGCAATTCTACGTAACAACTCTCAACAAAGAATAACAATTTACTGTTCAATGAAGAGAAAAACATTATTTTTTCATTTAATATTTGTTCCAAGACAAATGACTGAAGCTTGCCCGACCATTCAACAACATGCTTGATCGTAACCTTTGCATCCAATCACATTTAGAATTCCTATCTTGCTTTTTTACTGTTCCCTTTCTGACAAAGTTGTAGTAAAGATACACATTCAGTGTCCTCTTTCTCTTATATGTTCGTGCTTGTTCTGCTGTAGCTCTCCAAACAACATGATTAAATTCGATCTTTGTTTTGCTGACTCTTGGGGATTTGGCCAGAGTCTGTTGCTGATACAAGATTCCTGAAGGGAGCCCTAGCGCTGTTTTAATTTAATCATTTGTGTGACTAGTTGAGTCCCCAGGACGTTCTTCATTCGAATCATTCCTTTTGTGAGCGTTGACTTCACTGCAAATACATACACCCTTGCCCCATGGGGAGGGACACTAGATTTACTCCCTTTTAGTATAATGCAGGGGCAACTTTTTTGTCTCTTTTTCTGTAGACAGTCAGTCACATTAAACACTTGACAAATGGGTGCTTACACAGGAAGTTTCCTGAACAGCTTTGTATTCAGCGATGTTGATCATATGTTGATGGGGTTTTAACTGTGATGATCCTATTCTATAGATCGATACGTGTGTCTGCAACATGATTCTAATGATCCTATTTGATTCAAGTGATTGCTGGGATGGTGCTTGGAAAATGGACGCCATGTTTAGCTGGTAAGTCATTCATTTTGGAGAAGCAAGTCAATAAACAACCAATATTACACTTATATCTAATTGCGAAACCATCTTTTGCCTTGGTACGCTCTGTCCACATGAGACCGATCTGACACAAGTGAATGGCTCCATAAACAGAAGCAGTTCTCTTCTAATGTGCTTCAATGGCAAACTAGAGAAATGTAATCTGATTATACGATGTAGGGCAGTTAGAGGCTGGAAAACAGTGAATGAATGACACATAATTCACATGGCAATTGAGTTTTATAGCTTTTAGGATCTGTTGAGAAGAATAATCATAATTTTTATTGCATGGATTTTCAGAGAGAACTTCATTGTGGCAGTATTATCAGTGGCAAGGACGCTCCACCTGTGAGTCCATGTTAAAGAAACATTTCATTCTTTTACATTATTTATTATAAGCAGACAATATCTTCCTGAGAACGGCAGTGAATAAACTAACGCTCAAAAGAACTAAGAAGGCCAGTATGTCTCTACTGACAGTTGTGATTGGCAAAACTATCAGATGTGAAAATGATTTGAGGAGAGTGATCCAAGGAAAATTGGTCCTTACTATATATATGTGTTGTACTTGTTGTGGCCAGGTGAAATTTAGCAGGTTTTTACATATCAGCTGAGCTGTGGTGAATATAAATTTGTGTTCCGGTGTTTGTTGTGGCTTGGTTTACATGTTATTGTGTCAAAATTGAATACAGACTTGCCCTTATTGTACAATAAAGGACCACTCATGCATAGTTTGGATAGCGGACAGGTTCTGTTGTTGAGGACTTTTTTTTTCTGGAGGATTTCTGACATAAATTTATAAGCAGATGGATATGGTTAGCGCAGCCCTCCAAGCCCATTTCTGGGTACTCCCAAGAGTTGATTGATGAGAAATACATTTCTCCCAGTATACTTTGAGAGGAGTATCTACCAAGTGGTACAATATGTACTTAAAACAGTGCTGATAACAGACAGACCAGCAGATAATAAAGATTAAAGATATCTTCTTCTGATATGAAGACTTGTAATTCAAAACTTGTTCTCTGTTCTTTTAATGGAGTAACATAAACCAAATTAAAGGCATCCATATGCAGCGAGAGCCTTTTCAAAAAAATCTTCTGAAGGTGATCAGACCTTTTATCTTCTGTCAGTGATTGTACAATGAAGTTGGATATCTTCAGATCTCGCGAAACCTGTTGGCACATAATTATGCAAGTAAGAAAGCTGATATAAATTCAAACATCTATCACCTGTTGCATAGGATACAATAATCAAGATGAACATTGTGATGTCATAATAATTTTGATATCATTTAAGACCAGGTAAAGTAACGAGCCCTGAAGCAATTTTGCCACTTAAGCATTCATCTTCAAACAAAATAATTATTATTTATGGGCCTCTTTCAGTTCGACAAACAATGTGGTTGTAGCATTGATTTGTTCTTTAGACAGAAACCCTTTGCCACTTCCACTAAGCTGTAAGTCATGAAGCAACATGTCTCTAACGCAAGACTCTCTGTCGAAAATGCTATCTCTGAAGAGTTTTCCCATTTGCACGTCTAGAAAAGCAAACAACCATAATATGATAAATTGTCATAGAAAGCTTGAAAATGTCCTGCTCAATGGCTCAACAGATAACTCTTCCATAATCCTTTACTTCAGTTGCTGTTACAAGGAAGCTGAAGTAATGATACATTGGAAATATAGAGAAACAGACAATGAAAAGAGCAACAATGCAACATGGACACAATTTTGTGCAGAAAACATCCAAACCACTGAAATAATCATACAAATCATATAGAAACCCTTCTGCCACTCCCACAAAGCTGTATGTCATAAAGCAATGCATCATTGCCACGCGGTATTCTGGGCTGAAAATGCCATCTCTGAAAATTTTTCCATTTGCAATATCTTGAAAAGCATACAACCATAAGATGATGAATCATAGATGGCCTGAAAATGTCCTGCTCAATGGCTCAACCCACAACTTCGTACAAGGCAGTGGGGCACCTCATCTATATTGCTTCAGTTGCTGCTACAACAGGGTCGATGCATCGATACATTGGAAATATACAGCCATAGACATATTGCAAAGAGAAAGAGAGGGATAACATTTTTTGCAGAAAACTAAAAATAGTACTATCTAAACTACTAACAATCCACAAGAACATGTCTAGCCTGAAGCACTCATCCGGAAGTCATAAATTTTGCACCATGCAGTCCAGATGAGCAAACCAGTGCAACAGCTAACATGATGTCATTAAATATCAACTGCTGCCTCCCTAATTTCACAGCATGCTCTTGGAATGGAAGTGCTTCTTCTTTCAATGATTGCCATTGATTTTCTCACTTGCATACACCAGCGTAAAGTTAGTTTTGTCTATATGTTCTATTAATGCACGTTGAACTTTAAAATAACCGAGAAAAGATTAACTTATATCAGAAATAAAAAGTTACAAAGTCTGTTAGATTAGACCTTGGCGTCATTTGGTGCCAATCCAACATATGATTTGCAAAGAGAGAAGTCGAAATGAAGTGAATTACTGCAGCATTTTTTTAATCTAATTTAGAATCTCGCCTGGTCTGGTGATTAAAGTTTTACCAGATTGAGAGAAATTTTGACAACTTTCCAGCTCAGCACGAAATTGGTGTAAATGACAAAGCAGCCAACAAGTCAGGCATCCGATGAAAGAAAAGACATTAGTACAATAAGGGGAAGAAAAATAAACTTGGTAAAAGAAAGAACACACTGTAAAATTCGAAAACTGTTTTGAAGCAATAATTTGAGCTGTCTGAGAATGTTTATAATTTTCAAGCTATGATAGCTCAATCCAATAAGTTGTCAAGGCATGATAGCTCAATGCTGTAAGTTGTCCAGATGAATCATAACATTAAGCTGTGAAAACATGAAGGCTTCAGTTGTTGCAGATAGCTTTACATCTCAGCCATGCCACATATAGCGCCATCTATAACAAGCACTTCTCATAACAGTGCATTTAGTTTTAAATAATTATTTATTTAAAAGAAAAAAGAACATTTCTCCTACACTATCCCAGAGAAAACTGTGTAGCACACCACTTTATCTGGTCACTTTTTTATTTTTATCTCTCTTAAATTAATTTGTGGGAGTAATTAGATGCATGCTTTCACACACGCCAACCAATATTTCCAAGTCAGAGTGTGATCAAATATAGGCTTCTAGCACTGTATACTAGCTCAGATGAGCCTCAGGCCATTGGGATTTATTCACAAGAAATTAATTTTTAAATCTCCTTGTGATGCAATGGTCTGTGTTCAATGCATCTTGGGCCTGTCCATGATATGCTAAAATTAAGCATACTGGATCAGGTGGATCCCCTTGAGAGATCTAACAATATTTTGGGATTACAGCCCACATTCATAAATAACTTTATAAGACAGGTCACACAAATATAAATCAAAAGCAACTAAAAATAAGTCAACACAGCTAAAAATTTTGAGTTGTGTCAGCTTGGATCAATAAGTCAACAAAACTCAATATTTTGAGCTGTAAGTTAACTCAGCTCATTGTTTTGAGTTTTCTCAGCTTGAATACCTTAAGTAGTCAACATAGCTTAGTATTTTGAGCTATCTCAGCTCGGTACTTTGAGTTATCTCAGCTTAAAACATTAATCTATGTTAGCTCAATCAACTTGTGCAACCATCTCACTCAATCAATTGAGCTGAAACAGTGCCTCCAATTTTACAGTGCAGGAGACAGGCCAATAATGGATTAGATGTATCTGTTGAATGAGTTAAAGGAAGACTTCTCTGTGAAGTTGGCAACACTTGTAATGGACCAGCAGTGTCCAACTGGCAGGAAACAAACAATACAAAAGGTTGGCTCCCTTTTCACAAACAGAAATGAGTCCAACACAGGAGTATGATGGGTTAAAACTTTTCTGCAGAGGCAAAACAAGGCAAGTCTCCTTTCACAAATGGGTCATCACAGTATCTTCTAGTCAAACAAGTGCAAAGTGAAAGTTCTTCTCAAAAATGTGGGGGAAAAAATAAGCACTTCCAAGAACTAATTTGCTTTTGACTGTTGTATTCAAACAAAAAACTGCTAGAAAGTTGCTTTCATCATCAGAGCACTTTCCCCTCCAGTTTTTGATAAATACTTTATAGACCAACAAATCACATATGACCAAAATACCACAGTCAGCATTTCCTGAATAGCTTTTGCAAAATCATATATCTCCATCACAGCTAAGACTGTTGTAGCCATCATGAGCAATCAAGTTTTCAAAAGGCCTTTTACCCAAAATCTTCAATGACATGTTCACATTTAATTTTAATGTTTCCCGAGACAAACCCGTCAATCCAATAGCTTCTATGTGCCTCGCTGCAAGACACATCTATATGAAAAATCAATCAAATTTCAAGGTGTAAAATATTGGAATAAGATTAGTCCCTTTGTTGACACAAACTGCAGCACTCAAACATATAAGAAAAGATTACAGCTTTATTTTATGAACAATTTCCACTTAGTTTGATATTTTTCTCTTTCTTAGGGCTAACAGGCATGAGTAGTGTATATACAAATATTTTAGTAAAACCTACCAAAGAACAGATGCTACAACGCTGCCGCAGACGGCTTCGCTGCGCTGTCTTGTCAGATTTCCCCATCCACCCTAAGGGTGGTAAACATGATTTGGCAGCCCAGAAATATGAGGTCACCCTGAGCAGCTACATTAGCTTGGAGATGTACATAATTATATTGTGTGGTATATATATATATATATATGTAACTAAAGTAATGCACTTGCTTGAATATATTTTGTTGACATATAAGATTATAATTGACTTCTTACCAAATGGATAATGCTTCACTGTGTACTTTTACTTACTATGATGTGCTAAGTTGTGAAATTGATAAAGGCACATACGCCTGCATTGGCATCAGCCTGCCATGTGTATATAGCACAATTGTGATAGAACTGTAAATATTATTGTACATATCTTTTGAATATGGTCAACAAATACTTACTTACTTACAATATATCATTTTGTTATTGTGTAGCTTGGCGAAATAAGCCTAATTGGTGTTCGACCCCATTATTTCATTCCACAATCTACAAAAGACAACAAATTCACTTGAAAACTTTGAGACACTTTAGGATTTTAATTCAAAACTTTATCAAGCCTTGGCAAAAGCTTTTATAAGTAGGATTTTAAGTAGGAAATATTTTCACTTGCAGTCAGGCAACTACAACTGACCTAGAATCTCATGGCAGGAAATAAACATAGGAACCTGATCGTGACCTGATAATGCAAAGTATGCAAGAAGCTTGATGACTCCGAACGCACTTGTCAAACTTTGCAACTTATTGGAATGACCGAGATGCACTTTAAAACCAATTCACCATCTACACATGACAATTTTTCAAACTGACGGAGACTCCTAATTCTTCTGTGCTGCAGCATATCTGCAGGATGGCAGATCAATTAAAATCTCTCACTCAATCTGTGTATTTGCGTGGCCAAAAACAGCTCCCAACAAATGTCAACATTTCACAAAAAAACAATCATGACCTTTTTCAGGTCTCAAGGAAATGTGACAGCTTATCAATAATCCCATACAACGGAAATGACAAACAGGGTCAGAAGCCAAGGCTCTGCCACAACATAATTGATTAAAATGTCATATTTTTTACAAAGACAAAGGCAGGAAATGTCTTAAAAACGGAGTACTTCATTTAAAAAATGTTATTTTAATCTCATTTGTTTTCAATTGTCGTGCCCAACTTCCGACAGACAGAATGAGGAGTTTAGTTTATTATCTTGCAACAGACCAAACCCATTATGGTTATAGAAAAAAAACCAAAGGTTTCACTGCTACTCTGGAACTCCTGCTCAACCCCACGAGTACTTGCCTTGGTATAAAAATATGCATGGGTTTTACAAAATATTACTTTGACTAGGAGCAAGGTGGTCAAATAGGGTAAGCCAGGCTTCAATCATTTTCAAAATTTTTCACCGTAGAGCCCATCATAGTCCATTCAACCGGACAAATGGCATTCCTTACAACTGTCTACCCAGATCTCAGAAGTCTTATCCTTAAGCCATTTTGTCCACCCAATTTCGACTTACTGAGGCTTCAGTGATGGGATCAGGGCAATCCTAATGACAGCCAAGGGTTTTTAGGATTTCCTCTCTAGAGCCCATCAACAACTCACTGAGTTGGGCAAGAGTATGTTGAGCCTTGGGGGATCCTATAATTACTGTATAATGGGTAGATCAAAGACACCACAGGTGCAGAATAGAGTATGGCTAAAGGGCAGCAGAAGTGAAGGACCTAACAAAAGAGAAATGAACTACTAAGGATTTCTAAACTGCAACCTACGAAATCTAATACTGCAGAAATTCCATGAAGGCCGGCATATCTTTGCGACCAGGAAGAATATAATGAAATCATCTGGGACTGGCACCAGTTATCATGACTAGCACTGACACAACCAGTCACAAAAACGAAGAACACTCTTGTGGCATGGTGTATACACATAGTAAGTTAGCACCTAGTGGCTAATGATATATTTAAAATACAAGTACAACGGAGTAGCAATTTTTGTGGTAACAAGTAATGAAACATAATGATGGGCCTGCAAGTATCATCACTCTGAATTGTATCTCAATGCCTGCATGTATCTTTTCCTTCAGTTTCGTTTTAATTGCCAAATCAGGAAGAACTTTGGTACTATTGATCTGAACTTAAAAGAGATTCCATAAGAAATTTTAACACAAGATGTTTGCCCTTCTTTTATTGAGTATACCTTCCAGGCAAAGGAATCTTGCTTTGAGTTTCTTGGTCAAGATTTCTTTGATCTCACGATTTCATCTCCTTTATTCTAATTTTAGTACAAAAGGTATGTATATGAAAATGCATTATTTCTCGCATTTTAACTTCCAGAAAAAAATATAGAACACAGTGAGAGGGTGCAAGATAGCAGACTCAAATAAAATCCAATGGAACAGATGTTTCTGGATTGTATCCTCATCACGCACATAGGTTGCTCGTGTTTCAAGGAAATTGCTGTCAGTTGACTTTGTTTTCCCTTCTGAAGAGGGAAAACATTCTCAGAGGCCTTCTCTGATCACAAAGAATTATTGGAATATAAATAGGACCTTCTAATTTTTCTGAATGCCATTTAATGGCGCCTACTTCAACATGTGTCTGAAATGTGCCTAATTAGAAAATGCAGGTTTGGAGAGAAAGTGGGCCAAAGCCGTATTTATGCACACAAAGGCTAGACAGTGCAGTTCTGCAGCAAGACATTTGCTGAGAAGCCACCATAGGCATCTACATGAATTTTCTAAAATAAATTTTGGCTCTGCGGTCCAGGAAATCAATGCAGTCAGTGGCTAGCACGAATGTTTGTGGTCCAATGTGACAGAAAATAAGACATCACCCTCTCTGCGGTCCTAATTTGTCACACTTTACATGCGAGCAAATTGTGACTCATTTTGTGACTTTTTACAAGATTGCAATTTTTCAATTCTATATAACAACCCAATTTTACTGGGCTATAAAGAGAGATACAGTCTTGTTTCATTTAATATTTGTTCCAAGACAAATGACTGAAGTCTGCCCAACAATTCAAGCACATGCCTGATCGTAACCTTTGCATCCAATCACATTAAGAGTTCCTATCTTCCTTTTTTACTGTTCCCTTTCTCACAAAGTTGCAGTAAAGCCACACATCCAGTGTCCTCTTTGCTTTTATATGTTTCCACTTGTTCAGCTTTCCAATTAAAGTTGAGCTTTGTCTGGCTGACTCTGGGGGTTCTGGTAAGAGTCTGTTGCTGATACAAGATTCCTGAAGGGAGTCCTAGCGCTGTTTTAATTTAATCATTTGTGTGACTAGTTGAGTCCCTTGGGAAGTTCTTCATTTGAACCATTCCTTTTGTGGCTTGACAACTTAGCTAACCTCTTGGGAGGTGAGCGTTGACTTCACTTCAAATATATACTCACTTGTCCCAAGGGGAGTAACACTAGATTTACACCCTTTTAGGATAATGCAGTGGCAACTTTTTTGGCTCGTTTAAAGAGTTTTCTGTGGACACATCTGTCACATTATTCACTTGACAAATGGGTGTTTGCCCAGGAATTTTCTGAAAAGCTTTGTTTTCAGTGACGTTCATGGGGTCTTAACATTGTTGATCCAATTTTATGGTTGATATGTGTTTCTGCAACATGATTCTAATGATCCCAGTTGACTCAGGTGATTGTTGCGATGGAGCTTGCTCAATGGATACTGGCACTGGTAAGTCATTCATCTTTGGAGAAGCAAGTCAATAAACAACCAATATTGCACTTGTGTCTAATTGCCAAGCCATCTATTGCCTTTGGTACCCTCTGTGTACATAAGACCAATCTGACACAAGTGAATGGCTCCATAAACACAAGCCCTTCTCTTCTAATGTGCTTCAATGGCAAACTGGAGAAATGTTTTCTGGTAATGCCATGTAGGGAAGTTAGAGGCTGGACAGTGGACAACAGTGAATGAATGACATATAATTCACATGGCAATTGAGTTTTATATTTTGTAGGATTTGTTGAGAAGAATAGTTTTGGTTGCACGGAGATTCAGAGAGAACTTCATTACGGCAATATTATCTGTGGCAAGAACACTCCACATGTGAGTCCACCATTTTAAAGAAACATGTCACATCTGACAAATTTTTTCAATGGACTAAGTTCAAGAGCTAATCTTGTTCTTTTACATCATTTATTATGTGCAGACAACATCTTACTGAGAATGGCAGTGAATAAGCTTACGCTAAAAAAAAACTAAGAAGGCCATTATACAACTTCCATTTCTCCAATGGCAGTTGTAATTGGCAAAACTAACAACTGTGAAAATTATTTGAGCACAGTGAACCCAAGGAAATTGGTCCTTATTTTCAGTACATTAGTATAACGCACAGCATACGTGCATATATATGTTGCACTTGTTCTGGCCAGGTGAAATTTAAAGCAAGTTTTCACATATCAGCTTAGCTGCGGTAAATATAATTTTGTGCTACTGTGCTTGCTGTGGCTTGGTATACATGTTATTATGACAAAAATTGAATACAGACTTGCCTTTATTGTACAAAAACAACCACACCTGCATAGTTTGGAGAGCGATCATATTCTGTTGTTGAGGACATTTTTTTTCTGGAGGATTTCTGACATAAATTTATAAGCAGATGGATATGGTTAGCGCAGCCCTCCAAGCCCATTTCTGGGTACTCCCAAGAGTTGATTGATGAGAATTCATTTCTCCCAGTATACTTTGAGATGAGTATCTATGAAGTGGTACAATATGTACTTAAAACTCTGCTGATAACAGACAGACCAGCAGATAATAAAAAGATCTTCTGATATGAAGACTTGTAATTCAAAACTTGTTCTCGGTTCATTTAATGGAGTAACACCAACCAAATTAAAGGCATCCACATTCAGCGAGAGCGTTTTCAAAAAAATTGTCTGAAGGTGATCAGACCTTTCATCTTCTGTCAGTGATTGTACAATAAAGTTGGATATCTTCAGATCACGCAAAACCTGTTGGCACATAGTTATGCATGCAAGAAAGCTGAAAAAAAATTCATCTATCACCTGTTGCCTAGGACACAATAATCAAGATGTACATTGTGATGTCATAATAATTTTGATATCATTTAAGACCAGGTAAAGTAACGAGCCCTGAAGCAATTTTGCCACTTAAGCATTCATCTTCAAACAAAATAATTATTATTTATGGGCCTCTTTCAGTTCGACAAACAATGTGGTTGTAGCATTGATTTGTTCTTTAGACAGAAACCCTTTGCCACTTCCACTAAGTAGGTCATGAAGGTAGGTCATGAAGCAACATGTCTTTAACACAAGACTCTCTGTCGAAAATGCTATCTCTGAAGAGTTTTCCCATTTGCACGTCTAGAAAAGCAAACAACCATAATATGATAAATTGTCATAGAAAGCTTGAAAATGTCCTGCTCAATGGCTCAACAGATAACTTGGGAAAATCCAGTGAGGTACCTTTTCCATAATGCTTCACTTCAGTTGCTGAAGTAATGATACATTGGAAATATAGAGAAACAGACAATGAAAAGAGCAACAATGCAACATGGACACAATTTTGTGCAGAAAACATCCAAACCACTGAAATAATCATACAAATCATATAGAAACCCTTCTGCCACTCCCACAAAGCTGTATGTCATAAAGCAATGCATCATTGCCACGCGGTATTCTGGGCTGAAAATGCCATCTCTGAAAATTTTTCCATTTGCAATATCTTGAAAAGCATACAACCATAAGATGATGAATAATTGTAGATGTCCTGAAAAAGTCCTGCTCAATGGCTCAACCCACAACTTCGTACAAGGCAGTGGGGCACCTCATCTATATTGCTTCAGTTGCTGCTACAACAGGGTCGATGCATCGATACATTGGAAATATACAGCCATAAGACATATTGTGAAGAAAGAGAGACGGATACCATTTTTGCAGAAAAACTAAAGCTAGTTAGGCCTATATTTAAACTAGTAACAACTTGTGCATGTACCATGAGAAGATGTCTAGCCTGAAGCACTCATCCGGAAGTCATAAATTTTGCACCATGCAGTCCAGATGAGCAAACCAGTGCAACAGCTAACATGATGTCATTAAATATCAACTGCTGCCTCCCTAATTTCACAGCATGCTCTTGGAATGGAAGTGCTTCTTCTTTCAATGATTGCCATTGATTTTCTCACTTGCATACACCAGCGTAAAGTTAGTTTTGTCTATATGTTCTATTAATGCACGTTGAACTTTAAAATAACCGAGAAAAGATTAACTTATATCAGAAAAAGTAACAAAGTCTGAGAGATTAGACCTTGGCGTCATTTGGTGCCAATCCAACATATGATTTGCAAAGAGAGAAGTCGAAATGAAGTGAATTACTGCAGCATTTTTAAATCTAATTTAGAATCTCGCCTTGTCTGGTGAGTAAAGTTTCACCAGATTGAACGAAATGTGGACAAAGTTACCAGCTCTACAAAAATTTGTGAAATTGACAAAGCAGCCAACAAGCCAGACATTCAATGAAAGAGAAGATATTAGTACAATAAGGGGAAGAAAAATAAACTTGGTAAAAGAAAGAACACACTGTAAAATTCGAAAGCTGTTTTGAAGCAATAATTTGAGCTGTCTGAGAATGTTTATAATTTTCAAGCTATGATAGCTCAATCCAATAAGTTGTCAAGGCATGATAGCTCAATGCTGTAAGTTGTCCAAATGAATCATAACATTAAGCTGTGAAAACATGAAAGCTTCAGTTGTTGCAGATAGCTTTACATCTCAGCCATGCCACATATAGCGCCATCTATAACAAGCACTTCTCATAACAGTGCATTTAGTTTTAAATAATTATTTATTTAAAAGAAAAAAGAACATTTCTCCTACACTATCCCAGAGAAAACTGTGTAGCACACCACTTTATCTGGTCACTTTTTTATTTTTATCTCTCTTAAATTAATTTGTGGGAGTAATTAGATGCATGCTTTCACACACGCCAACCAATATTTCCAAGTCAGAGTGTGATCAAATATAGGCTTCTAGCACTGTATACTAGCTCAGATGAGCCTCCGGCCATTGGGATTTATTCACAAGAAATTAATTTTTAAATCTCCTTGTGATGCAATGGTCTGTGTTGAATGCATCTTGGGCCTGTCCATGATGTGCTAAAATTAAGCATACTGGATCAGGTGGATCCCCTTGAGAGATCTAACAATATTTTGGGATTACAGCCCACATTCATAAATAACTTTATAAGACAGGTCACACAAACATAAATCAAAAGCAACTAAAAATAAGTCAACACAGCTAAAAATTTTGAGTTGTGTCAGCTTGGATCAATAAGTCAACAAAACTCAATATTTTGAGCTGTAAGTTAACTCAGCTCATTGTTTTGAGTTTTCTCAGCTTGAATACCTTAAGTAGTCAACATAGCTTAGTATTTTGAGCTATCTCAGCTCGGTACTTTGAGTTATCTCAGCTTAAAACATTAATCTATGTTAGCTCAATCAACTTGTGCAACCATCTCACTCAATCAATTGAGCTGAAACAGTGCCTCCAATTTTACAGTGCAGGACACAGGCCAATAATGGATTAGATGTATCTGTTGAATGAGTTAAAGGAAGACTTCTCTGTGAAGTTGGCAACACTTGTAATGGACCAGCAGTGTCCAACTGGCAGGAAACAAACAATACAAAAGGTTGGCTCCCTTTTCACTAACAGAAATGAGTCCAACACAGGAGTGTGATGGGTTAAAACTTTTCTGCAGAGGCAAAACAAGGCAAGTCTCCTTTCACAAATGGGTCGTCACAGTATCTTCTTGTCAAACAAGTGCAAAGTGAAAGTTCTTCTCAAAAATGTGGGGAAAAAAATAAGCACTTCCAAGAACTAATTTGCTTTTGACTGTTGTATTCAAACAAAAACTGCTAGAAAGTTTCTTTCATCATCAGAGCACTTTCCCCTCCAGTTTTTGATAAATACTTTATAGACCAAAAAATCACATATGACCAAAATACCACATAGTTAGCATTTCTTGGAGAGCTTTTGTTATTGCAAAATCATATATCTCCATCACAGCTAAGACTGTTGTAGCCATCATGAGCAATCAAGTTTTCAAAAGGCCTTTTGCCCAAAATATTCAATGACATGTTCACATTTAATTTTAATGTTGCCCCGAGACAAACCCGTCAATCAAATAGCTTCTATGTGCCTCGCTGCAAGACCCATCTATATGAAAAATCAATCAAATTTCCAGGTGTAAAATATTGGAATAAGATTAGTCCCTTTGTTGACACAAACTGCAGCACTCAAACATATAAGAAAAGATTACAGCTTTATTTTATGAACAATTTCCACTTAGTTTGATATTTTTCTCTCTCTTAGGGCTAACAGGCATGAGTAGTATATATACAAATACTTTAGTAAAACCTACCAAAGAACAGATGCTACACAGCTGCCGCAGACGGCCTCGCTGCGCTGTCTTGTAAGATTTCCCCATCCACCCTAAGGGTGGTAAACGTGATTTGGCAGCCCTGCAATGTGAGGTCACCGTGAGCAGCTACATTAGCTTGGAGATGTACATAATTGTATTGTGTGGTATATATATATATATATATATATATATATATATATATATATATATGTAACTAAAGCAATGCACTTGCTTGATATATTTTGTTGACATATAAGATTATAATTGACTTCTTACCAAATGGATAATGCTTCACTGTGTACTTTTACTTACTATGATGTGTTAAGTTGTGAAATTGATAAAGGCACATACGCCTGCATTGGCATCAGCCTGCCATGTGTATATAGCACAATTGTGATGGAACTGTAAGTATTATTGTACATAGCTTTTGAATATGGTCAATAAATACTTACTTACTTACAATATATCATTTTGTCATTGTGTAGCTTGAGGAAATAAGCCTAATTGGTATTCGACCCAATATTTCATTCCACAATCTACGAAAGACAACCAGATTACTTCAAAACTTTGAGACACTTTAGGATTTTAATTCAAAACTTTATCAAGCCTTGGCAAAAGCTTTTATAAGTAGGATTGTAAGTAGGAAATATTTTCACTTGCAGTCAGTTAACTACAACTGACCTAAAATCTCATGGCAGGAAATAAACATAGGAACCTGATCGTGACCTGATAATGCAAAGTATGCAAGAAGCTTGATGACTCTGGACGTACTTGTCAAACTTTGCAACTTATTGGAATGACTGAGATGCATTTTAAAACCAATTCACCATCTACACATGACATTTTCAAACTGACAGACACTCAAAATTCTCCTGTACTGCAGCATAGGTGCAGGATGACAGATCAATCAAAATCTCTCACTCAATCTGTGTATTTGCGTGGCCGAAAACAGCTCCCAACAAATGTCAACATTTCACGAAAAGACCATCATGACCTTTTTCAGGTCTCAAGGAAATGTGACAGCTTATCAATAATCCCATACAACGGAAATGACAAACAGGGTCAGAAGCCAAGGCTCTGCCACAACATAATTGATTAAAATGTCATATTTTTTACAAAGACAAAGGCAGGAAATGTCTTAAAAACGGAGTACTTCATTTAAAAAATGTTATTTTAATCTCACTTGTATTCAATTGTCGTGCCCAACTTCCGACAGATAGAATGAGGAGTTTAGTTTATTATCTTGCAACAGACCAAACCCATTATGTTTATAGAAAAAAAACAATAGGTTTCACTACTACTCTGGAATTCCTGCTCAACCCCACGAGTACTAATACTTGCTTCAATACGCATGGGTTTTACAAAATATTACTTTGACTAGGAGCAAGGTAGTCACATAGGGTAAGTAGGCTTCAATCATTTTCAAAATTTTTCGCCGTAGAGCCCATCATAGTCCATTCAACTGGAAAAATGGCAGTCCTAAAAACCGTCTACCCAGATGTCAGAAGTCTTATCCTTAAGCCATTTTGTCCACCCAATTTCGACTTACTGAGGCTTCAGTGATGGGATCAGGGCAATCCTAATGACAGCCAAGGGTTTTTAGGATTTCCTCTCTAGAGCCCATCAACAACTCACTGAGTTGGGCAAGAGTATGTTGAGCCTTGGGGGATCCTATAATTACTGTATAATGGGTAGATCAAAGACACCACAGGTGCAGAATAGAGTGTGGCTAAAGGGCAGAAGTGTTGTGAAGGCCCTAACAAACGAGAAATGAACTACAACGGATTTCTAAACTGCAACCTACGAAATCTAATACTGCAGAAATTCCATGAAGGCCGGCATATCTTTGGGACCAGGAAGAATATAATGAAATCATCTGGGACTGGCACCAGTTATCATGACTAGCAATGACACAACTAGTCACAAAAACAAAGAACACTCTTGTGGCATGGTGTATACACACAGTAAGTTAGCACCTAGTGGCTAATGATATATTTAAAATTCAAGTACGACAGAGTAGCAATTTTTGTGGTAACAAGTAATGAAACATAATGATGGGCCTGCAAGTATCATCACTCTGAATTGTATCTCAATGCCTGCATGTATCTTTTCCTTCAGTTTCGTTTTACTTGCCAAATCAGGAAGAACTTTGGTACTATTGATCTGAACTTCAAAGAGATTCCATAAGAAATTTTAACACAAGATGTTTCCCCTTCTTTTATTGAGTATACCTTGCAGGCAAAGGAATCTTGCTTTGAGTTTCTCGGTCAAGATTTCTTTGATCTCATGATTTCATCTCTTTTATTCTAATTTTGGTACAAAATGTATGTATATGAAAATGCATTATTTCTCTTCTTTTAACTTTCAGAAAAAAAATATAGAACACAGTGAGAGGGTGCAAGATAGCAGACTCAAATAAAATCCAATGGAACAGATGTATCAGGAGAATGTATTCTCATCACGCACATTGGTTGCTCGTGTTTTTAAAGGAAATTGCTGTAAGTTGATCATGTTTTCCCTTCTGAAGTGGGAAAACATTCTCAGAGGCCTTCTCTGATCACAAAGAATTATTGGAATATAGATAGGACCTTCTAATTTTTCTGAATGCCATTCAATGGCGCCTACTTGAACATGTGTCTGAAATGTGCCTAATTAGAAAATGCAGGTTTGGAGAGAAAGTGGGCCAAAGCTGTATCTATGCACACAAAGGCTAGACAGTGCAGTTCTGCAGCAAGACATTTGCTGAGAAGCCACCATAGTATAGGCATCTACATGAATTTTCTAAAATAAATTTTGGTTCTAAGGTCCAGGAAATCAATGCAGTCAGTGGCTAGCCCGAATGTTTTGAGGTCAAATGTGACAGAAAATAAGAAATCACCCTCTCTGCGGTCCTAATTTGTCACACTTTACATGTGAGCAAATTGTGACTCATTTTGTGACTTTTTACAAAAATACAATTTTTCAATTCTATATAACAACCCAATTTTACAGGTCAATGAAGAGAGAAACAGTCTTGTTTCATTCAATATTTGTTCCAAGACAAATGACTTAAGTCTGCCCAACAATTCAAGCACATGCCTGATCGTAACCTTTGCATCCAATCACATTAAGAGTTCCTATCTTGCTTTTTTACTGTTCCCTTTCTCACAAAGTTGCAGTAAAGCCACACATCCAGTGTCCTCTTTGCTTTTATATGTTTCCACTTGTTCATGTATTATGTAATTCCTTCAAACTTCACTGCTCTCCTTCAAGTCTCATGTCAACATGATTATGATTTTCTGCTGCAGGAAATATATTCCTGCAGTCCTTATTTTTGAAAAAAGTATCTGGGAAGAAAAACACTGCATGTTATAATTGTTCTATACTCCCAATGATGAGAATCCTTGCTGCATGTTTTTTGTAATTCAAGAAACAAGATCAAAAGCATGTTTGCTCTGTTTTTCCTACTAAGTAGTAAAAACAAGACTTAAAGACTACAAGACCAAGGAACCCTTGGAAACCTCCACACTTCACTGCTCTCCTTCAAGCCTCATATTATCGTGATTAAGATTTTCGGGTGCAGGAAATATTTTCTAAAAGTCAAAAGTATTTGGGAAATATGCCACAAAATACAATCACAACAACACAAATGTACAAACCAGTCACATGCTCTTTATTTGGGACACATTGAAATACACTGTAAGAAATTAGCGTGTTTTTGCGGCTTAAAGAACTGTAAATTTATTGTTGTTTTAGCAGTATTTTTTTATACAGACTTTGTCTGGGAATTTACAGTTCTTTGTCAGTTACAAAGCTGGCTCCATTAAAATGTTTACTGCAACATGTCATTTTACATTGGTTCACGTTGATGAACAATTACTTCAACCGTTAATTTACTGGGGCAACTTGTAATATGTAGACAAAACATTTGAATTGGCTAAACAATCAATACATCTGGTAAGATTATATGGACTTCAACCACGGAACATGTTGCGCCATCTATAATATATGCTTTACACAGCTGTTAATCAAACTTAATTTATAACTTATCTGAAGGTAAGGGAACATTCTCATTCATATGATCTTAAAGATGTTGTCATTATGCAAATGTTATAATATCTATTTGTGACATTGACATTTGTGTGAGTCTTATGATGTGTTCTAAAGAATGACACTATTAAAACCAAAATAACCCAAGCGCAGTCTGCATAAATACGACATACTTCTGCAAACTTGACACCTGCTTCTTTTGGAAAATATCCCTCAATTTTATGGCTACAATCTGAGCGCAAATGTGTGCGAATTGATTGCTGGGTATAATTGATGGACTTACTTCCCTGCTGTCACGCAAGAGATGGGCAAGGCCGAGTCTGGAGTCAGTGGCTTTCTCAGCCGATTCTAGCTTCGGCACATCCCTGCAGCTATGCGACAGTTAAATCACATGCTAAGTCTGTTGTTTCAAACTTATGCAAAATTTAAAATAACGGAGTCTATCCGTATTTTTACAGTAGATTCTACAGCTCCTTCCATACTTTACTTTCTATGTTTGACAGTTGACATAAAAGTAAATATACTTTAAATAAACTGTTTTATATATGTACATTATACCGTAATATCACTTAGTTGAATCCGCCAAATTACAGTTCAATGTACCAATCTGCATTTTACGGTTCATTGTCCTGTTCAGGTTTTTGAGTACTTTCAAGGATCTTAGAGCTGGAACAAAGTTGCCAGTTAATTTAACTGTAAAATTTAACGGGAATTGTTTGCAGTGTAATTCTGGACCAATATTAGTGTATCATCATATGTTTCAAGGCTATTATACAACCAGTTTTAGCTCTTAAACTGTGAAAGACCCTCAATATACCAGTCATGGATCCCTCAGTAACAAAAACCATCAAGGAACCAAGCAACTGTCTCCTCAGGCTTCATGATTCTTATACTTTATCCTTTCTGTCCACAAAGAGTGACTTGCAGAGGCTTAAGTGATGACATTAGGGCAATCCTGATGACAGCCAAGGGTTCTAAGGATTCCCTCTCATGAGCCCGGTAAAAACCCTGAGAGTTAAGTAAGAATACGCTAGACCTTGGGGGTAGGAGAAGATTTGGTCATTACGGTGTAATGGGGCAGATTGTGCCAAAGCCTCACAGGTCCTGAATAGAAAGAGGCTGGAGGGCTGGAGTGACCTCACCAAGTGAAAAGCCTCTAATCTGAAGCAACTGAAGGTTTCTAAACAGCCACTTTTCTTTCTGGTTCACATCGGCTATGCTGAGCCTGTACATTCAGTCCTCCTTATCGTAGCTGCACAGTATATATACATATGTACAGTGTAGTAGTACAGTGTTTGCTATTTTTATGTGCAATATTTTTAAAAGTCTTCAATTTTCTTCCTTTTATCGAAAGCTGAAAAGTGAAATTATGTGTCCGTGACCCTTTTACGGCAAGGTAGGAATTGGAGTCACTATGTGAAACTTGTTTCTGTAGAACTGAAAACTGTGGAAAAAGGGGGAATGTTTTCTGGAGGCCCTCATGTCCTGCCTTGCTTGTCATGAGTCTTTTATAAATTGGCAAATCAGATATTTACATTACAATAGTAGGACGTGATTTCAGGCCAGCATAGAAATCCTGGACCACTAGCCTTCACTCAAATTCACATTTTGTTCGGAAATTTTTCCAGAAGGTGAAGTTCAAGTAAATTATTTCTCTGCTGTAGGATTTCTACAATACATGTATATGTGCAACAGTAAACAAGGATACACTCATACATAGAATCAATATTTATTGGGCAAATGCAGTTTAGTAGGGTAAGGGGGCAAGCAATTCCCAAAGGCTATCAGCCACACCTTCACCCCCAAGGGCTATGCCATTCATGATGCTTATCTCTCCTTGTTCAGGCTACATTGTCATTCTGCCACCAATAGGGAAATGTTTGTCTGAATTGCCTTTGATAGCACTTGCCTATGGTCATATTGCTCATAGTAAAACCAGCTCCTGTTACTTTTATTGCAGTATCATTTAAACAACGTATCCGCTGGAAAAAAAAGAATGGCAATGTTTGTATTGATAGCAGTTACAAAGAAGCGCAGAAGGTTTCACAGTGTATAAAACGACAATTTCAAATTGACAAGAATGTTTTGAGTTAAGTTTCAATGCATCAGGACATAACAGCTCGTCGCTTTGTTTGATCCATGTGTGTCTATAACAAAAACTGAAAATCAATGCCACAGCTTTTACAAACTATACAAAAGCAAGATTCCAAACACACATACAAGATATGATTGAAACTCACCAGCCACCACCCAAAATTTGTTTGTAGTTCTGATCAAGGATTTTCCACGATTTTCAGGAATAAAGAGAGGTACTCACCGGCGAGCAAAAAATAAAGCCAATCAATTTATATAATACAAATTCAACACAGTAATACAAACAAATACTAATTCAAAGAAAATTCAAAGAAGATGACAAAATAATATGTAATCTAGCGAACCAGGAGAGAGCGGTAAGCAGGTCTAGACTAGGGCAACACTGTTGTATTGCTAATTTCGTATGTTTTTGTGTCATTTTTGCCAGCCGCAAGGGGCACCACCTTCTTCTAGTTCACAATGCAGCAGCAAGCCCCTGTCGAATTTTTGAGACGTTCACAAACGAAAACTTGCTTGTGTGCCATGGTAATAATGACGTGGTGCCTGTCCGTCCTATTAACATAATTTTTAAAAGCTTAAGCAGGCACTGTTGTATCATTAACATGTCAAACCTTTGGAAAACGATGAAACTGACTTGATTCCACACAATGCCCTGACTATTAACCGAACTCAGGTCGTTCATACCAAACCAACTAACACCTGCAGAAGCAAACTTCTGGCTCCTAAGGACAAAATTAGGTCCCTGGAGAAGACTGGCGCGGTATATATCATCCACTGCAACAATTGTCCATCTCACCACATTGGCGACACAGAAAAGATCTCAAGAAAAGCGTCTCTTAGAGCACAGCAGAGAACCATTTACAGTAGCATGCCATATGAAAGACCATCACCACCAGTTCAAACCACAAAATGTCAGTATCATGGACAGTGAAGCACGATGGTTCGAGAGAGGTGCAAAGGAATCTATTGACGTCGTAGCCTCTGGATCATGTCTCGACAGAGACCAAGGGCAACACCACCTGCTTGCTGCCTACAACTCCTTGATTCGGTCACATGACTTGGGATTTAGTCCCTTGTCATGTGACTGACACCTTCCAACTGACCCAACACCTGATTCAGGCTGAAGAAGTGACCTGGAAGGGTCACGAAAGCTCCAGGTGAGCAATACCTTTGTTGAGTGACACGATTAAAATTCATTTTTCAATCATTTTAGACACACAAGAATTGTCCGGGAATCAATAAAGTAGCTTTTTATATTTATTTCATAAATTCATATATGCATGTGGAAAATAGACAGTTAGTTACATGTATCAGTTAAGAGTTCCCCCCATGGCCTAATTGGTAAGTGCGCTTGTCAACTGGCTTTGAGGGCGTGGGTTCAAATCTCACCCCGGGAACTCACTTTAGTCCGAGCCTAAAGGACATTAAATGGAGGCGGGTTGTATCCAGTATTCTGCTGTCAACATTATAACTCATCATCGTATGATGGCAAATTGATCTCTCCAAATAGACAAAACAAATTTTGAAATCAGATTACAACTGCACGCAGAGGCTTACTGAAAGAGAAGCCCATTTCTTCCATTAGATGTCATTAAAATGTCATTAAGGTTTTATTTTTCAGACTAATGGAATATAAAAAAGTAAAACTGCCTGGTAAAGTGTACCAGACAATTTCATTTAAAACTTCATATTGGATTTTAAACTTTTGTCAGAATATGAAGTTAATTTTTTCCCAATTTGGATTACTTTTTGTCTTCACTGCAACCTAAATTGGAGCAAGACAATAATACGCCATAAGACATATCTTTGTAATCACTGCCTTTGGCTATGCCAAAAGCCAGACATCAACAAAGGTCCCTCATTAAATTTTGGAGAAGGAAAATGTTATAAAGTAACAAAAATCACAGACCAAGGACAAGCTACAAGGTTGGCAACAATAAAAGAAAAAGTACATTAAACTCCATTATCTAAAGACAAAACTCGGTGTTGGGGATGATGGTGACTTTTTAAAAGACCAAACATTTTTTATTTGATTCGGAGGCTGCATGCACCAGCTTTAGATCTATATATATATATCTATAGCTCTTACAAATGACTAGTTGACTATTTACATTTATTTGAACTGTATGGTGCTTGAATCTGCCCACAATAACAATGTGCACACTGCACTATTTTTTCAACAGAATTATCTTCACCAATAATTATTATCATTCATTCTTGTTAGTAGTTCTAATCATTTCAATACCATGACTTCCCTCTTTAATCATATTCGAGATGTTGATCAAGAACTATTCATGTACCACTTTATTTTGGTGCAAATCCCTTCAGACAACTTGAACTCAAGTTACAACCAATGTGAGAAAGAGGGAACTATGTTGTTGTTATTGATTTGTGAGGGAATCCTCTTGGCTTGCAAACAAAGTCAATCAAGACATTTGGCAGCCATTCTCTGAGCAAAAGAGACGTCCAGGGCAAAGCAATCAAGTAGTATCGGAAAGCAATACACCGCAATATATAGAAAGCACAACCTAATGACAAGTATATCTACTGGATCTAAGCAATGTACTACAAATCTATGATATTGTGTGCCAGTCTTTGATTCTGCATGAATCACTTTACGATGAGAAAGACAGTTATCTGGGACAAAAACTTGATGACATTTTAATGACTTTTGTCTATTTATTGTCTATCGTCTATTTGGCACTGGAACACAGTAAAATCAATCAATAAAATCATTTATTCAAACTCATTTAAAATAAACCACTTAATGGTATGTTATCCATTCCTATATCCAAAGAAAACCATCGAAACCTGCATGGCATTGTATAACATTCACACCCCGATTCCACATAATTCCCAATCGGTCAAGTACCAAAATGATGCACAATAAAACAGCCACTATCAACCCCACTGCGTAAATGTGTGGCATACCAGAAGATGCAAGCCAATGCTGAGAATGTGAACTCATGCATAAATGACAAGGAGGGTTTTCCAGACTTTTCCTATTGCTATTCACAATATTGCCTTTGAAGAGCTCCTACGGCTTGCATTGTACAAATGTACTTCGCTTGTTTGAGTATCAAGAGTGTCTGAGAAGTCATCTTCTCCAATATAACATACTAAATATATAGGCCTTCAGATGGTGTAAATACACCCCCATTGGAGACAATTGCTTGAATGAGTGGAAAACAGCATAGCTTTCCAGCCAGACAAATGGCAGTCCTTACAACTTACAAGTGTCTTAGTGTCTTGCTCGGTCTTGTAAGTCTTAGCTTGAAGCCATTCCGTACACCCAATTCTGACCAACCGAAGCTTCAGTGATGGGCTCAGGGCAACCCTAATGACAGCCAAGGGTTCTGAGGATTTCCTCTCATGAGTGAGTTGAGCCCATCAGCAACCCCCAAGAGTCGAGCAAGAATATGCTAAGCCTTGGGAACCACACAAAATCAGATCATTATCCCAAAATGGGAAGATTACATCAAAGGCTTACAGGTCCAGAATAGAGTGTAGCAGGAGAGCACCAGAACCGTAAACATAGATATATGTTACAAGATAAAGGCCTCTAATCTTTACAAAGCACAATCTTCAATGTTTGATTTATCACTACAGTTCCATTAACATAATTAAGGCCATGATCTTTTTGACCAGGTCCATACAAGAAATAGACATATCTCTCCAAACAGCGAACAGACAAAACAAATATTGAAATCAGATAACAACTGTTTGCAGAATTATGGCAGAGGCTTACAAATAGAGAAGCCTATTTCTTCCATTAGATGTCATTAAAATGTCATCAAGTTTTCATTTCAGAATAATGGAATATAAACAACTAAAAATGCCTGGTAAAGTGTACAAGACAATTTCATTTAAAACTTCATATTGGATCTTAATATTAAGTTAAATTCCAAAATTGGATTACATTTTGTTTTCACTGCAACCTAAATTGGAGCAAGACAATATTACTCCATAAGACACATCTTTGTAATCACTGCCTTTGGCTATGCCAAAAGCCAGACATCAAAAAGGTTCCATCATTAAATTTTGGAGAAGGAAAATGTTATAAAGTAATAAAAATCACAGACCAAGGATAGGCTTTAAAGGTTGACAACAATCAAAGAAAAAGTACATTAAACTCCATCATCCAAAGGCAAGGTGTTGGGGATGATGGTGACTTTTTAAAAGACCAAATATTTTTTAATTGATTCGGAGGCTGCATGCGCCAGCTGTAGATCTATATATATATCTATAGCTCTTACAAATGACTAGTTGACTACTTACATTTATTTGAACTGTCATGGTTCAGAATCTGCCCACAATAACAATGTGCACACTGCACTATTTTTTCAACAGAATTATCTTCACCAATAATTATTATCATTCATTCTTGTTAGTAGTTCTAATCATTTCAATACCATGACTTCCCTCTTTAATCAAATTCGAGATGTTGATCAAGAACTATTCATGTCCTACATTACTTTGGCGCAGTTCACTTCAGACAACCTAAACTCAAGTTACAACCAAGGTAAAACATAGGCTGCGCAGCAGCAAACCTTCAGCGAATAACACCTTTAGAAGATTACAATAATATCATAAAATTGGTGTGTTTACGAAATTGCTTATAGGTATGCAATAGCGGTCGAGTAGTGGCCTTCAATTATCTCTATTTGCCCGCTGCCCTGCCATCTTCCCATCTGCTTGCCAGGATTTGTAAAATCAGGAAAAGGCCTCATTAGAGTAATTTACGCATATCATGGTATAGTTTCATGCATGTATAAAAGTATGGGTTATGAGGTGTCGGTTGAAAACCAAAAAATGGAATACTGTTATAATTTTCTGAAGTTTTTCCAATGATTCATAAAGTGTTATACGCATCAAAAAGCACTGCTACATTGCATAGGTGATTTTTTTATAAAATTGCATTACTGTATATGCAATTGTGGACAAGTTTTGGCTCCGACATAAAAAAAATTATTTTAAATATTTTTTCTCAATATTACACTATAGAATAGCCATCTGTCAGACCATGAAAAGGCATAAATAGACCATATAAGCCACATGTGTACCAAACTTCATCCATGTATATGGAATAGTGACCGGATGCTGGGCCAGAAACAAAACATAAATTTTTATTATTTTTTTCAATATTTCAAAAAGTATATAATATTTTCCATCAGACCTTTCAAAAGGCACAACTGGACCATATTGACTATATGTGTACCAAACTTTATCCATGTTCATGAAATAGTGACCGAGTCTTAGCCCAAATAACAAAAAAACATGTTTTTATATTTTTTCTCATTTTTTCAAAAAGTATAGAATATCTGTCAATGAGACCATCAAAAGGCACAACTAGACCATATAGGCCACATGTGTACCAAATTTCATCCATGCACATGCAATAATGACCGAACCTTGGCCCGGAATGAAAAATAATAATTTTTATACTTTGTTAATTATTTCAAAAAGTATTTAAGATCTATTCATCAGACCATCAAAAGGCACAACTAGACCATACAGGCTAGATGTGTACCAAATTTCATCCACATACATTCAATAGAGGCCGAGTGCCGGGCCGGAAACGATCTATCCGCCCGGCGGACGGACAGCATTTTTACCCAAGTGATTACAATACCTTCTTCGAACTTCGTTCGCTGAAGGTAAAAAGAAGGAACTATGTTTTTGTTATTGATTTGTGAGGGAATCCTCTTGGCTTGCAAAAAAAGTCAATCAAGACATTTGGCAGCCATTCTCAGAGCAAAAGAGACGTCCAGGGCAAAGCAATCAAGTGCTATCGGAAAGCAATACACCGCAATATATAGAAAGCACAACCTAATGACAAGTATATCTACTACATCTAAGCAATGTACTACAAATCTATGATATTGTGTGCCAGTCTTTGATTCTGCATGAATCACTTTACGATGAGAAAGACAGTTATCAGGGACAACATGATGAACTGTATAGTTTTAACAGCCATGCCCTGAACAAACAAGGGAGTAGGGCCTCATGCAGATCCTTGATTGATGCTGTACAATCCAATTCGTTCCAGTTTTTAATGTGACATTTTATTTGCCCTCATTTAATTATATTTTTACTTTTAATTAATTTTTCTAAACTTTTTAAATAATCTTATTTTTTAATTGTTTTAAAGATTTCAGTGATACTAGCCTAAGGCTGAAGTTTATCAAACCGAAAAGAAATAAAAATTGTCTATTGCCTATTATTGTATATTGTCTATTTTCCAATGGAACACAATAAATCATTTATTCAACCACATTTAAAATAACCACTTTTTAAATGGTGTGGTGTCCATTCCTATATCCAAAGAAAACCATCGAAACCTACATGGCATTGTATAACATTCATCCGGATTCCATACAATTCCCAATCGGTCAAGTACCAAAATGATGAACAATAAAACAGGCACTATCAACCCTACTGCGTAAATGTGTGGCATACCACAAGATTCAAAGCAATGCTGGGATTGTGAGCTCATGCATAAATGACAAGGAGGGTTTTCCAGACTTTTCCGATTGCTATTCACAATATTGCCTTTGAGCAGCTCCTGCGTCTTGCTAGCTTTGTACAAATGTATTTCGCTTGTTTGAGTATCAAGAGTGTCTGAGAAGTAATCTTCTCCAATATAACATACTAAATATTATATAGGCCTTCAGATGGTGTAAATACACCCACATTGGAGACAATTGCTTGAATGAGTGGAACACAGCATAGACTGGCCCATCACAGACTTCCCAGCCAGACAAATGGCAGTCCTTACCACTTACAAGTGTCTTAGTGTCTTGCTCGGTCTTGTAAGTCTTAGCCTTAAGCCATTTCGTACACCCAATTCTGACCGACTGAGGCTTCAGTGATGGGATAAGGACAATCCTTATGACAGGCAAGGGTTCTGGGGATTTCCTCTCATGAGTGAGTTGAGCCCATCAGCAACCCTCAAGAGTCGAGCAAGAATATGCTAAGCCTTGGGAACCACATAAAATCAGATCATTATCCCAAAATGGGAAGATTACATCAAAGGCTTATAGGTCCAGAATATAGTGTAGCAGGAGAGCACCAGAACCGTAAACATAGATATATGTTACAAGATAAAGGCCTCTAATCTTTACAAAGCACAATCTTCAATGTTTGATTTATCACTACATAGCGGGGCAGATTTGTCATGAATAGGGGAGTAATAGTGCATTTATACATAGAAGCATGAAACTTGGCACACATTTCAAAAACGTCTTAAAGAAAATATTTAGATAGGGAGCCACTTCAGATTTGACCTGGTTGACCCATGGCAGCCATTTTCCAAAATGGCGGCTAATTTTCTCATTTTCCTGCTTTCTGTGAAGTGCCTATTGTATTAAAGTATCGAAACAGTGCTCATTATTCCTTCTACAGATCTAAAGAACATTATCAATTGATTTCTGGATTGAACTGAGGAATTTTAGGGTAGTCAGGGTCCATTTTGTTAGAACTGTTGAAGAAAATGTATCATTTTCGCGGTTTCCCATAGTTTCATGGAATCTCTATTGATTTTAAAACTGACTACATATTTGAATTCCTTGTAAGAAGAGCTTTCAAATGAATGGTCGCATCAATAATTTCCGTGAATTTTTTGTCAAAATTAAAGAAAAAACAAAATCTTCAAAAATCATTTTATTTTCATTTTTTCCATTTTCGCACCAAACATACCCATTGATGCGGGTACTCATTTGAAAGCTCTTCTTACAAGGAATTCAAATATGTAACTTAATTTGAGATTTATAGAGAATTGGTGCAACCATCCGTAACCGCGAAATCCAGTGTTTGAATCAATATTTCTAGCAAAAAGGATTCCAACAAGCCCAAAAATAGACCAAGGCTACCAAAAAATGTTGTAGTAACGTACAGTTACGTACTGAATACTTAAAGAAGCAATAAAAAACAATATTTATGTGTATTCTATTTGTAGGAACTACACAGAAAGCAGCAAAATGGAAGAATTTACCGCCATTTTGGAAAATGGCTGCCAATAGCCACCTAAGCTAAATCTGAAGTGGCTATCTATCCAAATATGTTTGTATAGATGTTTTTTAAGTGTGCGCCAAGTTTCATGCTTCTATGTATAAATGCACTATTTTTTTACATACCTGCCCCGCTATACAGTTCCATTAACACAATTAAGGCCATGATCTTTTTGACCAGGATCATACAACAAATAGATATATATAGACAGATAGATATAGATGGATTATAAATAGATGATAGATGTGGAAAGTCCAGTTCTCGGCACACACAAGGGTTGCTTGCAGACACGGGAAGAAGAGTGTAGAGTCCTCAGCAATCAACATGTCTAACATTTATACTTGAGGACCTTTCATTTCACAGATTCAGTGGAACATGCACACGTGACTGGTTTAATATCTCCTCCAATGGCATCCACCCAGCAATCCCAGCATGTTGCTCATAATTGGAATGATTTTTTTAGATTTTAAAATTCATCTCCCTAGATTCGAACGCATGCAAATATATAGGCACAGTTATCCTAAAGTGGTTAAGTCATTTTACTGATATTATTGTGTGAACTCTGAACATGAGTTCCATAACTAGTTTTAATCAACTAAACAGACGTTACAACATGACAACATTTTTTGCCAGAAACCCAGTTAGAAGGTAAGTTATAGGAGCAAACTACGTTAGGACAACTAGTGTTAAGCGTTCATACAATCTGGCACTGGAGTTGAGCGCTCAATCTTCTAAATACCAAAATATTACTTGGTGACTGCAAGAGTACAGATTTGAAGATACATTTGCAAGAAGCAAGTTAATTCATTTCTGCATTTACCTTCAGGGTGTCATTAATTAGATACACATGCACCATAGAATGGAAATACAAGGCCACCAAGAAATATCTCGAAATATAAGTTGAGGGGCAATTCAGATGAAATTGGCTCAAACGTCAAATGGGCCATAATAAAGAAGAATTTCTGTGATTGGAGGCAGAGGCCAGTCCCATCGATTTACTGGGAAACTGTCAGGGAGGTCTGAGATTTATGTGTTTCTTCTGACAAGAGCTATTTTGCCTAAAAAATGAGAACTTTTAATCTTAAGTCATGCCATTCTATCTAAGACTCGATTCAGTTTGATGTATGACCTGATGGACAAATGACCTCTACCATTAAATCAAGGGCATCAATTTATAACCACTAGTGGCCTTTGGTCAGAGACCTCAGCTTTATAAGACTGATTCAACGATTGGCTTTGAAAAAGCAGTAAAGCTCTAATCAGTCTTAACCATAAGGCACATTTACATATATTAGTTTGACACCAATTTTGAGGTTTGACATCGGTCAGGATCTAACTAACGAAGTGCATGTAAGAATCCGAAAATGTGGTGACTGGTGACTGACTGATTAGACCTGATGCACTCTTTAACTATAGGAGAATTAATTTTTGAATCACTATAATGAGTCAATTAATGAAACATGAAACAGCAATTTCCGTGCAATTAAGGCATCCACAATCAAACCACTAGGACCAAATTTAATGATAGTCTTATTTACAATAGCTCACTGACAGCAAGATTCCACAAGCACTTTTTATCTTGCACTTAATAGTCTCATAGGATCCCATTTTGCAACAATGTCCATCGCAATATCAATGATTTTCTGTCAGTTTTTTTCTGACAGATTTCTGTTGATATTGATCGAGCTTCCAACAGCTTGACAGATAAGTGTAAATTTAGACACATAGACACACATGGCAGTTTCCGTCTTTTATTGAGAGCTGTGCATATACAGGAATGAAGCTTTGCAATTCTTTGTCAATAATTCAGTGATGTAGTCGAGGCCGGGACATCCGAGGCCAAGACCGAGACCGAGGCATGAACCTCCGAGAACAAGGCGAGGCCGAGGCCATCAAAATATGGCCTCGAGGCCGGCCTCGAGGACGAGGCCGGTTCCGAGGCCACCATCACTCACCCAAAGACACCCGAGACCGAGGTAAGGCCAAGGATTTGCCATCCGAGACCGAGCCAAGGCCGAGGCCATCAAAATAAGGCCCCGAGGCCAGCCTCGAGACCTCCAACACTGGTCAATATCGCTTTCATTTATTTTTCTTTTATTCAGTGGTCAGATCCGAAAGGTACATTATTTCTCTTGAATTTGTGAAAAATATTTACACCCCAAGGATTGCAAGATGGCAGACTCAAATTAAATCACAAGGAATACATGTTTTCTGAGACTGTATATTAATCAATAGTTTTAATTACGTAACTAAATTCATGTAACTACATGACAAATGTTTTTGCCAGTAACCCAGTTCGAAGATAAGCAATAGGAGTTAAACCATTTTAGGTTAACCCTTGTCAAGCATTCATACAATCTGGTACAATGACCAGTGCAATACAACACAATCAAATCAACTCCCAGGACATGTGTTTCTGATACAGTATTCTCATCACATACTCCGGCATTCGTATTTCAAAGACATCGTGCACAATAAGTCGATCCTGCTGTTCCCTTGAGGGGTGAGAACCAGTGTGCTGTCGATTTCACTGGTGTCCAGTCATTGATGTATGCCTATGCCTGTTGACTGATGTTGTCCTCCAATTACAAAGAATTGCCAGAACAGAAAAAGGGTAGGTAAGAGTTATGTGAGATTCACATTGGTTTCTTTTCAGCTCTGGTGAAATGCAGGCTTGCTTGTTTATTTTACAATGCATTAATGCGATTAGACAACAGCTGTTAGTCTGTCTATACTTCATAGATAATTTTCTTCATCTTTAACTCTCTTGGGATGACCATGTGGTTGGAACCATTGCTCAAGGCCCGTTGTCTTCCTCCAGCTTTGTTGTAATGGCCCCAGTGGGTTGGCATCAGATATAATTTATTACTTGAACACTTCTTGGCATAACTTTGAAGAGCAGAAGGTGGCGATAAGTTATTTCAGTAAGACATTCTTTCGAAACTAAACTTTCTGTGATCTCGTAGTGGGTGCATAAGTTATGTGGAAATGCCTACCAATGTGCTGCTGGGATGTGTTGATGGTGACTATAACACTTAAAAACATAGCCTGATCGATGTGCTTATTTTTGGATATAAGCAGGTGAGAGGATATTTGATTTCTCACCAACAGATGCCCCCGATTTAGACCAACTCACAAAATTGAAAACAGGGAAGACAAATCCAACAGTCCTAATCTAACAAACCTATTTCTGTCCAAAATGTGTCACAATCTAAAATGTCCAGTGCCCACTTCCTTAAATGTCTCGGGAAGGTCAAAGGAACTCGTTTCTGGTTTGCATTCCTGGTAATCGTGGTTAATAGACTCTTTGAATGCAAAGGGATATCCTCAATTAGGAGAACATCGGCCAGTCCATGTCCATACTGTACAGAGTAGGAAGTGTCTAGACAATTTTTATTCCTTAAATGTCTTCTGTAAAGGCCATATAGCTGCAACTTGGTAGCTGTTCCATCTGCTTTTAGAGAAGCTTCTGTGATTTGGTCAAATGAAATCTTCAGTGAATCAAGCAGGTTTCTGGCAAATTGGCTACTTATCAGATGTCTTCCAAATGTGCCTAATTTTAAAATACAGGTTTGGAGAGAAATGTGTCATTCGCAAACCAAGGAGTTTGACATAGTACCAGACACAGACTAGATTCTTTGTATCTATGTCTTAACCTATGAAAAAAAACTTATATGTAAGTTATCTTAACAGCAAATCGATTCATCAAGGTAAGGAAAACCTACTGCGAAACTTTTCCCGTGTGAAACGTCATCAAAGATCGTGTACATCATTTTCAATGCAAAAGTTGCCCTAAAAACCTTAATAAACATCCGATTTTCAAAATTTAAAAACCTGCATATATCAAGTAAACTCCTCCGCATTCAATGCACCTATTCATTTTGCTTTATTTGCAATATTAAGCTCGCAAAAGGCGTTTCAGCGCAGGATGCAAAGTTTCTAAAACCCAGTGAGAACAACATACCAGTGGCAAATCCAGGATTATTTTTGGAGGGGGGATATTTGCAATTTTTTTTTTAATAAATGAAGTTTACTTTTTTTTCACACATCTTTATAGTTGTGTCAGATTTTCATGAAACAAAGGCGGATGGTAATTTTTTTTCTATGGGCAACTCTTCATAGAAATGCCTGCTTTTAGATATTAAGACTTTTTTTTTATTACACGCCTTATGCCCTCAGGTTCATGGTAAGATCAATGCAGTACCCTTTTTTAAGGGTACTTTTCTTGTTACACTAGTAGTGAATGTATGCCTTTAAATCAGCTTTTAAGTTAAACAAGCAAATCTCCCGGATATGCAGTATGTGCAGGCCCTAATTAGGCTCACCTCTTAGAACTGAATAGGCTTTTGTAGAATATCTTCTCGTAATTTATACTCCTCGTTATTTTGTCCAGCTGAACTCTTCTCAGCTTATGCAGCTCATAGAGCATTCAAGAGACACATATTTAATCTTTCCTCTGGGCTGGACCATGAGGTCAAAAGCAAGCACATTCACTTCCTGTGTGGGTCATCTCCCAGTTAACAGAAGCATGACTCTGCAAAAACAGTATCCTTATTATTCCTAGCAGCAGGGTAGACCATCATTTTAAAAACAGGAAAGTCCCTTTTTCTTGTGTTTTTCAGCATTTGCTTAAGTCTTAATAAGGAGGTACATGGTTTAGAAAGCTTATTCGGTTCAGTGAAACGAGCACCTTTAGCGTTTAGGAGCTGAGGGTCAAAAAAGTGACATCAACTTGTTCTGTGCAAGTTTTCAAAGGAATTCATTGATCCTCAGAGAGAACAGCGAAAAGGCCGCAGTCATATATGTACCACATACAATGTACTGAAGCTTCAACAGCTGCCATCCTAGCGGACCAAATGGTCTGGCTTTTATCGACTATTAAATACACCAGGCGACAGAAATAAAGTGCTGGTCTTGTACCCATCACACATGGCATTCAAAGTATTTGAAAATTGGTGAAATTATCAATAACTTGCAATAACTTAGTATTTACTTGCATCAAAAGTGACCTGATTATGCTTGATCCACTTTGTTTATATTTTTGTTTCAACATTTACTTTCTTTGCATCGCTTTCATCTGCCAAGAAACTGGATTGGAATAGCTTTGTTTTCACTGAACTAAAAACTTTGGTTTGAATGGTGAAAACCATCAAACCATCATAGTAACTAACACTTAAAAGCACCTTTTTTATCAGAGATCAAAGAGGGTGTGATCAGGTCAGTGATGTATTGGATTAAATACAGCTTGTAATCAATACTTCATCACAGTCAATCAGTAAATCGCCAAATAATCATCAAGAACTGGTCAAACAAGTGCAACCATACATGGTCAATACCAATTTCGGATTATTTGGCTGATGGTTAAAAACACTTCCGCTGGTTTATGGACAATGATTGTAGATAATTATTGATTGCAAGTTGTTTTGAGAAAATAAGATCTGTTCCTCGGACAACTTGCTTGGCGAAACAACCTTGTGATCCATCATTTAGTCCTCAAAACAGTTGATCACTTGGTTGATGTGCTATCTCCCAGAAACAGTAACTATGCAGTCTCAGAAGACATCCAAAGAATGGAAGGCTTTTACTTTTCACAATGAGGGATGGATGGATGATTGGGGCTATTCATGTCCTGTATTTACGCACTTGATAGGCAAATTAGGACAGGAGGAGGACACAGCAATGAGGTGAAGGATGATTGAAACAGCCATCCGACATATGCCCAGGTGACCCGGAAAGAGCTGGACTTGAACCCTGGGCCCAGTGAATGGCAGCAAAACAGGCTATTACTAGACCAACTGTAGGATCTCCAGAGTACTATTTTTGTCTTAGACTCAGAGGCAAAGTTCTATGAATGCACAAATAATGTCTCCTACAAATAATTCATCAAAGAACTGATTAAAATGTCTCCCGGGGCCTGGACAATTCAATGTTTTGACTGATCATGAAAATTATTCAGAATTTTTCTAAAAGCTGTTGCAAGGTGCACAGCAATTCTTTAACTGAAATACCTCAATAGTTTGTTCATTGATACCTATACCACAGGATATGATATGAAGTGATTCAAGAATAAGTGGAGCAATTGCCACAAACTTATGATAAAAAAATCATGGACCTCACAAAACAACAATCAATATTACAAGAATCCGCGGATTCAAAACCGACCTAGCGCAATGAAATTGAAGGTGCCATTGCTTAAACCACTGAGCAACTGATATTGGAAGATAGGAGAAATAGTTGATTGGAAGATGCTAGACTATTAGTATAGAAGCAATGCAGTTTGAACAGATTTCTAAAAAAAAGGAAAGATGGCTGTCAAAATGGCCGCCATCTTTGATTTCTCACCACGTTACTCATCCATACCCACAGGCCAATACCTGTACCAAATTTCATAACTGTAAGTGAAATATTAAGGTCACAATGGTCAGTTCAAGCAGGGTTCCCACAAAATTTTACGACGGGAATTCCATAACTTTTCCATGACTTTCCATGACCAAATTTCGGATTTTCCATGACCGATGCTTTACCCGTTGAGGTCGAGATTCACTCCGAAACGAATTCACGTGATGACCATCGTTCACTGTCCGGCCATCCAATCAACCATCCGACTACCATAAGCTCCCAAATGTGTTAAATTTTAGCGCGAATCGTAGTCAAAATGTGAATTTTCCATGACTTTTCAAAATATTTTGAATTTCCATGACTTTTCCATGACTTTCCATGACCACTATTTTTTCCATGACTTTCCCTGACTTTCCATGACTGTGGGAACCCTGTCAAGAATGAAGAAAGATGGCTGCCAAAATGGCTGCCACAAAGTGGCTGCCATCTTGGATTTCTCAACATGTTCCCGTCTGATACCCACAGTAGGGTGTTTCAGCTGCCCCCAATACTTTCTGATCCTGCTTGACCTTGGTCTGGTATTGCAGTTTATATAGCAAAAGTCACATGTAAAATTTTGGCCCATTCTTTAAATACTTACCTTTACCAGAATTCACTTGAAGTTAATAATGTAATTCCCCATTGGCGAACTTGCAAATCCTGAAGATATTGCAAAAATCAATGAAGGAATAGATATTTTTTCCTCAATCCATAGTTTCTGAGTAAGTTTTGGGAGGGCAATTCAAATATGGAATCAGCTATTTTGTAGCAGGTCTTCCTAATGAGCTAGGAAGTGTTGAATTACCTGTACCAAATTTCATAACTCTTAAGTGAAATATTGAGGTCACAATGGCCAGTTCAAGAAATGAAGAAAGATGGCTGCCAAAATGGCGGCCATCTTCTCAACATGTCCCTGATCCATACCCACAGGCCCATACCTGTAACAAATTTTATAACTCTAAGCGAAATATTGAGGTCACTATGAGCAGTTCAATAAATTAAAAAAGATAGCTGCCAACATGGCCACCACAAAATGGCAGCCATCTTGGATTTCTCGACATGTTCCCAATCCATACCCAGAGTCCCATACCTGTACCAAGTTTCATAACTGTAGGTGAGATATTAAGGTCACAATGGGCAGTTCAAGAACGAAGAAAGATGGCTGCCAAAATGGCCGCCACAAACGGCAGCCATCTTGGATTTCTCGACATGTTCCAAATCCATACCCAGAGTACTATACCTGTACCAAATTTCATAACTGTAGGTGAAATATTATTGTCACAATGGCCAGTTCAAGAATGAAGAAGGATGGCTGCAAAAATGGCCACCACAAAATGGCCGCCATCTTGGATTTATCGACATGTTCCCAATCCATACCCAGAGTACTATACCTGTACCAAATTTCATAACTGTAGGTGAAATATAAAGGTCACAATGGGCAGTTCAAGAATGAAGAAAGATTGCTGCAAAAATGGCCGCTGCAAAAATGGCCGCTGCAAAAATGGCCGCCACAAAATGGCAGCCATCTCGGATTTCTTGACATGTTCCAAATCCATGCCAAGAGTACCATACCTGTACCAAATTTCATAACTGTAAGTGAAATATTATGGTCACAATGGGCAGTTCAAGAATGAAGAAAGATGGCTGCCAAAATGGCCACCACAAAATGGCCGCCATCTTGGATTTCTCGACATGTTCCCAATCCATACCCAGAGTGCCATACTTGTGCCAAATTTCATAACGATAAGTGAAATATTATGGTCACAATTGGCAGTTCAAGAATGAAGAAAGATGGCTTCCATGATTGCCACCACAAAATGGCCGCCATCTTGGATTTATCGACATGTTCCCAATCCATACCCAGAGTCCCATACTTGTACCAAATTTTATAACTGTAAGTGAAATATTATGGTCACAATGGGCAGTTCAAGAATGAAGAAAGATGGCTGCCAAAATGGCCACCACAAAATGGCCGCCATCTTGGATTTCTCAACATGTTTCCAATCCATACCCAGAGTCCCATACTTGTACCAAATTTCATAACTGTAAGTGAAATATTATTGTCACAATGGCCAGTTCAAGAATGAAGAAGGATGGCTGCCAAAATGACCACCACAAAATGGCCGCCATCTTAGATTTCCCGACATGTTCCCAATCCATACCCACAGTACCATACCTGTACCAAATTTCATAACTGTAGGTGAAATATTAAGGTCACAATGGGCAGTTCAAGAATGAAGAAGGATGGCTGCCAAAATGACCACCACAAAATGGCCGCCATCTTGGATTTCTCGACATGTTCCCAATCCATACCCAGAGTACCATACCTGTACCAAATTTCATAACTGTAAGTGAAATATTAAGGTCACAATGGGCAGTTCAAGAATGAAGAAAGATGGCTGCCAAAATGGCCACCACAAAATGGCCGCCATCTTGGATTTCTCGACATGTTCCCAATCCATACCCAGAGGCCCATACCTGTACCAAATTTTATAACTATAAGTGAAAACTAGATTTCGATAACCGCTAGCGGTAATAAAACTTCACCGAGCAGTTGGTGAAAATAGTCTAAATATGTTTAAGTATAAAAATAAACAAGTATACGAACAAGTATATGAAGATATATTGTACATGTTTAAGCAGCTTGCTCAGTGAATGCCCATGTTTAGTTTAGTTTATTTAGTTCAGTGGGTGAAAATAGTCTAAATGTATATAAACAAGTATATAAACAAGTATATCAACAAGTATATCAACAAGTATATAAACAAGTATATAAACAAGTATATAAACAAGTATATAAACAAGTATATAAACAAGTATATAAACAAGAATATAAACAAGATATAAAACAATATATAAAATAATATATAAAATATTATATGAATAAAATATAAAATAGTATCAAAAATATTGTATAAAATGGTACAAAAAATAGCATAAAAAATGTACCTTATTTATTTGTGATATATTGCAATGCACAAGTTAATGAAGCTAGCGGACAGCCCCCCCTTTCCCGGTGAATGCATGTTTAGCTTAGTTTATTTAGTTTAGTTTAATTTATTTAGTTTACTTTAGTTTAAAATTAGTTTATTGACATCTTTTAGGCAATTACTGCACAAATTTTAGTAATCACTGGTGTTCCAGTCTGAGTAGTCATTCGGTTAGGTGAGGAAAAGATGAATTTTTCAGGGTTGACCGATCTTTTTACCTGTTCACGACACAACAAAATGTACACAAATTAGAATAAGAGGAGAATCTGAGCTTTTCCAAAACGGCTTGTATCATTCATATGACTTTATTAGAACCCGAGATAGAGTTGATTGAAGTAATGGTAAAAATATGAAATTTCACCGAAAAATTGACTCTGAAAATATCAAGTTTTGAACTCCAAATTGCTCCCAAAGGTAAACGGTTTGAAGGAGAGACTTAAAATTGCACAAAATACTGTAAATATGTTAGGACTATATCTCGAAATATTATCAAATTTTTTGAAGACTGACTTCTTTGTCAAAAAAATGTAAATTGGTGAAATCTTGACCGAAAACATGTATTTTTCAGGGTCCGGCGATCTTTTTAACTAGCAGAGATACGTTAAAATGTATAGAAAATGAATACTAGAGGAGAATTTGGACTTTCTGAATATGCTTTCAGTTTTTCTGTAGCTTAATTAGAACCGGAGATACAGACCATCAAAGTTTGGGTGCAAGTGCAAAATTGGAAAATGAGAGGGTCAATTTTGCAGTAATTTTTTGACCTTGTGACATTTATTGTGCAATGTAGGTCAATCCGATGGACTTAAAACTTTACACATTTCTTCTAGGGTATTGCAGGACTGACCTGTGAAAAGACTGTAAAAATCCCTTTATTATTTCCTACTTAAAAAAAATTAAATATCTCAAATATCCAATTTTGTCAAATATTTGACCTTGATTTTGACCTTGAAAATACCTTTCAAGGTCAAAATCTATAATTTCTACAGATTCGCGGTGTATGACTTAGGGGGGGTCATTTCATTATTTGAACTATGTAGGATCAATATTTACCTCTCAAATTGGCAAAAATTGGCTAATTTTTCATGTCGCGCGGTATGCCGTATTTGGAATTTTTTTATAAATCAGCATGAAGAGATAAATCAATTCCGATTTCAGGGTTCCAACAATATAGCTCCTGGCTATTATAATTTAAAATATGAACCCGATATGCTGGAAATAACATAATTGTTGGAATTTTTGAAAATCGAGTGATTTGAACATTAAACAGGTCAAATGACCTTGAAAAATGAGGTTAAGGACAAATTTGAAGGTGGCTATGGAGGTTTTATGGGCATATTTGGGGGGGTTCACAATACATTTTATTGGCCTAAAATCGATATTTCAGTGTCAAGTAATCAAGGTCACCAGTTTTGACGACGCGGTTGACACTAAAAATTCCATAATTAAATAACTAAGCATGATATCATCATAAAAATGATCGCTTACCATGGATTAGTCATTTACTGTAACAATTGGCTTGAATTCTGCAATTTTCGAAGTTGCTTATATAGAGATCAGGCGCGCAAACCTCTGAGAGTAAAAATTGACCTGTATGACCTTGACCTTGACCTATACTTTTGAAAATTAGGTCAGTTTATTTAGTATAAGTCTATTATATATAGTTTATTAGGAAACTATAATTGATCAGTTAATATATGAGTAATGGTCAATTGAAATATAGAAAAAATTTATTTCAAAGGGGTCAATGACCTTGAAAAATAGGTCAGAGGTATAGGGTTACATTGGACAATTTAATTAGGTCACATAGGACTATGTACACAAATTATTTGAAAATTTTTCGAGAACATTTTTCGGAAAGAAAAATAATAATAACTAGATTCCGATAACCGCTAGCGGTAATAAAACTTCACCGAGCAGTTGGTGAAAATAGTCTAAATATGTTTAAGTATAAAAATAAACAAGTATACAAACAAGTATATGAAGGTATATTGTACATGTTTAAGCAGCTTGCTCAGTGAATGCCCATGTTTAGTTTAGTTTATTTAGTTCAGTGGGTGAAAATAGTCTAAATGTATATAAGTATATAAACAATTATATAAACAAGTATATAAACAAGTATATATATAAGCAAGATATAAAATAATATATAAAATATTATATGAATAAAATATAAAATAGTATCAAAAATATTGTATAAAATGGTACAAAAAATAGCATAAAAAATGTACCTTATTTATTTGTGATATATTGCAATGCACAAGTTAATGAAGCTAGCGGACAGCCCCCCCTTTCCCGGTGAATGCATGTTTAGCTTAGTTTATTTAGTTTAGTTTAATTTATTTAGTTTACTTTAGTTTAAAATTAGTTTATTGACATCTTTTAGGCAATTACTGCACAAATTTTAGTAATCACTGGTGTTCCAGTCTGAGTAGTCATTCGGTTAGGTGAGGAAAAGATGAATTTTTCAGGGTTGACCGATCTTTTTACCTGTTCACGACACAACAAAATGTACACAAATTAGAATAAGAGGAGAATCTGAGCTTTTCCAAAACGGCTTGTATCATTCATATGACTTTATTAGAACCCGAGATAGAGTTGATTGAAGTAATGGTAAAAATATGAAATTTCACCGAAAAATTGACTCTGAAAATATCAAGTTTTGAACTCCAAATTGCTCCCAAAGGTAAACGGTTTGAAGGAGAGACTTAAAATTGCGCAAAATACTGTAAATATGTTAGGACTATATCTCGAAATATTATCAAATTTTTTGAAGACTGGCTTCTTTGTCAAAAAAATGTAAATTGGTGAAATCTTGACCGAAAACATGTATTTTCCAGGGTCCGGCGATCTTTTTAACTAGCAGAGATACGTTAAAATGTATAGAAAATGAATACTAGAGGAGAATTTGGACTTTCTGAATATGCTTTCAGTTTTTCTGTAGCTTAATTAGAACCGGAGATACAGACCATCAAAGTTTGGGTGCAAGTGCGAAATTGGAAAATGAGAGGGTCAATTTTGCAGTAATTTTTTGACCTTGTGACATTTATTGTGCAATGTAGGTCAATCCGATGGACTTAAAACTTTACACATTTCTTCTAGGGTATTGCAGGACTGACCTGTGAAAAGACTGTAAAAATCCCTTTATTATTTCCTACTTAAAAAAAATTAAATATCTCAAATATCCAATTTTGTCAAATATTTGACCTTGATTTTGACCTTGAAAATACCTTTCAAGGTCAAAATCTATAATTTCTACAGATTCGCGGTGTATGACTTAGGGGGGGTCATTTCATTATTTGAACTATGTAGGATCAATATTTACCTCTCAAATTGGCAAAAATTGGCTAATTTTTCATGTCGCGCGGTATGCCGTATTTGGAATTTTTTTATAAATCAGCATGAAGAGATAAATCAATTCCGATTTCAGGGTTCCAACAATATAGCTCCTGGCTATTATAATTTAAAATATGAACCCGATATGCTGGAAATAACATAATTGTTGGAATTTTTGAAAATCAAGTGATTTGAACATTAAACAGGTCAAATGACCTTGAAAAATGAGGTTAAGGACAAATTTGAAGGTGGCTATGGAGGTTTTATGGGCATATTTGGGGGGGTTCACAATACATTTTATTGGCCTAAAATCGATATTTCAGTGTCAAGTAATCAAGGTCACCAGTTTTGTCGACGCGGTTGACACTAAAAATTCCATAATTAAATAACTAAGCATGATATCATCATAAAAATGATCGCTTACCATGGATTAGTCATTTACTGTAACAATTGGCTTGAATTCTGCAATTTTCGAAGTTGCTTATATAGAGATCAGGCGCGCAAACCTCTGAGAGTAAAAATTTTCCTGTATGACCTTGACCTTGACCTATACTTTTGAAAATTAGGTCAGTTTATTTAGTATAAGTCTATTATATATAGTTTATTAGGAAACTATAATTGATCAGTTAATATATGAGTAATGGTCAATTGAAACATAGAAAAAATTTATTTCAAAGGGGTCAATGACCTTGAAAAATAGGTCAGAGGTATAGGGTTACATTGGACAATTTAATTAGGTCACATAGGACTATGTACACAAATTATTTGAAATTTTTCGAGAACATTTTTCGGAAAGAAAAATAATAATAATAACTAGAAATCGGGTAACCGCGATGCGGTGACAAAACTTCACCTATCATATAATTATTGGCAGTGAAATTAATGTGAGAAAACACAGAAATGATATTGTAAATGACATTGGACATGAACTTGAACATGAACATGAACTCGCACATGAACTTGCACATGTACTTGCACTTAAACTTGCACATAAACTTGTACATGTAATTGGATGCGTCTTGCACATGTAACATTACATGCAATATCACGCACAATATCACATGTAATATTATGCAATATCAATTGAAAAGTTACATGTAATGTATTAAACATACAATATCACTTGCAATATCATGCAAAATCATATCACATGTAATATTAATTTATCACCTGTAATTTTGCATGTCTCTTAGAATGTACATAGTGATCACAGATATATGGAAGTACTTATAAACTATCTGTCCATGGACTAGTTGTGATGTGACAGATAGTCAGCAGACAGATAAACCCTTACTGTAACATGTCAATCGTTTTGTGGCCATACACTGACTGATTCGCTGACTGATACACTGACTGATACACTGACTGATATACTGACTGATACACTGACTGATACACTGACTGATACAAAAATATTTGACTGAAAACATGTAATTTTGAGGGTTGGGCGTTCTTTTAAACCATCAGAGCTACAAGAAAACATTCAGAGAATGAAAACTAGAGGAAAATTTGAGATTGCTGAATATTATATACTGAAAATAAAATGGACCAGTACATGGACCAGTAGATGGACCAGTACAAAGACCAGTACATGGACCAGTACATGGACCAATGCATGGACCAGTACATGGACCAGTACATGAACAAGTACATGAACAAGTACATTGAACAGTCCAATGACCAGCGCATTGACCATGCATCAACCAGTATATTAACCAGTGCATCAACTAGTGCATCAACCGGAACATCAATCAGTACATGAACAGCACATCAACCTTGGAATTTTAGGAATGCATTGGCTAAGATACTTCTAGTCCTGAAAACATATCGAAATGACTGCAATTTCTGAAAAACATACATTTTTCAGGGTCCGGCGATCTTTTTAACCGTCAGTGATACAAGAAATTGTTCAAATATAAAACCTAGAGGAGAATTTGTGCATTCCAAATCTATTTTCAGATTCTCCATAACTTAATTAGGACCGGAGATACGGCCGATTGAAATTATGGTACAATTCAGACATGTGGACTTCAGAAATTTCTGAAAAAATGTAGTTTTTCACTTAAAATTACTCTAGAACCAAAACGGTTCAATGAAAACATATATAACTTGGCAGGATTGTGTGAACGAAATATGAAAATATGCTTAGATAGCTTCATTGAAATAAAATCATTATTTCCTTGTCAAAATGATGATAAATTGTGAAAATTTGACAAAAAACATGATATTTTCAGGGTCCGGCGATCTTTTAAACCGTCAGAGCTACGACAAAATATTCTGAAAATGAAAACTAGAAGAGAATTTGGCCTTTCCAAATCTGTTTTCAGATTTTCTATAACCTAATTAGGACCGGAGCTACAGCCAATTGAAATAACGCTATCATGAGAAATGTGAAAAAATGTTGTAAATTTTTCCCTAATTTGTTGACCTTGTGACCCTTGCGGTCTGACGTAGGTCAATCCGAGGACCTTGAGAATTTACGTGATGCCTCTAGATTATTGTAGCAAGTATGTGTGACATTTTTGTAGCAATATATTGATTCCTTCTCTGTGAAAAAAACTCAAATGTCAAAAAAGTAAAATTTTTCGTCATATCTGACCTTGAATTTGACCTTGAAAATCATTTTCTAGGTCAAAACCAATATGATGTTCAGAATGGAAATATATGACAATGGGGGGGTCAATTCATTATTGTAACTCTCTCGGATCGATATTTCCATGTCAAAAACGCGATAATTTGTCATTTTTCAACATTCTCCGGTTTGCGATATTTGGAATTTTGTAGAAAATTAAGGTAAAATGTTAGAGGATTTTTGATTACATATTCTAAATGCACATATTATTGTCTGTCTAGAGTCAATATATCAAGGTGATATTGTGAACAAAACATAATTTTCACAATTTTTGAAAATAAGCACTTTTCGCACTTTGAAGAGCCAAATGACCTTGAAAAATGAGGTCAAGGTCAAATTTGAAGGTGGATATGGGGTTTTTAGGGGTATCTTTGGGGGGGTTCATTATACATTGTTATGGCCTAAAATCGATATTTCAGGGTGAAATTACCAAGGTCACTGGTTTTGATGACGCGGTTGTTATTCAAAATTACATAACTCAAAAACAGAGCATGATATCATTAAAAAAATAAGCACTTACCATGCGCCGGACTCTTAGGCAATGTCTGGCATCAAATATGCAATCATGTGACTTACCGATTTTGAGATCCCGTGTGACAACCTCCAGGAATAAAAATGGACCTGTGAGACCATGACCTTGACCTACTTTCTTGAAATTAAGTCACATTATGTAATTTACTTGTAGCACACACACAATAATTGGAAAATGAAGTTTGCATGTAATTACTTGTGATATGATATTTTGAAATATATGAAAAATGAACTTTGAAATGGCCTGTGACCTTGAAAAATGATTCAAGGTCACTGAAACTGGGTCAGTGTAATAAGGTCATGTAATACTATGAACATGAATTTTTTGAAATTTTTTCGAAGACATTGTTGGGTACGGAAAAATAATAATACTTACGAAAACAAGAAACTTCACCTATGTAATAGGTGAAGTTTAATAAAAATATTTACGAAAATAAGAAACTTCACCTATGGTATAGGTGAAGTTTAACTAGATGGCTATAACTGACCATGGTCAGTGATGAAGAATTTACCAATATATTTATTATTTAAAGGTATATTGTAAATGTTTATGTGTACAGACTATTGTGTGAATGCTAATGCTTAGTTTAGTTTATTTAGTTTATTTAGTTCAGTTTAGCTTATTTAGTTTAATTTATTTAGTTTAGTATATTTTAGTATAGTGTACTCAGTTTGGTTTATTTAGTTTAGTACATTTAATTTGTTTTATTGACCACTTGACAAGAAAGAAAACAAATATGAACATTCACGTACTGAGCATCATAGATGTAGTGAGATCAGTATAATGTATCACATTAACACAATAGGTCCATGCAACTTTTATACTCATTTTGTATTTCTTCACTGCAAATTGACTTCTTTTAGCTCAGGGCACTAATTTGGTTATAATAGGTAAAGTTGAATTTTTCAGGGTTGACCGATCTTTTTAACTATTAATGTTACACCAAAATGAACATTAAATAAAATAAAGAGGAGAATCTGAGGTATTCAGAACTGCTTTCATCATTCCTATACCTTAATTAGAACCGAAGATAGAACCGATTGAATTAATGACAAAAATGTGAAATATCACCAAAAAATTGACTCTGAAAATGTCAAGTTTTGAACATTATCTTTATCTCAAAGGCAAACGGTTTACAGCAGAGACTTGAAATTGCACACACTACTGTAAAGGTGTTAGGATTACATCTTCAAGGAGTATTAATTTTTTTGAAGATTGCCTTCTTTGTGAAAAAAATGTTAAAGTGTAAAATCATGACCTAAAACATGAAATTTTCAGGGTCCGGCGATCTTTTTAACTAGTAGAGATACGTTAAAATGCATAGAAAACAAATACTAGCGGAGATTACGGCCTTTCCGAATATGTTTTTAGTTTTTCTCTAGCTTAATTAGAACCGGAGATAAAGGCGATCAAAGTTTGGCAACAAATGCGAAATTGGAAAATGACCAGTCAATTTAGCTGTCATTTTTTGACCTTGTGACCTTTATTATGCAATGTACATCAATCCGATGAACTTAAAACTTTGCAAGGGTCCTCTAGGGCACTGTGGCACCAAACACTGAAGAGATTGTGGAAATTTCTCAATTATTTCCTAGTTAAAAAAATTAGGTATCTCAAATATCCAATTTTGCCAAATATTTGACCTTGAGTTTGACCTTGAAAATACCTTTCTAGGTCAAAACCAATATTTTTCCCAGATTGGAAATATGTGACAAAGGGGGGGTCATTCTATTATTTGAACTGTGTAGGATCAATATTTATTGCTCTAGAGGGCAAAAATAGGCTGATTTTGCATGTTGCGCGGTATGCAATATTTGGAATTTTTTTATAAATCAACATGAAGAGATAGATCAATTCCGATTTCAGGGTTCAAACAATCCAGCTGCCGGCTATAAAAGTCTATAATATGATCCCGATATCTTTGAAAAAACATAATTGTTGGAATTTTTGAAAATGCAGTGAATTTAAACTTTGACGGGTCATATGACCTTGAAAAATGAGGTCAAGGTCAAATTTGAAGATTGGTATGGGGTGTAAATGGGTATATTTGGGGGGGTTCATTATACATTTGCATTACCTAAAATGACTCCTTCATGGATTTTGAACTCATGCACCTCAAATTTAGCAAATACACCAAACCAAGATAGCCGCCATTCCATAAATAGTTGCAATATCAAAATTAAAAATATGTTATGCACTGGCCCGTTCTATAGGTCAACTTTTGGCACTATGAGCATGCTGCTATCATCTATGGTTTTTGCCGAACTCGAAACAATTCGAAAATGACCTAAATATTCAGTGTGGAATGTTCCGCTAGAGTGATTTTGATTATTTTTTCGCCGAAGTATAGAATTTTATTGTTTATGGACAAAAACTAAAGCAAATTACTCTAGTTTAATAGGTTATTCCGATATAGTACATCAAAATATACTAAAATTCACTCTAAAAAGGTCCTATATACCTTAAAAATAAAAATTCAAACTCAGGACCGGAATACAGTAGTCTGCAAGTATACAGGTACATTCACAAAAATAATCAGGAAAATCGAAGCAAATTTTTCCGGAAACTATAATAATAACTCGATGGCTATAACTGACCATGGTCAGTGATGAAGAATTTACCAATATATTTATTATTTAAAGGTATATTGTATATGTTTATGAGTACAGACTATTGTGTGAATGCTCATGCTTAATTTAGTTTATTTAGTTTAGTTTATTTAATTCAGTTTAGCTTATTTAGTTTAATTAATTTAGTTTAGTTTATTTAGTATAGTTTACTCAGTTTGGTTTATTTAGTTACAGTCCTTGTCATACTTACGTGGAATCTCAAGTTTTTTTTCTATGCTGTTGAACTGTGATGTCAGAGATAACTCTATTCTAGCATTGCAATATATGTAAATTAACTACAAGCTGTGATGTCATTTCAAACTGGGTTAGATTCCCCAGCTTCTAACCAATGGGAATCCAACAAACTGAGCATCACAGTTTCAACTCAGTGTCAGAGTTAAAATTGGGTCTGGGAAAACCCATGCAAGTTTGACATCACAGCCTCTCAGCCAATGGGCTGCCAGAACAAATACACATAACATAAGCCATGTGTTTACAAAAAAATTGTCAAAGCCTTCGGTTTATACCAACTCCCATCAAAGTTTAAAGTTGTAAGTTTGCAAGTTTGTAGATTTATCAAACAACTCTGTGGGCATTATAACAGTTGTCTACTGTGAATGCTCACTAAGCTGCCATTTGGTAGGATTAGACTGGCGATTGCTGTGATAAATCATTGGGATCAAAAATTTAATGCTTCCTTCAATATATCAATGTTTGAACTGTGATGACGTAGTTTACGGTCAGCCCATTGGCCATCAAGCTGTGATGACGTAGTTGTAGGGGCTATCCCTGATAAAACTCTTACTCTGACACTGTGTTGAAACTGTGACGCTCAGTTCAGGAGGATCAACATTGGCTAGAAGCTGGGGAATCTGACCCAGTTTGAAATGACATCACAGCTTGTAGTTAATTTACATATATTGCAATGCTAGAATAGAGTCATCTCTGACATCACAGTTCAACGGCATAGAAAAAAAACTCAAGATTCCACGTAAATATGACAAGGACTGTAAGTACATTTAATTTTGTTTTATTGACCACTTGACAAGAAAAAAACAAATATGAACATTCACGTACTTAGCATCATAGATATAGTAAGATCAGTTTAATGTATCACATTAACACAATAAGTCCATGCAACTTTTATACTGATTTTGTATTTCTTCACTGCAAAATTGACTTCTTTTAGCTCAGGGCACTAATTTGGTTATAATACGTAAAGTTGAATTTTTCAGGGTTGACCGATCTTTTTAACTATTGATGCTACACCAAAACGGACATTAAATAAAATAAAGAGGAGAATCTGAGGTATTCAGAACTGCTTTCATCATTCCTATACCTTAATTAGAACCGAAGATAGAAGCGATTGAATCAATGACAAAAATGTGAAATATCACCAAAAAATTGACTCTGAAAATATCAAGTTTTAAACTTTATTTTAATATCTAAGTCAAACGGTTAACTCTAGAGACTTGAAATTGCACACACTACTGAAAATGTGTTAGAATTACATGTCCAAGGAGTATCAAATTTTTTGAAGATTGCCTTCATTGTGAAAAAAATGTTAAAGTGTAAAATCATGACCAAAAACACGAAATTTTCAGGGTCCGGCGATATTTTTAACTAGTAGAGATACGTTAAAATGCATAGAAAACAAATACTAGAGGAGATTACGGCCTTTCCGAATATGTTTTTATTTTTTCTCTAGCTTAATTAGGACCGGAGATAAAGGCCATCAAAGTTTGGGTACAAGAGCAAAATTGGAAAATGAGCAGTCAATTTAGCTGTCATTTTTTGACCTTGTGACCTTTATTATGCAATTTACATCAATCGGAGGAACTTAAAACTTTGCAAGGGTCCTCTAGGGTACTGTGGCACCAAACACTGAAGAGATTGTGGAAATTGCTCTATTATTTCCTAGTTAAAAAAATTAGGAATCTCAAATATCCAATTTTGCCAAATATTTTGACCTTGAGTTTGACCTTGAAAATACCTTTCTAGGTCAAAACCAATATTTTCTGCAGATTGGCAATATGTGACAAAGGGGGGGTCATTTTATTATTTGAACTGTGTAGGATCAATATTTATTGCTCAAGAGGGCAAAAATAGGCTGATTTTACATGTTGCGCGGTATGCAATATTTGGAATTTTTTAATAAATCAGCATGCAGAGATAGATCAATTCCGATTTCAGGGTTTAAACAATCCAGCTGCTGGCTATATGAATCTATAATATGATCCCGATATCTTTGAAAAAACATAATTGTTGGAATTTTTGAAAATGTACTGAATTGAAACTTTGACGGGTCATATGACCTTGAAAAATGAGGTCAAGGTCAAATTTGAAGGTGGCAATGGGGGTTTTATGGGTATGTTTGGGGGGGTTCATTATACATTTACATTACCTAAAGTGACTCCTTCATGGATTTCTGACTCATGCAACTCAAATTGAGCAAATACACTGTACACAAATGGCCGCCATTCCATAAATACTTAAAATATCAAAATTAAAAATATGTCTTTCCATGTCCCGTACTATAGAGCAACTTTCGACACCATCAGCATACTTCTATCATTTATGGATTTTGCTAAACCCGAAACAACTCGAAAATCACGTAAATTATCTGTACAGCATGTTCCGCTTGAGTGATTTCGATTATTTTTTCACCAAAGTATAGAATTTTACAGTTTATGGACAAAAACTAAAGCAAATTACTCTAGTTTAATAGCTTATTTAGATATAGTACATCAAAATATACCAAAATTCACACTAAAAAGGTCCTATATACGCCAAAAATAAAAATTCAAACTCAGGACCGGAATACAGTAGTCTACAAGTATATAGGTACATTCAAAAAAATAATCAAGAAAATCGAAACAACTTTTTCGGAAATAATAATAATAAGAATAATAGCAAAAACAATAAGAATTTACCATAGGTATGGTAAATTCTTAACTAGAAATCGGGTAACCGCGATGCGGTGACAAAACTTCACCAATCATATAATTATTGGCAGTGAAATTTATGTGAGAAAACACAGAAATGATATTGGACATGAACTTGAACATGAACATGAACTCGAACATGAACTTGCACATAAACTTGTACATGCAATTGCATGCGTCTTGCACATGTTACATAACACGCAATATCACACAATATCACATGCTATATTATGCAATATCAAATGTAAAGTTACATGTAATGTATTAAACATACAATATCACTTGCAATATCATGCAAAATCATGTCACATGTAATATTAATTTATCACCTGTAATTTTGCATGTTACTTAGAATGTACATAGTGTGCACAGATAATTATGGAAGTACTTATAAACTATCTGTCTGTGGACTAGTTGTGATGTGACAGATAGTCAGCAGACAGATAAACCCTTACTGTAACATGTCAATCGGTTTGTGGCCATACACTGACTGATTCGCTGACTAATTCGCTGACTGATTTGCTGACTGATACACTGACTGATACACTGACTGATACACTGACTGATACACTGACTGATACACTGACTGATACACTGACTGATACACTGACTGATACACTGACTGATACACTGACTGATACACTGACTGATACACTGACTGATACAAAGATATTTGACCAAAACATGTAATTTTGAGGGTTGGGCGTTCTTTTAAACCATCAGAGTTACAAGAAAACATTCAGAGAATGAAAACTAGAGGAAAATTTGAGCTTACCGAATATTATATACAGAAAATAACATGGACCAGTGCATGGACCAGTGCATGGACCAGTACATGGACCAGTACATGGACCAGTACATGGACCAGTACATGGACCAGTACATGGACCAGTACATGGACCAGTACATGGACCAGTACATGGACCAGTACATGGACCAGTACATGGACCAGTCAAAAGAACAGCGCATTGACCATGCATCAACCAGTACATCGACCAGTGCATCAACCAGTGCATCAACAGGAACATCAATCAGTAAATCAACAGTACATCAACCTTGGAATTTTAGGAATGCATTGGCTAAGATACTTCTAGTCCTGAAAACAAATAGAAATGACTGCAATTTCTGAAAACATACATTTTTCAGGGTCTGGCGATCTTTTTAACCATCAGTGATACAAGAAATTGTTCAAATATAGAAACTAGAGGAGAATTTGTGCTTTCCAAATCTATTTTCAGTTTCTCCGTAACTTTATTAGGACCGGAGATAAGGCCGATTGAAATTATGGTACAATTGAGAAATGTGGACTTCAGAAATTTCTGAAAAAATGTAGTTTTTCACTTAAAATTACTCTAGAACCTAAACGGTTCAATGGAAACATATATAACTTGGCAGGATTATGTGAACGAAAGATGAAAGTATGCTCAAATAGCTTCATTGAAATAAAATGATTATTTCCTTGTCAAAATGGTGATAAATTGTGAAAATTTGACAAAAAACATGAAATTTTCAGGGTCCGGCGATTTTTTAAACCGTCAGAGCTACGACAAAATGTTCAGAAAACGAAAACTAGAAGAGACTTTGGCCTTTCCAAATCTGTTTTCATATTCTCTGTAACTTAATTAGGACCGGAGCTACAGCCTATTGAAATAACGCTATAATTGAGAAATGTGAAAAAATATCGTAAATTTTTCCCTAATTTTTTGACCTTGTGACCTTTACGGTCTAATGTAGGTTGAGCCGAGGACCTTGAAAACTTCTAGGATGCCTCTAGGCTATTGTAGCAAGTATGTGTGACATTTTTGTAACAATATTTTGATTCCTTGCCTGTGTAAAAAAATCAAATGTCAAAAAAGTAAAATTTTTCATCATGTTTGACCTTGAATTTGACCTTGAAAATAAGTTTCTAGGTCAAAACCAATATGATTTTCAGAATCAGGATGGAAAAATGGGGGGATCAGTTAATTATTGTAACTCTCTCGAATCGATATTTCCATGTCAAATATGCAATAATTTGTCAATTTGCAACATTCTCCGGTTTGCGATTTTTGAAATTTTGTAGAAAATTAAGGTATAATGTTAGAGGAATTTGGGTTGCATATTCTAAATGCACATATTTTTGTCTGTCTAGAGATAATATATCAAGGTGATATCATGAAAAAAACATAATTTTCAGAATTTTTGAAAATAAGCACTTTTTGCACTTTGAAGAGCCAAATGACCTTGAAAAATGAGGTCAAGGTCAAATTAGAAGGTGGGTATGGGGGTTTTAGGGGTATCTTTGGGGGGGTTCACTATACATTGTAATGGCCTGAAATCAATATTTCAGGGTGAAATTACCAAGGTCACTGGTTTGGATGACGCGGTTGTTATTGAAAATTACATAACTCAATAACAAAGCATGACATCGTCACAAAAATAACTTCTTACCATGGGCCAGACATTCAGACATCACATTGCCTCAATTTTGATACCGTGTGTCTTACAGATTTTGCTATCATGCGTGACAATCTCCAGCAATAAATATAGACCTGTGCAACCTTGACCTTGACCTAATTTCTTGAAATTGGGTCAGATTATGTAATGAACTTGTAACACTTAGAACCTGAGTGGAAAATGAAATACGCACGTAATTGCCTGTGATATGCTCTTGAGAAATATATGAAAAAACGAACTTTGAAATGGCCTGTGACCTTGAAAATTAATTCAAGGTCACTGAAACTGGGTCAGTGTAATGAGGTCATGTAACACTATGTACCTGATTTTTTTGAAATTTTTATGAAGAAATTTTTCGTACGGAAAAAAAATAATAAATAATAATAATAACTAGAAATCGGGTAACCGCGATGCGGTGACAAAACTTCACCTATCATATAATTATTTGCAGTAAAATTAATGTGAGAAAACACAGAAATGATATTGGAAATGACATTGGACATGAACTTGAACATGAACATGAACTCGAACATGAACTTGCACATAAACTTGTACATAAACTTGTACATGCAATTGCATGCGTCTTGCACATGTTACATAACACGCAATATCACACACAATATCACATGTAATATTATGCAATATCAAATGTAAAGTTACATGTAATGTATTAAACATACAATATCACTTGCAATATCATGCAAAATCATATCACATGTAATATTAATTTATTACCTGTAATTTTGCATGTTACTTAGAATGTACATAGTGTGCACAGATAATTATTGAAGTACTTCTAAACTATCTGTCCGTGGACTAGTTGTGATGTGACAGATAGTCAGCAGACAGATAAACCCTTACTGTAACATGTCAATCGGATTGTGGCCATAAACTGACTGATTCGCTGACTGATACACTGACTGATACACTGACTGATACACTGAATGATACACTGACTGATACACTGACTGATACACTGACTGATACACTGACTGATACACTGACTGATACACTGACTGATACAAAGATATGTGACCAAAAACATGTAATTTTGAGGGTTGGGCATTCTTTTAAATCATAAGAGTGACAAGAAAACATTCAGAGAATGAAAACTAGAGGAAAATATGAGCTTGCCGAATATTATATACAGAAAATAACATGATCCAGTACATGGACCAGTACATGGACCAGTATATGGACCAGTATATGGACCAGTACATGGACCAGTACATGGACCAGTACATGGACCAGTACATGGACCAGTACATGGACCAGTCCAAGGACCAGCGCATTGACCAGCGCATTGACCATGCATCAACCAGTACATCAACCAGGGCATCAACCAGTGCATCAACCGGAACATCAATCAGTAAATCAACTGTACATCAACCTTGGAATTTTAGGAATGCATTGGCTAAGATACTTCTAGTCCTGAAAACATATCGAAATGACTGCAATTTCTGAAAACATACATTTTTCAGGGTCTGGCGATCTTTTTAACTGTCAGTGATACAAGAAATCGTTCAAATATAGAAACTAGAGGAGAATTTGTGCTTTCCAAATCTATTTTCAGATTCTCCGTAACTTTATTAGGACTGGAGATGAGGCCGATTGAAATTATGGTACAATTCAGAAATGTGGACTTCAGAAATTTCTGAAAAAATGCAGTTTTTAACTTAAAATTACTCTAGAACCAAAACGGTTCAATGGAAACATATATATCTTGGCAGGATTATGTGAACGAACGATGAAAGTATGCTCAAATAGCTTCATTGAAATAAAATGATTATTTCCTTGTCAAAATGATGATAAATTGTGAAAATTTGACAAAAAACATGAACATTCCAGGGTCCGGCGATCTTTTAAACCGTCAGAGCTACGACAAAATGTTCAGAAAACGAAAACTAGAAGAGAATTTGGCCTTTCTAAATCTGTTTTCAGATTCTCTGTATCGTAATTATGACCGGAGTTACAGCCGATTGAAATAATGCTATCATTGAGAAATGTGAAAAAATATCGTAAATTTTTCCCTAATTTTTTGACCTTGTGACCTTTATGGGCTAACGTAGGTTAAGCCGAGGACCTTGAAAATTTATACGGTGCCTCTAGACTATTGTAGCAAGTAAGTGTGACATTTTTGTAACAATATTTTGATTCCTTGCCTGTGTAAGAAAATCAAATGTCAAAAAAGTAAAATTTTTCATCATGTTTGACCTTGAATTTGACCTTGAAAATAAGTTTCTAGGTCAAAACCAATATGATTTTCAGAATCAGGATGGGAAAATGAGGGGATCAATTTATTATTGTAATTCTCTCGGATCGATATTTCCATGTCAAAAACGCGATAGTTTGTCGTTTTTTAACATTCTCCGGTTTGCGATATTTGGAATTTTTTAGAAAATTAAGGTAAAATGTTAGAGGACTTTGGGTTGCATATACTTAATGAACATATTTTTGTCTGTCTAGAGATAATATATCAAGGTGATATCATGAAAAAAACATAATTTTCAGAATTTTTGAAAATAAGCACTTTTTGCACTTTGAAGAGCCAAATGACCTTGAAAAATGAGGTCAAGGTCAAATTTGAAGGTGGGTATGGGGGTTTTAGGGGTATCTTTGGGGGGTTCACTATACATTGTTATGGCCTAAAATCTATATTTCAGGGTGAAATTACCAAGGTCACTGGTTTTGATGATGCGGTTGTTATTCAAAATTACATAACTCAAAAACAAAGCATGACATCATCACAAAAATAACTTCTTACCATGGGCCAGACATTTAGGCATCACATTGCATCATTTTTGATACCGTGTGGCTTACAGATTTTGCTATCATGCGTGACAATCTCCAGCACTAAATATGGACCTGTGCAACCTTGACCTTGACCTACTTTCTTGAAATTGGGTCAGATTATGTAATGTACTTGTAGCACTTAGAACCTCAGTGAAAAATGAAATAGGCATGTAATTACCTGTGATATGCTCTTGAGAAATATATGAAAAACGAACTTTGAAATGGCCTGTGACCTTGAAAAATGATTCAAGGTCACTGAAACTGGGTCAGTGTAATGAGGTCATGTAATACTATATACATGATTTTTTTGAAGAAATTTTTCGGCGGAAAAATAAAAATAAATAATAAAAATACTTACGAAAACAAGAAACTTCACCTATGTAATAGGTGAAGTTTAATAAAAATATTTACGAAAACAAGAAACTTCACCTATGTAATAGGTGAAGTTTAATTAAGGTCACAATGGGCAGTTCAAGAATGAAGAAAGATGGCTGCCAAAATGGCCGCCACAAAACGGCAGCCATCTTGGGTTTCTCGACATGTTCCCAATCCATACCCAGAGTCCCATACCTGTATCAAATTTCATAACTGTAAGTGAAATATTAAGGTCACAATGGGGAAAAACCGTGGTTTACATCTGGTTTGTGGTTACTGGTTTGTGGTTACTGGTTTGTGGTTACTGTTTATGGTTTCACCTGATCCATTTACAGCTCCTGTATTAACCGGCCTCCGCTGTTAGGCCGGTTAAAAATTCTGAACTGATATGAGACCGACATCTTGTAAAGAGCCAAAGCTTTGTCTCGTGTGCGGAAGTTGTCATATTTTATGTATGATGACATCAATACTCTGTCTACATAGAAATCCTGCAGCCACTTCGGCCACTCCCACAAAGCTGCAGGTTATGTTGCAATATGTCTGTGCCTTGAGACCATCTGCTAAGTGACAGCTGTAAAAAGTTTGTCCATTTGCAATATCTTGAGACAGAACCATATGGCTGAAAGATGAATTAGTCATTCATAGACCAGAAATGTCTTGCCAAATAGCTCAAACCAAAAGGCATGCAATCTATATTCTTACTCAGGACTGGTTCACTGTTGTAACAATATTGTCCTGTTAAAAAAGAATAAAACTGAAAACACACTCTATTACAGTCTCTGTACCTAAAGGCTAAAACAATGTTCTGTGTTGAAATCATATAGCAACAAACACACGAAAAATTGCTACCAAAGCAAATTAATAAAATATTATGAAATAATAACGAAACATTAGTGTCCGCCATGAGACACTACACGGTAGCTTCTGCCGTTAGGCGTCGCTGCAAATTTGGCATGTCCTCTTTTGCATTTTTCAGAAGCCTGAACAGATTTTCGAGTGCAGCGTTATGCCTATGGGCTTTGTATTTCAAGCGCAACCCATGCGCAATGTTTACAAAATGGCAGAGACCGTGAATATAAGCGGCATAAATTTGAAACAAATACTTTGCTTGAAGGCATCAACAACCATGACTTTTCAATACATACTGGACTAGTGTGGGAAGGACCGCTAAGCTATGGACACATAAAAAATGTCTCCTTCACATAAATAACGTCTTCTCCAAAGGCGGCAAATTGCTCTCCCTTACGAATCTATTATTACCCTTAGTGTACACAAGCAAAAAGTTAGTAACTAAAAAAAGCAAAATAGAGGAAATCAACCAGAAGGGAAAGTCAATGACTATTTACAGGCAGAAAGGTTACTCATACTTTGCAAATTGTATTTTGTGCTGTTAGTCATTGACTTTCCATCTACATGTATTGATTGTGTCACTGGTATTTGTTTGCTTATCTTATCTTCCAGTTTAATCCCACAAAGTGCACCCTATGAATTCTTCACACAGTCATTATTTACAATGGTTGTCGATGCCATTGTCACTTCAAAATGCATGGTCAACATCAAATTTTCATTGAGTGTACTCTGGTAAAAGACTTCTTGAAATCAATTTTTCCAACTGCATTGATTTAATTTTTCTTTTTATGGATGAATGACGCTAAATTTGAATTAGTAAATGCTTGCATTCAAACTAGTTTTATATCTTGGAAGATCATGGCGACAGTCTGACATCGTACTAAAATTGATCCCTTCAAATAGTTACTTTGTGGCGGCCAGGAAATCATTAGTGACCAGTTCTGGAGTCATATCACATCATGTCTGCAAAGCTTTACTTTATTCCTTTGCTTCTTCTTACAAATTTGTTGAGATCTTCACTTCAGAATTACATTAAAATGGATTACAAAAGGGAATCAAATGTGACTTGTTCTGAAATACAAGCCTTTGAGTCTACTTCAAAACTGAGATGTGCTGCATTTTGTGCAAGATATAAGAATCAACTTTGCATTGCATTCAGCCAAACAGGGACGACATGTGAACTTTGTTTGTCTTTGCCTTGTTTTACTGGTCAAAATTCAGCCTCTGTTTGGAGTACCACAGATGCAAAATATGCAGTGAATGTGCAGAACATACTGACTCAAGGTACGTATCAAGTGTTATACCTCAATTTCTCCATTTCATAAAGTTCTGCATTAATATTTGTCAACCACAAAAATAACTTGACCATTTCACACCTTTGGGCTACCTCAGAGCCCCCAGAATCACTACCTACCTTACCTTCTTTGACCTACCTTTCAAAATTATACTAAATTGACTTCAAAACCCAACAACAATTTGAACTCCGTCATCACACTGTGCTGGATTTCTTTTCTGTAGTTCCCCTTGCTAATTGTGATTACATTGCCAGCTTTCTTAATAGAGTTCTTGATATGGGATGAAGTTGTGGTGCGGGGTGAAAGGTAGAACTTTGTAAGGAGATTTGGAGTGGAGAGGAACGATTTCAATAAAAGTGAACAGAGGACTTCTGACGGACATTTTTCTTACTTTTTTTGTTGTTATACATGAAATTGTTTGTTGTACCAGATTTGGTTATATTACAAGGAAAAAGGAGTTGTCATATTTGATTACTAGAAACTCAATATAATATTTTGTGCACATGTTTTCACATACCAAAAACTTCAACTGCCTCTAGTAATTTCCATGGAGTTGCAATTATTTATCAATATCTAATTACCTATATATTTTCTGATGAAGTTGCATTCTTCATCAAATTGTACATTTTACCCTTTACCTCAGGACTGGCAATCTACCTTGCCATGGATGAAATAGCAAATGGAACGACTCCAGCTGTAGGTAGCAATGTGGTATTTGTGCAGCCTGTCCATGGTAAGTGTTTTGAATCAAATCTCCCTATTCCTTTGAATAATTGAAGCTGTTTGTCCAAAATACTTGCACTACATTGTTTTTTACTTGATTTCTGAAATGTTTCAACACACTAAACCAACCTTCCTACTCCTAGCCATTGGAAACTAAAGTACATTCATGTCTACAAATTAGCCACAATGCATGTACGAATCTTACTCAGAATATGCTACTGTGGCTTATGGCATTTTGGTCAGAGGAAAAGCAATGAGTTCACTTTTCTATAAAGAACAATGACACAATAAAAATAACTCTAATAGCCAATTAAAGTAGGCAAGAGGTTTAGATAATGAAACTTTTACAACTTAGGACTTTTTGATTGACTCTCATCTGATCTTGGCTGGCTAAATTTTTTTCAGCATTGACAACTCAACCTGGAAGATATGGAAATGGTTTTGCGTTTATCAGTCTCAGTACAACAGATGGAAGTTACTTAGACCTGGGTCCCCATGCTGACCAGTGCATTGGTCAGATAAATGTTTCATCTCCTTCATGCAAATGTGGGTGGACTATTTCATTCTGGGTCAAGTTGGACAAACCTCAAACAAAGAACGCGCCTTTCTGTTTCAAATCAAAAATGGTTGCAATATTCATGAGGTCCAAGTTGAGTGAAAACAGAGACACATTTGACATAGTTTACCGATTAAGAAATGGCACATCTCGCATAGAATACCAAGACTCGAACCGGTACTTTAACGAATGGCACCTCATTACAGCGACATTCCAGAATGCAAATTTCAAATACTATTCCAATGGATTCTTAAAAGGTGACACTCCTCTTGAAGTAACAGATTCTCCTACCCGTGAGAGGAATATTAATATTGGTACTAAAAGTGGAATAATAGGTGTCATTGATGATTTCCGCTACTACAACACAAACAAAGATGAACATTTTGTCTGGCACTTATGGCGTCAATAGACATTAGACATGTAGACTCTCCTGAATCTAAAGCTATTAGGTATGCACATTTAATAGACTGTCTATGGACAGATTTCAGTCATGTTTTTAAATTCCAACTTATAAATTGACCTAATTGCTATTCTAAGCGCAATATACACTGCTGGCCAAAAGTTTGGAAATAGTAAGTTGCTTGCCATTGGATTAGTGTGACACAAACCTCATAGTGCAACAACGTGGCAGCACTTTACATGTTGTACAATGTACATGACTTCCTGTTTGATCAAAACATTATCTCAGAGAAAGCACATGTTTCAGAAAAAGTGAATTCATATAAAATCAAATTGCAGTCAGCTATAGAAAACCACTTAGAACTGTGTATTTAGTCACTGTGGACAAACCTATGCAAAGTGTAACCTTGAAACATCCGTGATATTTGATTAACAGCCTTCGTAGTTTCAATGTAAGTTGGCAAAAAATTCTGTGTTGACATGGCCATAGGAGAATTTGTATCTTACCTTTTCTTATGAATCTCTATCCTACGATTTGTCCTGTTAGAAATTCCAAATAATAGGTATCCCATGCACTACAAATATAGTCCATGCACAATTCCATGTGGATAAATGGAGGCACAAACGCTCAAATCAGAAGTTCTACGACAAAAATTCACTGGCTCTGTGAGTCTGTGAGCCTCTATGACATTTTTCTCATACTCTGACAATGTTTAAAGGGGCCCTGTTTCAAAATAGCAATCTGGATTATCTTGTTTAGCATTGTTTGGCATTGACTGTTTGTTGTAATCACCTGTTTTGAACCTCAGTTCAGTGGAGTGCACCAATGTATCTTTGAATTCCATATGTGTGGTTGTGGGACCATGAAACCTGCTTGCAGATGCATGGAGTGTCATCCAATCAGAAGGAATTTTATCATAATAGGAAGTTGGATTGTATGGGAATTTTCTTCATGGGTGGCAATCAATTTCCTTTGTTACTCTCAAAACATCAGATGGGTAAAAAAAGTGCACATACCAATTGAATAAAAATGTCCAAGGCTTACTCACTTTGACACACACACCATTTTTTGAGAGATTGTTGGAAATTTACCGATATTTTCCAAAAATTTACGTCTAATAATCCTCTTCACCCAAATAAAGTTGTGCAGATTATCACTAGATATTTGTCGCTTTAAAAAATGCTTTATAAATGTGACAGAAAACAAGAAATCCCCTCTGACCTAATTTCTCTGTCCTATTATGCATGAGAGAAAAATGTAAATCTCCTTTTTTTTTTAGATTTACCAGAAGGATACAAAGGCTAATCATTATTATACTCTAAAGAAGATCAAACATTTTACTCATGTTCAAAGTGAAAAAAAACGAGTTTCCTTCAATAAGTGTTCCAGCTCAAATTATAGCAGTCTGCTCCATAATTCTACAACATGCTTGATCGTAGCCTTTGCATCCAATCACAGTTAGAGTTCCTACATATATGTGTCACTTTTTAGTGTTCTCTTTTCTACAAAGTTGTAGTAAAGCTACATATTCCGTGTCCTCTTCGCCTTTATACTCCTGTTTGTTCTGGTAAAGCTTTTCAATTAAATTTGATCTTTGTCTTGCTGGCTATTGGGGATCTGGTCAGAGTCTGTTGTGGAAACAAGCTTCCTGAAGGCACTTCAGCAGAGCCTTCAGTGAATAAATCAGACACGCCCCCAAAGGTGACCAATGATCAGATCTTCACACATGTTATGCAAATGAGGCCGATTTCGCTGTTACGCATTTTCCCGTAAGGGTTATGGGGGTGATTCTTATATGAGTAGATAGATCTCTCTGAGACCTTTACAATGATAGGCCATACGTCTCTGAGAAGTTAATAGTTCCTCCAAATTGCCAGTAAACTTTTGAAGTGGAGAGGAATCCAGGGCGCTGATTGGCTATGACGCTCGTGACGTAAATTTATGAAAATATGCGGCGATGGAAGGATTCGTCTAGGGTAGATTATCTGGGTGCCTGAAGGGAGCCCAAACAGAGTTTTAATTTAATCATTTGTGTGACTAGTAGTAGTTGAGTCCCTAGGGAAGTTCGTTTTTCAACCATTCCTTTTCTGACTTGAAAACGTTGCTAACCTCTGGGGAGGTGAGCGTTCACTTCACTTCAAATATATACTCACTTGTCTCAAGGGGAGTAACACTAGATTTACACGCTTTTAGTATAATGCAGGGGCAACCTTTTCATCTCTTTCAAAGAGTTTTCTGTGGTCAGTCAGCCACATTAAATACTTGATACTTGACAAATGGTGCTTGTCCAGGAAAATTCTAAAAAAAGCTTTATATTCAGTGATATTCATGCCATATCATGGGGTATCAATTTTGTTGCTCCGATTTTATGGTTGATACACTGTATGTGTGTCTGTAACAGGATACAGATGCTGGCTAGTCATTCATCTTTGGAGAAGCAAGTCAATAAACAACCAACATTACACATCTGGTCAAGCCATCAACTGTCTTTTGTACCCTTTTGGTACTAATACATTCGACAGATTTGAAAGAATGGCTCCATAGGCACAAAATTGCAACGGCCAGAGAAATAAGGTCAGGCTTTTTTTTTTTACATTCACCTAAATTGCAAGTTGCATAATAACAAGCTATTAATAAGCTATTAATTTGAATAATATCTTATTTCCCGACAACATAGTTTCAATTGAGGCCCCGAAGCTTTCATTCCTTTCAACATATCAGAAATTTCACTGGAGGGAGATGAAATATGCAAGACTGAATTATGACATTGCAAATTGGGTTTTATTATTCGAGAATGATAGCAGACATTTCTCGTTTGCATAATAGAACATACCTCCCATTAGATTAACAAGTCAAAACTCATGAAGCATAATAGCACAGCCTTCCATTGAAAGTGTTCTATTTGAATAAACCAGATCTACATGTTTTATTCCTAATATAATGAATATCCTTGGCGACTGTTTTTTTAATTCAAGATACCAGATCAAAAATTTGTAAGCTCTGTTTTTCCTACCAACAGGTACAAACCATAGGGGTTTTTGCACCTATGATTTTTGTGTAAATATGAACATAACATAAAGGGAAATCACCAAAAAAAGCCTAATATTCAATTTAAAATTTAAATCAATCTGCACATGTTTATATCATTGATGACATCCGCAAAAATGTTGGGCCTCAATTCATTAATTTGTTTTGTCATGTTACTAATCAACGACCTGGAATATACTGTTTATGTAAACTGAACCAAATAAAAAACGCAAAACTATTGCCAGGGCTTTATTTCTCTATATAAGCCTCAGATGGCCTGGTGAGTGTATGCATATGTGTAATCAGGTGTCAAAGAACTCAGCTGCACAAAATCACTAAAGTTCGTACATTTTTTGCATGTTTGTGGCGAAGTTTGTCACATTAGAGTATGGCCAGTGGGCCGATATGTTACACACCCAGAGAGCAAATTAAAAAATTTCATGTTAAAGTTTGAAGGAACTGATGAAAAAGGCCATAAAATTGACTTCAGTTGGCGCCACTTAACTTGCTAAAAATTTAGGTTTTTGAGAAGTCAGGTCAGAGTTTGTCACACACAATGATATTCCAATGCAAAAATGCAACTATGGAAAGAAGTCGTTGAATGGCCTATTCGATAACTGCGGAAGAAAGAGGCTCAGGGTCCATCAGAAAGACCTTAGGCTATCTGTGTAACAGCTGCAGAGGTAAAAATCAGTATTTTCAGTGCCATCCTTGTGCTGTTCTCACAAGTGCACATCTACTCCAGTAGGAAAAGCACGAGGAAGGCACACATGGCGCTGCTGTATTTCCAAGCTTACTATGCAGGTTGTTTTTGGTTCTTTTAATTAATGCTAAGCCTTTTCACTCTGTTGCATTTGTACAGGCCATTCGAGGACCATTTTCCATAGTCGCATTTTTGCATTGGAATAGCATTATGTGTGACAAACTCTGACATGACTTCGGAAGGAAAAGAAATTTAACAAGTTTATTGACTCCAATTGAAATGGATTTTGTGGCCTTTTGCATCATTTTCTTCAAGCTTTCACATGAAATCATTTAATTCACTCTATGGGGTGCCTGACACGCCAGTCCATTGGTTATACCCCAATGTGATAAACTAGGCCAAAGATGTACAAATGTCAGAATTGACTGATTTTATGGAACTCAGTCCTTTGACACCTGATTATACACATACATAAACTAAACAGCCCATCTCAATCATATACAAAAAAAAGTAAAGCCCTGGCAATAGTTTTGCGTTTTTTATTTGGTTCAGTTTATTAAAGTTGCCAAATATTTTCAGTGGGTCACTGAGTTTGTGTTTTACACTCAACCAGCTACAGCAAATGCCCAGTACAGTGCACATTGCACAAGACAATGTGCCTACCAACAATACACAATCATACAGAGAAGCGATGTTTATGGGGAAAACGTTGCTTTGTACTAAATTGTAGGGTAAAGGGGCAAGCAATCCCAAAGGCTATCAGCCACACCTTCAGTCCCAAAGGGTCATGCCATTCACGATGCTTATCTCTCCTTGTTCAGAGGCTACATTGCAATTCTGCACACAATCCTGGCAATAGAGAAATGTTTGTCCAAATTGTGTTTGGTATTACTGGCCTCTGAGTATATTGTGCAACATGACAACTTTGAATTAAAAAGAATGCTTTCAAGGAAGCTTCAAGGCATCATAATACAACATTTGGCCTGTAATTTGCTTTTTTCAATTTATGCGTCCTTTTCAAAGTTTGATCCATGCACCTCGATAACAACGGATGCTCTGATACCGTGGCACGGTGCTTTGAATACATGTAATTGTTAGTGGTTTTGTACAAAGAAAATACTTAAAACAAAAAACAGACAACAGTGACAACATTCAAACATTCAATCAGTCAAACTGTGAATTATATTGCTCACACCGGAGACTTGTTAATCTTTTAATGATATAACTTCACTGAAACATAGTGCATGTGGTCAGGGTAAGTTCACTAGCCTTACACTGAGAGGTGAGGATGGCTGATACCCTTACCATTCCAATACCGATACCATTGGTTTTATGTGGAACAGTGCCTCCAATCTGATACTGACGATGCTTTTTTGGTACCAGTTTGGCACCGATAACAATACTTGGTAACGGATCTTAACATCCCCAATTATAAACGTAAAAATCAAAACCACAGTTTTTACCATCTACATGTACCTGGCAAGAATTCTAGATCTAAACAAAAGATAATTGAAACTCACCAGTTAATATTTGTTTGCAGTTCTGAGCAAGGAATTCCCATGATTTTCATGGATAAAGAGAGGTACTCACCTGAAAGCAAAAATATAATCAATTTAAAGCAAATTCAACACAGTAATCTGAAAACAGATACTTATTCAAGGAAGATGACCAAAATGCAATTTATAAACTGCTGCCGTCATTAATGCATGCACAGCATGCCATTGGTGTCAAATATTTATAAATTAATAATTGATAATTATCAAATCCTACAATAAATTTATGGACCCATTCGTCTTTCCCAGCCAAAGTATGGGGTGCCCATCCTCAAAAACTTGCAATCCAGCCTTTTCTCACCCACTAGAAGGACATCTAAAGGCTAAGTTTATGTTCAAAAATGTATATTTAATATTTTGCCCGTACCCTACCCCAATATCACGGGTATTTATGCTAGTTATACAGACATGATGGAGTTATGCAAATACTGCATGGCAGGACACCAAGAAGATATACTTACGGACTTGGTTAGAGGTCAATTCAACATCAGGTTTGATGGGCCCAATATTGAATTAGCCAAGACCTACAGATTTCACAAAAACATGCACACAGATATCTTAAACTGTCCCACCTTTTTTATTATATATCTGTTGCTTCCCAACGCACATGAGCCCATTAGGTAGTAAATTAGTGAGCTAAAGAATAAATATCGATAAAATAATCCACCAATATGCAGCTCTTGAAAATTACTTTTTTTATCTCTCATAAGGACAATAATGGATGGCAAAACTTACTGCATGGTCATCTGACAGGCTGACTTTGGAACTTTGCAGAATCAACAGAAAACACTTTGGCAAAATATAATGATATGTGTTTGATAAAATACATTTAAAATACCTATTTGGAACCATTTGTAGTTATCTTCACAACTATAAACTATTTTTAAAAGGAGAAATAAGAGAGACTGCTAATGTAACTACATTCTGTCTAAGTGGACACTGATGTTACATTAGAAACTTTTACAGTACATCAAAATTTCTCAGTGTTCTTGCTATCTAGGCAAATCTAAACTATGAAATTCTAAAATTTTATTGGAAAATGTGCCTTATTTACCTGTATAGATCACCAACAAAATAAACAACTTGAAGCGGTAGCTGTTTTTTTTATTGCTAATGTAACTGCTAATGTAACTGCAAGATCAGCATTGTGCTAATTTAACTTGTGGTGAGTCATTTTGCAGCTTTTTATGAAATCTGCCTTAAGGAACTTCTGATACATGTGGAATGATGGCAAATCATTCCGGAAGTTCGCAGACAGCCAGCTTGAGAAGCACAATCAAAGGAACGTTTATAATTGATATTGTCAAATGACAAACGTCACAATTCACTTGGCTTCAGGGTGATAGCTCAACAAAACATTCCACTCAATTCGCCTTTTTGTACAAAATTTGTCAACATTTTTATTTTCGAAAACATCATGACCTTTTGTCAGACATTCATCGGATTCTGACAGCTTATCAATAATTTCACAGAGCGGAAATGAGAAACAGGACCAGAAGCCAACACTCAGCCAACACACAATCCATTAAAATGTCACAATGGTAAGAAAATTCTAATAAAAATACACTGTTAAAAATTGTGTGTAAGTATATAGAAAATTCTGTAAGGCTACAGAAAAAAGTAAAAAAACTGTTGGATGTCTGCTAGTTATTCAGCAAGACGTATCATTCTTTTGCACTTAAACAGAGAACGAGAACACATTCAACACAACTGCATGTCCAATACCTTGTGACAGACCACACTATTTTGACTGCTGAAGCGAACGATAATTGTTCCAAAATGTCTTTCTGGACTCTGATGCAAAACCCCTGGACTACAAGCAAAACATTGAAATTGTAATATACCGCGGTGGGGGGGGGGGGGTGAACTTTTGGCACAGGATGAAACCATAGGGGGTTCTAAGTCAATGATCTCAATTCATAATACATGTACACATATACTTAAGTTATTAACTCGTACCAGACTGGGCAGTTACAACAAAACAATTTACCAGGACAACAATCAGTCTTTTGTGATGTCATCAGCAGCAAAAATGACCCAGAAGGCAGAAAGCTGGGGACGCACATAAATGTCCCTTCAGTCCAGTATGGGTTAACAGATATATATGATTTGACATTTGCTCCTATGTGTGAAAAAATTGGTCGTACATGATTGCTAGACTGGGAATCCAACCCATGCCTCAGAGTTCAGCAAACCTAGCACACCACCAATGCAGCACACTCTTGTAAGCAAGTTCTAAGCCCCTTTTCTGCACTGCAGCTCACAAGTTGTCTGATTTCACCATCCTCACATGTCAGGCAAGCCTACCCTGACCACATGACTGGGTTTTTGGTGAAGAAATTTAACAAAAAGTTATGCTTCCTCCAGCGTGGGAAACATAAAGACACAGTTTGACATTATTCTAAGTAATTGAAAGTATCTTTGAATGTTCAATTGTTGCCTGTTTGTTGTTTCTAATATCTCCTTTGTCGAAAACCTCGAACAATTACTCAAATCACACCAGAAGAGAGCTGTTAGGATTTCACCGCCTCTTGTAAATCATCATCTTATAAATATGTTGTATAATATGTTGTTATATACTAGTAAAGCCCATTGAAAGCACAGAAACTGATGGACGTTCTGACGGGATGTTGATGAAAAGTTGTTAGTGAAGCACAGTATTTCTATTAGATTAGGAGGGCATTACATTAGAAATGAGACAGTGACATTGAAGCGGTCGGTAGACTTTGTAAACAGGGAGTTATTGGCCCAGAAAAGATGATGCTCCTACATTTTGACAGTGCTGCCATCTGGCATAACATTTGTGGGGCGAAACATTTCTGACCCAGCAGGTGATTTGCATAAGCGGAGCTGTGGTGGAGACAGAGCGAAGTACCTTTGATGTTACAGACAAACAGCAATAAACAGCAAAGAAAACAGCAATTAATGATGTCATCAGAAGAAGAAAAGGGTGAAAGAAGGGTAGGTGAAGTGTGTAGGGGAAGGACAGGCCTGTGGAGGTAGCTTTCCTTGCACAACTATCCTATGACCTGGGACGACCTCATTTGCATGTCATTAGCATATTTAGTTTCAATGTATATATAGATATATATAGATATAGCCTACTTCAACTAGTCTTCGACTTGCAAGAATGCACGAAGTGACCTGGATTTAATTGTCCGGCTTTTTATTTTTATTTAAGAAATACATAATTACCTATGCATATCTGTACATGATGTTGGAAATGTGAGTTTTTAGTTATCAATTTAAGAAAACCGTAGTTGATTTCTGTTGTCAATATTTATAACTCAATTCATCTGATATAAGAAGGTAGATTAATCTCCTCAAATTGACAAAAGCAATTCTGAAATCAGATTACAACTCCATGCAGAGGCTTACAAATCAAGAAGCCTTTTTCTTCCATTAATATCATTAAAAAGTCATTAAGGTTTCAATTTTCTGACTAATGGAATATAAACAAACAGACATGCCTGGTAGTAAGTCTATTGTAGCCAATTTAATTTTAAAAACTTAATATTGGATTTCGTCAGAATATGATGCTCTAATTCATAACTTGGATTACTTTTTGTTTTCACTGCAACCTTATTAAATTGGAGCAAAATAAAATTACCCTATAACACAAATCTTTGTAATAGCTGCCTTTGCCTATGCCAAAAGCCAGACATCAACAAAGGTTCCATCACTAAATTTTGGAGAAGGAAAATGTTATGAAGTAACAAAACTCACAGATTAAGGACAAGGTACAAGGTTAGCAACAGTCAAAGAAAAAGTATATTGAACTCCAATATCTAAAGACAAGCCTCTATGTTGGGGAAGATGGTGACTTTCTAAAAGACAGAATATTTTTTAATTGATTCGGAAGATCCATGGCGCCAGCTGTAGATGTATGGCTCTTACAAATGACTAATATTGACTACTACATTTTTTTTAACTGTCATGGTTCAGAATCTACCCACCACAACGATATGCACAATTTTTCAACAGAATTATCTTCACCAATTATCATTCATTCTTGTGAAAAGTTCTAATCATCTCAATACCATGACTTCCCTCATTAGTTATGTCCGAGATCTTGATCAAGAACTATTCTTATACCACATTATTTTGAGCACAGTTCCCTTCAAACAGCCTACAAACATACTATACAAGCTATACACTTAATGTAAGGAAGAGAGAACCCTGTTTTCATTGATTGTGACGGAATCCTCTTGGCTTGCAAACAATGTCAATCAGGACATTTGGCAGTCATTCTCAAAGCAAAAGAGACTTCCAGGGCAAAGCAATCAAGCAGTATCGGAAAGCAATACACCGTAATATGTAGAATGCACAGCCCACTGACATATCTACTAGATCTACACAATGTACTACTATGATATATAATTATATATTGTGTACAAGTCTTTGATTCTGAATGAATCACTTTTAACACTATGAAAAAGAAGTTTATCTGACACAACATAAACTGTATAGTCATAACAGCTGCGCCCTGCGAAAAAACAAGGGCCGCCCCACGCAGATCCTTGATTGATGCTGTTCAAACAATCCTATTCGTTCTTAATATTGGTTAAGTTTATATTAACCCCATTTGTTTGCCTGGAAGGTTTGTGATGGGCCAGTCTATTATGTTTTCCACTTGTTCAAGCGATTGTCTCCAATGATGGTGTATTCACACCAGCTGTATATTTATGTTATATTGGAGAAGATTACTTCTCGCATACTCAAACAACCGAAATACATGTACCAAGCAAGCCAGAGGAGCTCCTCAAAAGCAGCATCGTGCTAATGTGACGCAACCAACATGAATAGCAATCGGAAAAGTCTGGAAGATCCTTCTTGTCATTTATGCATGAGTTCACATTCTCAGCATTGCTTTGCATCTTCTGGTATGCCATACATTCACGCAGTAGGGTTCATAGTGGCTGTTTTATTGTGCACCATTTTGGTACTTGACCTTTTGGGAATTGTATGGAATCTGGATAAATGTTGTATATACATATCGATATATCGGTTTCCATGGTTGTCTTTGGATATAAGAATGCACACCATACACACACTGTACCATTAAGTGGTTTATTTTAACATTGTTTAAATGTGATTGATTATATGGTTTTATTGTGTTCCAATGGCAAATGTCACATTATGCTACTACAGTCCTTACAGGCTTACAACTTATAAGTGTCTTAGAGTCTTGCTCAGTCTTGAAATTCTAAGCCTTAAGCCATTTTGTACACCCAATTCTGACTTACTGAGGCTTCAGTGACGGGCTAAGGGCAACCCTAATGACAGTCAAGGGTTCTGAAGATTTCCTCTCTTGAGTCCATCAACAACCCTTTAGAATAGAGCAAGAATATGTTAAGCCTTGCAATCCAGATAAGATCAGATCATTGGCCTAAAATAGGAAGATTACATCAAAGGCTTATTGAGTGTAGCAGGATGGTAGAACCATTCACCATCTAACACAAGTTCCATTATTGCATTAAGGCTCATATCTTTATGTTCAGGATCATACGACAGATAGATATATATATAGACAGATAGATTTATAGATTGATAATAGATAATACTTAGAAAATATTAGACAGTAAGTCATGCCATTCTATCTACCACTCGATTCAGTCTGCTGAGTAACCATATTGACAACTGACCTCAACCATTAAATCAAGGACATCAATTTATAACTCAAAGTTGCCTTTGATCAGAGAATTAGCTTATCCAAGACTGTTTCTAAGGTTGGGTTATCAAGGGCATGGTGGCTCAAAACCATAATTAATAATTATGTAAATTTATGTTTTGGTTAGACACCAATCCTGAGGGTTCTTACATGCAATCCTAAGCTAGGCATTGAAATGCAAAATTATCCCTTGGATCCAAGAGTTTCGTAAATATATGACAGCTTGGTCTTAAGGAATGCGATAACAAAATCTGAGGCCAGGCATATTGATCATTTACTAACGACCAGAGTACAAAATTGTGTGGTAAACAAGCAATGACAGCATGATGATGGGCCTACAAACTCTTCAGAATATGCAGTGCAAATATTCATACTAAACAAACAGGAATACTTTATTACTTTGTATAAAGATTAGCTGCGCCCTATTTCAAAACAGGATATGTACCATGTAAGTTTCTGAAAAGATAATGGGCGAGGATATGGTATCAAATTATTAAAAATGAGTCAAACAGAACTTTAGATACCATTTTTTTGTATAATGATAACCTTATTTAGCTCTTCTCAGGATTACTAATCTTATAGGAAACCATTTTGCTACCATTGCAACATCAATGATATCCTGTCAGTTCTTTCTTTTTCTGACATATTCCTGTTGATATTGATCAGAACTTCCAACAACATGATAAATTTAGACACACATGGCTCCATGCTTCTGCCTTTTATTGAGTGCTGTGCAGCTACAGGAATGATGCTTTGCAGATCTTTGTCAATATTGCTTTCATCTTTTATGACTTGTTTTCATTAATTCTTTGGTCTGTTCCAAATGGTATATTGGCAATCGTTTCTCTTAAATTTGTGAAAAAGATTTACATGCCAACAGGCGCAATATGACAGACTCTAAAACTCTAAACACAGGGTGGCCAAAACGACAACTTTAGAGTGGTAATTCCTGGTGCCTAAACCGACAACTTCTCGAGTCAAAATTATTAAAAGGTTGTCAGTGTGACAAATGTTGGATTAGTAAGCTGTACTACTCTAGTAATCAAAGCCACCAGATGGTGATCAAATTTACAACCTTTCAGACACTTACATAGTCAACATAGATTGTTTGATTGTGATAGAATAGTCATAATGATTTTCCAGGAAGTCAGTACAAATTTCAGCAACCATTACTACCCTAAAGTAGTAATGAATAGTCACAGTGACAACCCAATGTGTAGAGTGAAGGAACACATATTTTCTGAGACTGTATTCTCATAGATCACAGTTAGTTGAGGTATGTTATGCTCCTTTAACTTTCCAAAAAAGAACCACCCAAGGAGTGCAATGAAACAAACTCAAGTTAAATTTCGGGAGATAGTATTCTCATCATGCACTGAAGTCGCTCATGTTTCCAAGAAATTGCAGTAAGTTGAACCTGTTTCCTTGTGAGGTCGAAAGCAGTGTCCAGTTTTGTCTCTGATATATACAGCTGTTGACAGGCTATTGACTGGTATGTCCTCCAACTGCAAAGAATTACCAGAATAATTTTTTTTTTTTTTGCTGTTATCTGAGATTCAATACTGTTCAAAAAGCAAACCCACTCATCTGCACCCTATGGTGCCTTGTACGAATAGGGTAGGTTGATTTCGGAACTTCACCATTGGACAAATTGGGATAGTGAAATTTTCATATCAAGAGGCTATATCCAAAATCTGAGGTCTCTAACTTGAAAACTTTTTTGAGGAAATGACATTGAATTTTTGACATTTTGAACATTTTTCGGTTGTTTCGCAAAGTCGCGGTTTCGTATAACTTTGTCATTTCTCATCATACAGTAATACAACCTACATATTTGAAAAGATCTCAAAAAGACCTACAATTTTAATACAAACATGAAGGGTTTCCTATAAATTTTGATCTGCACTTTTTATGAAATTCACAATTTTGAGAAAGAAAGTCAGATCTGATGATTTAAAGCAGTAATAAACAGGAAATTTCTTGAAAAAAGTGTTTTTACTAGTCCGTGGTTATATTCTACCCTATGTCAGTCGACTGGATTACACTTTCACAAGCATTGGAGGTCTTAAAATGATCCATATCGGAGGTATGGGGGAGTAACAGTTTCATTTGGCCAACCTATAAGAAACTTTGCCGAGTTTTCCAACTGCATAACTTAATTTTTAATGAATAGAATGTCAGAAGTAAAATTTCAATGTGGTATTGATGCAAACAAGTTCTCAGCCAACATCAAGCATAAAGGTTGATTAAAATTTGTGATGTAAACCTTTGTATGACACTGCACACAAAAAAAGCAAATCACATTTTTTCTCTCTCTTTCTGAGCATTGATATTATTTTGGAAATGTAATATTCCCAATCCAAAAGGCATGACGTGTGCCGTAAGGCTCCAGTGATGACATAAAGAGCCGTCTCATATTTATTAAGACCTCCCTTTAACACCTTAGTTCCATTATGAAACTGTTAAAAACTGTAAAGAAGTGCTTTAATAATTTGTATAGTACCTTAATTGTCAAAGCAGGGAAGCTTCATGTTACAACTTTCGCACACCAGTACAGAAATATACAATTTCCAATCAGGTGGTTGTTCTATTTGAACTTCTTTCTTGGCAAGAATGATGCCCTGGATTCCATTTCTTTCTCTTTTTTTGTATTAGTTAGACACCGATTTGGAGGGTTCTAACATGCATTTTTGTCAGTTAGATCCCGACCGAAGGGAGGATCTAACTGACAAAAATGCATGTTAGGACCCGACAAAGAGGTGTCTAACTGACTTAGACATCATACACTTCTTCTATTATACATTTTAACTTATAATTTTTGCAAAATAAACAATAATCTGATTGTTTGCTGTTGTAAACAGAGTTAATCCCTAGCCGGGCGCTAACACGCAAAATTGTCAGTTAGATACCAGCTTTTCCAATGGTATAAGTATCTTGGTGATGTCTAAAGGACATTATAATACTTAACCTGATTCTGATTCCAGTTCCCCCCCCCTAATCTTTTACAAGTTCTTAATTTCTGTGATTCTATATGGGGTAACTGTGACAATCATTGAATTGACAAAGGTAACTATATTCAGTGGCGGATCCAGACAGGGTCATCTAGGGGGGGCCCGGGCGTGTTTCGGCATTCACGGGCCCGCGTCGCAGCGTATTTTCTTCAAAATACCATTATTAATCTCAGTGGTCTAGGGGGGGCCCGGGCCCCCTAGGCCCCCCCCTGTATCCGCCACTGATATTATAGGTCTGGGTGCTTTACCTTAGATCACCAATATTGCCAGATATCTCAACAGCCAAGTCAAGCAAAGAAATGAGAATTTATCAGATACTTGCGCCTTCAAATTTGGCCTAGACCATTGATGTTGGTATTCAAAATGAAGGTCTTATTGAGCCCTGTTCAACCATATTAGTTTCATAGTCTTATCTCTTAAATTGGCTAAGTTATTCAATACCGCGAATCGGCAAACCTCGCGAAAAATGTCTAAAAACCCTAAACTTTAAATGGATTTCCTCAAAAAAGTATTAGAGTTAGAGACCTGAAATTTTGGATATGGCCTTTTGACATGAAAAAGTCACTATCCCAATTTGTCCAAGATTGAAATTCCAAAATTTTTGCGAAATCAACCTACCCTATTGTACGAATTCAACCTGCTTAATATAATAGCTGGTCCTTAAATCAGCACCTTATCTAAAGGCTCAGCGAGGCCCTCCTGACCTATTCTGAAATCTTTTTAACTATGTTCGAAATAAAAGGAATATATTATCTATCTTTCTGTCACACATAATTTTGGCTCTGGCTGGTAAAGGACAGTACAGGCTTGGATATTTTTCATTCATACAGTTAGATATCAGATGTTTGTCTACCTCAGTGACATACTTCACACTCTCTTGGGATGGCATCACAAATCATAATGCTCCTGCACCAGCCAACGGCCACTGATGATTGGGGCTTTACGTCCTGTATTTATGCACTTGTTACACTCTAAAAACTAAAGTTCTAATAAGATGCCAATATTGGTTTTTAAGCTTGTCCCGTATTTTGAACACCTTTTGATTTGTTAAAAAACCATTAACAATTGATATTTTCAAAAACCAGTTGCATTTGTACAAGAAAAAATCAGTTTTGGTTTTTTGTTTAATTTGCAGGAAGTCAGTAGTGAATATCAATGTTTCAAATTGCAGATACTGTAATACCATCATAGAAATCCTTTTATACTTGCATGCGTACTATAGAAAACACAATGAGTTTTTTATTCCTTGAAATTTGAAATCTTTGGGATTTATCATTAATTGAAAATTAAACCATTTCCTGTACTTACGACAACCAGTATATAACTAAAAATATCAAAATTGATTCTCCCATTATTCATTGGTGGGTATTTTATAGGACCTTTTTAAACATTTTGTGGTATGGAAAATACCAAATTTGATCTATTATGATCCGAATGCAGGTTTACCAGTATTAGTATCAATAAATTTTTTTTTTTTTCACGTTTCTCTTGAAATATTAAGTAGTTAAAAGTAAATAAAAATAATAATGATTCCATGGATCTGATTTCAATGTTTATTTTTACATATACACATTCACACAAATTCATCATAATTGTAAATATTGATATTACTAGATTAAAATTTATTGAAAAACCAATATTGACACTCATTTATCACAGTTTGGCCTTGGAAACAAAAACACACAGCAGTCATTGGTAATCAAACACACGAAATGAAAACATCACAGCAGTCATTGGTAATCAAACACATGAAATGAAAACATCACAGCAGTCATTGGTAATCAAACACACGAAATGAAAACATCACAGCAGTCATTGGTAATCAAAACACAAGAAAGCAGAGATTAACAAAAGTATGAATTGGTTGAAATAAAGACACATTACATGTAGAAAATGTTATATTGTTAATGACTTGGGTTATATTTCCAAAAGCGGCAAGCCAGGGTGGCAATGCCAGTCGAAATGTCAGTATCATTAGTTTGTATCAAAAGTCTTCAGTAGCCAATCTTGAGGATGGATGGATGGATGGATGATTGGGGCTTTACGTCCTGTATTAGTGCACTTGGTAGCCTAACTGGCACAGTAGGGGGACAAAGCAATGAGTCCGGCTAGAGCTGGATTCGAACCCTGGACTCAGCGATTGGTAGTCCAGCATGTTATCACGAGACCAACCCTACCCTCTCTGTAGCCAAGAGGATAGTTTTCCTTCTCGTATCACTATTTATGCACTTTTAGGTCAATTCGGTTGGATGAAAGGTGAACGACTGTTCTTGAATCGAACTTTGCAGTGTACATCATTGGGATCCTGAAAGTGGAAAGTGGATAAGCATTGGTATCCAAATATCACTTTTATGCAAAAAAAGAAGAAAATTACTCAGTCGAGGTTGTCATTATATACAAATCTAATACTTTATCTGCAAAACCTTCAATGGAACTTTTGGTGTTAAAACTCCACATTTCATTACTGACTAACATTTACAAAAATTTCATTATTTTTTAGTTTCCCTACACACTGGCAGAATATGAATTCTGAATTCTTGCCTTGTCACTGTGTGCTTTACCATTGAAAGATCTCATACTGTTTGCACTCACCTCAATATTGCAAAAAGGAAGTAGATATTTTCCTTTGGTACTCTAGGCGGGGCAAGGTAACCATATCCTGGTGAGATCTGAAATAGCAGGTAGATGCATCCATGAGGAGGATAATGCAAAAAATATATCAAATAACTTTATTCAATTAAATCCATGCCTTGGTTGTGCAACATCCCCTGTTCACTCATTATTGGACTGAAGATTGGTCAAAACAAGCTCATTTTAACACAAGAGAATATCAGAATACTGTACAATAAGTATTTGTCGATTGGATAAGATAAGGAAGAGCTGTTATTCAACTTACATACCTTGAGAAGCATTGTCTATATTTTTCCCCGACTTGCTTTATGGCGCAAACTTCTTCCAAAGGTAGTTTTTTGTACTAAGGGCCTAAGTACATGTAGGAACATGCAATTCTTCATCTGAAACAGAAAGTAAAAAACTATCTTTTAAAATGTCAAAGATTTTAAAAATATCAGCAAAAGTACCATAAAACGGGGTAAAGTTGGTAATCCGGGGTAAAGTTGGCAAGCTATTTTGACCCACTTAATGGCATCCTCACTGACACGAATGGCAACTTTGCCACAGATGCCTGTGTCAGGGAGAACAGTTGGCATTTGTGCCATTAAGTGGGTAAAATAGCTTGCCAACTTTACCCGTTTTACGGTATGTAATTTTGTATAATTCACAGGCATATGTAACACATTTAACCTCAAGAATAGTAAAGCACATCAGAAACACTATACAACTCAACACAATGTGGGGTAAAAATTTGAGGGTGACTGTACCTTTGTCAGAAAAATGTAAATATCAGATATGAAAATAATAATAACATTATTATCATAATTAATGTAGTATATTTGTCAGCACAATTGGACCATTAGCAGATAAGTTGTGCCACATGATGGGGCAAGTTGTATCGCTCAGTGACTGGTGAGACCTCAAATCTTACCAATTTTGTCAAGGATAAAATATGTGTCATGTGTAGGACATAATTATGGCTGATGCTCTAATGCTCCGATATGTAAAATGAAAGTTATCACAGAACATTGATGGCCCACATAAACAAAAACTTTTAAAGTATATATGCTTTCTGGAACATGTTTGTAATAATAAATTATTCTTAGCCATAATTTCTTCACCACATTTACAGGGTTGTGTGTGAAAGAAGCAAAAATGTTTCAAAAGAGAGTTAAAATCCCATATCATACTATGGGCACAGCTTACCAATGCACAACTTACCCAAAATACCTCTTTTTTTGTGGAAATCTGCCAATCCATTAAATGCCAAATTACACAATTGAAGAACAATAATGCTGGTCCTCAGAGTACATTCAACCAAAAATACTAAATTTCTGATAGACGCTTTTCACATTATAATATTTGGCAGTTTTTTTTTTGTTCATAATTTTGATGGTTCTTCAATTCAACCCTGCAATTGGTGGCACAATACCCCGGTCTCCCCTACGGCAGATGACTGGTGAAAATTATGGAACTGGGTATTCCATATGCCAAACCACAATTTCATGCTTAAATTATCATGAATATTTTACAGGCAGAATGCAATTTTCACAGTATATCAGAACAATTAGTGGCTCAACACTATCCACGTGTTTGATTTATGTACAATCACTCTAATGTCATATATATATGAACCAGACATTGTGTACACCTTACCCAAATAAACACAATTGCATTCATAATGCATATTTCTTAGGAGTTTAATTAAGGAATTAAAAAAAAAACTTACCAAGTTCTTCTCAATCTTCTGCACACTTTAGAACATGCACACTCTTCTCCTGCTGTGTTGAGACTATTAAACTCTGCCTTAAACCTTCTTAAGTCTTGATTGATCGACAAACAGCTTTTCTTATCAGGCGACATGTTAACAGTTTTGTGTTTGTAGATGAGGTCAACCGGTGAGTGAGCCCTGAGAGATTAGTAAAATACCAATTTGGATATTCCAGTAGCCAAGACTGATATACAGCACAGTTAGTCCACTTTCTTAAAACTTCTAAATAAAGTGATATGCATGAATTGTAAAAACATGAACCAAAACAGTAACATTTTAAACATCACAAATCATTGTTCCACAAGTATATTAAAAATGGATTATAATAAAGGTGCTTTTCCAGAAGTTTGGTTTTTATAAATACCATAATTCCCCATGACCAAAACCAATTTTCATGAAAAATACCACTTGCTCTGAAGAATACCAAATATAGTTGAAAAATACCAAACTGTTTTTTTATTGTACACACTAGTTTTGCAAAATACCACTAATATCCAAAATTTTTTAGAGTGTAGGCTAATTAGGACAGGAGGAGGGCACGGCAATGAGGGTGTCATGTGCATGCAACAGGTGATTTCTCATCACTGAAAGGTCACTTGTTACCTGTCCAAAATGTCTGACAACTAAAATGTCCAGTACCCACTTCCTTAAAAGTCCCCTGAAGGTCAAAGGAACTAGTTCCTAGTTTGCATTTCTTGTAATCATGGTTAATAGGCTCTTTCATTGTCCAAGGATATCTTCAATTAGGAGAACATCAGCCAGTCCATGTCCAAACTGTCCAGTGTGGGAAGAGTCTGAAACTCTTAATTCCTTAAATGTCTTCTGTAAAGGTCATATAGCCCCAACTTGGCAGTCGTTCCCCCTGCTTTGCAGGTTCTGTAATTCGGTCTAATGACATCTTCAGTGAGTCAAGCAGGTTCCAGGCAAATTGGCTAGTAGTCCACTTCAACCAGATGTCTTCCAAATGTGCCTAATTTTAAAATACAGGTTCGGAGAGAAATAATGTATTCTTAGACTCGTTACCTTGCAGGCACGGGCTAGATGTCCATTATAGTGAATGTGGGTCTGCCTTAAAATCAGCTTCAAATCTAAACAACAGAATCACCAGATACCGCCTGTTCCGACCCTAAAAGGCTCATCTGTAAGGGAATAAGCTTTTGTAGAATGAAAAGAATCTCTTCTTGTAATTTGTACTCATCGTCATCTTATCTGGCTTAACTCTTTTCGTGAACAGACACCTATTCATCATTCCTTTCAGCTTTGTTTTTGCAATGGCGCTGGCGGATTGGTTTAAGACACAATTTATTACTTAAACACTTCTAGGTATTATATAACGTGAAGGAGCAGGAGTTGGATGAGATACTTTCTAACACAGTAAATTTTCTTTTACGATGCTGGAGAGTTTCGTGGAAATGCTGGCTATTTTGTAACGTTGTTGTGTTTGCGTCGACCAACACTTACGAGTGTATTCAGTGAAGTTTTAAGGGCATTAACCTACATTAGCCCCCTCAGGGGTCTAAACCTTTTGACCCTTTTTCATGGGAAATTTTGGTGGTTGTTCTACTGTATAAGCGTCATTATGTTTATACACAAGATGACGCTTATACAGTCAATGTAACAAAGAAATAATTGTCTAACTATTTATCAAAATACTGTCTTATTATACTCCTGCTTTAGCCCCCTTTTCAATTGACAGCACCATTGAAAAGGGGGCTAATGTAGGAGTATAGACAGTAGGATATAGCAAAAACTGTCTTATTATACTTCTGCTTTAGCCCCCTTTTCCATTGACAGTACCATTGAAAAGGGGGCTAAAGCAGGAGTATATATAAGACAGTAGGATATATAAAATACTGTCTTATTAATACTCCTGCTTTAGCCCCTTTTCAATGATACTGTCAATGGAAAAGGGGGCTAAAGCAGGAGTATATATAAGACAGTATTTTTTTTAGAAAGAGGCAAGTGTTTCTTTGTTACATTGACTGTATAAACGCCATCTTTTGTATAAACACAATGACGCTTATACAGTAGAAATACCACCAAAATGTAGCAAAATACTGTCTTATATATATACTCCTGCTTTAGCCCCCTTTTCAATGGTACTGTCAATGGAAAAGGGGGCTAAAGCAGGAGTATAATAAGACAGTTTTTGCTATATCCAACTGTCTATATATACTCCTGCTTTAGCCCCCTTTTCAATGGTACTGTCAATGGAAAAGGGGGCTAAAGCAGGAATATAATAAGACAGTTTTTGCTATATCCTAGTGTCTATATATACTCCTACATTAGCCCCCTTTTCAATGGTGCAGCCAATGGGAAAGGGGACTAAAGTGGGAGTATATATAAGACAGTATTTTGCAATATATCACACTTCAGTTTGAATGTTTTAAGAAACATATAACTGTCAGTATTCTTGGTAATGATCTCCCTTCACGCTTTTAAAGTATTTATTCTGTGATATACAGACAGGAAACATATTTGAGTTATTTTTCAGTTCAGTTTTTGTTGATCAATATCTATGGAAATACCTATAAAATGTTTTAACCCTCAAGGGGGCTAAAGTAGGATAATGCCGTTTTAAGATATCCTGATCAATGTCCTCATTTTGAGCGATAAGCTGACAAAAATTCTGTTGGTATTGTGATTTTAATTTTTAGTAATTCTAATGCTTGTAAATTCACTAGATTTACTAAAAAGGTCACCATGGTCAGACAACGGTCATGACACCTATTTTTATTCAGTAATATAGGATGAGTAGGACTGCTCTCAATCGGGTAAACAGTTTATATCATATGCAACAGGCAAATTCTCATCACTGAAAGGTCAATGGTTGCCTGTCAAAAATGTCTGACAACTAAAATGTCCAGCGCCCACTTCCTTAAATGTCTTCTGAAGGTCAAAGGAACTAGTTCCTAGTTTGCATTCCTGTTAATTATGGTTAATAGACTATTTGGATGCCCAAGGATATCCTCAATTAGGAGAACATCAGCCAGTCCATGTCCAAACTGTCCAGTGTAGGATGTGTCTAAAGCTCTTAATTCCTTAAATGTCTTCTATAAAGGTCATATAACCGCAACTAGGCTGCTGTTCCACCTGCTTGGAAGTTTCTGTAATTCAGTCTAATGATATCTTCAGGGAGTCAAGCAGGTTCCTGGCAAATAGGCTATCTTGCAGATGTCATACAAATGTGTCTAATTTAAAAATAAAGGTTAGGAGAGAAATGTGTCATTATGTTACTTGCAAACCAAGTTTATAGACTCGTTACCAGGCAAAGGCTACATGTATCACACTAGTATATAGTGAATGTGTGTCCGCCTTAAAATCAGCATTAAAATTAAACCACAAAATCACCCGCTGGAGATACAGGATTTTCAGGCCTAGAATAAGCCGGGCTAACTGAATAGGCTTTTGTAGAATCGCAACCTATACGCCTTGTTACCTAGTCCAGCTGAATTCTTCTCATCTTGTGCAGCTCCTAAAGCAGCAAAGAGGCATGTATGCACCTTCCCTCTTGGCTAGGACATGAGGTCAAAAGCAGGCACATTCACTTCCTGTGTGGGTCATTTCCAGGTCAACAGACGCATGACTTTGCACAAACGGTATTTCTACTATTCCTAGAAGAAGGTTATAACACTGTTAAAACTTCCTTTAGAAAACCACAAAAGTTGCTTTGTCTTAATAATTGAAGGTACTTGATGTATTTCGAGCTGACAAACAAATATTTCACACTAATTTCAAGCAATCACGTTGACTCTGTCATATCTTTCTCTTGACTTAAATGGTCAAAAGCCACAGGAGAATGATCATTAAACAATTAAGCTTTACTACATCAGTTCAGTGCTGGGAGCACCTTTATGAGCTGAGGGTCAAAGGAAGTGACATCAAATTATTCTGTGTAAGTTTTCAAAGGAATTTATTGCTCCACAGAGAAAACAGTAAAAAGGCTGGAGCCATTATGTAACACCGTCTCAGGGCCATACCACATACTGAAGCTTCAACAGCTGTGGTCCAGAGAGAGCAGATTGTCTGGTTATAGTCGACTGTGAAATACACCAGGCAACATAAATGATCTTGTAGCCCCTGGCAAGATCTAGTAGCCGCCTGCCCATTGATACAAGGCATTTGAAATTGCTGAAATCATCACTACTCATTGATTCATATCAAGTTCCAACTTTTATCATTATACAATTTCCTTGCGTAACATGAAAAGTTCGATGAAACAGTTCACTGGAACATAAAAGTGAAGTTGACAGCAGAGAGACAAGAAAATTATAACGCAGCCACACAAGGATAAGTTAAATGCTCAGTAAGTAAGTCTAGCAAGCACAGAAGCTAAGCTGGACCAAAGAACAATGATATTTAGATTTCTCATCTTGCATTACAGATGTTTTAACAATTTAGTGTTGGGGAGCTCAGTATGACATGAATCGAAATTCCAAAGAAAATATCGATATCAGACCTCTGACTCTGAGACATATTGACAACAAGAATAAGAGGATTACATACAAAGGTTGAAAAATCGCAGGTAATTCAACAACACAGAAGTGAATCACACTTGGATATATATTTACATTCAATTTTTATACAATTATATCTTTCCAAAAGCTCCACAATCCCCATGAATGTTTCTTCTAACAGCAAATTAGACATTCAGTTCTATTGTGTCACATCAACACACACATGGACCCGCAACCAAACAACCACGCAAGGATGGATGGATTGATGGATGATTGGGGCTTTATGTCCTGTATTTATGCACTTGGTAGGCTAATTGGGACAGAAGGAGGACACGGCAATGAGGCAAAGGATGATTGGAACAGAATGACATTGGCCCGGGCATTCAACCAGGCGAGACTGTGTTTTTTGTTTACATATTTTCCCACATAACAATGTACAAGTATGTACTTAACTAGAGAAAAAAAAATCCTCTCAATTGTCACATGCCAGTAACTCTTTGTTCAAAATGAAGTCAAGGAGATTAGACTAATTTTTCACAAATGGCTCAACTTCTAATGCATGTCTATCATCACAATTTTAAACATCCTGCTGCATGAATTTTAAATTTATCACATTACCTTTAATTGCAAGACTTATGGTCAAAATGAAGCAAATTGACAGCGAGATTCTATATTACAGGGCGTCTACAGAAAAAGAGGACAGTCAACACAATTGGATTTGTTTACATTTTATTTGTGCCGAGCATCATTATTCAACAAAACATGATTTGTATATGAACAGTGTATTCAGAACAGTCAAATTACCCATCATGCGCACCCCTGGATGTGGTAACTTTCTGCAGATGAGACATAAATGATGCAAAAGCGTGTTTCATGCTCTCCACGAACATTTTGCCCCATGCAGACCTGGCGAAGGCCTTTAACTTTAATGAGAGGGTTGCGATATCTTGCTGGATTCTGTCTTCCAATTTGCCCATACTGAATAATCCACTGGGTCCAGCTCAGGAGACGAGGGGTGGCACTCTACCTGGCTCAGGAGGCTTGTTTTGAGGCATTCCTGAGTCTTCTTCGCAGTATGAACAGGTGCTACACCTTGTAGGAAGATGATTTTGTCAACAAAAGAGTTTTGCAAAGATCGTCGGACCGTCGGACCTGTCCGACTGTTTAATAGGCAGGTCCGACACCATCATCCTCATTGTCAGACCGAATGACCGACACTCAATTTACGGGGCTCTAGCGCTCCCCTGTCGTCTATGTGCGTCGTAGCCACCTAGCGTTTAAAATGCGTACTAGCGCTATTGGTGGAGACAGCCATGGAGCTTGTTCAAGCAAGAAGACAGTGTTGATGTGAGGTAGATTAGATGACACTGTGCTGATGGCAATTGATTTTGAGGATATGAGGCATGATTTTGATAGATAGATAGATAGATTTTTATTTTGCCTCCAAAAGGAGAGTACATAAAACATGTATAACAAGTGAAAATAGCACAGTCTAAAATCGGGTAAAATACTGAACAGGTTTCAAGTTTAAAATGAACTTAATAAATTGTTAACATTTGTAACGTTAAAAGAGGTTTGAAGTAAGTATTTTATGCTATCTGCGATACCACATGGCGGTCTACTTTTTATAACATTTTTACATTTTTGCTGGTAATTATCATCACATAGATATTGTGCTAATGAAATTTTGTATTTTTTGCAAGTTTTAAGAACATCACTGACTAGATTTCTGTGACTTGAAAGATTGCCGCTAAGGGCACATGACAATAAATGTTGATAAAATATACTACAACGTGATGTGGACAACAACATAGACCTTAACAGAGACAACTTCTTGATCTCAGCAGACACAGATATACGATCAATACCTAACGCTTGTAAAAGTGGAGAATTTTTACATGATCTTTTAAGTCCTAATGCTGATTTTAAAAATTTTGCCTGAGCAGATTCGATAGTTTTAAAAGCAGTTTTATCCTGATAAATACACTCCATACCATATAATAGAAGATTTTGATTGTAATTAGGCAGAAAGGGGTTCTGGACAAGGACTTGAGAGGTGTGAATTTGTTAAGTGCAATTTACCAATTATCCATCTATTTTTCAGTTGTGCCACTTGCCATATTGGCTATTGTATAGCAATTAAATAATTTTAAGCCCAATTAAACAAAGAACTAGGGTTAAGATTTTGCAAAGGAAAACTACTTATCACTAGTTTCCCAGTCCATAATTGGGGTGTTTATATATTAAATAAATTCAATCTAGGTCTATACATTTTTATGCATTTACTATGCCTAATTCAGACAATCTCCTGGTAATATTCTTTTTGAAAGCTTGACAATCAATAATTCTGTCGCTTTGTCTTAATGCTGGAATGACGCATACATTTTTCGGTCTGACAAGAATCTTTTCGGTCTGACAACAGGTGCCTGTTTGTCAGACCGAATGTCTGACAGAGGCTTGTGGATCTTCGCAAAGTCTGCCATGGCACCTCAAATTGTTTCAGAATGTTATTATAAACATTTGCATTGATACTCTGGTCAAAGGTTTATTTGAGACATTTTTGTGATTTTCGTGTCATCAGATGACTCCATGTTGAAGACCAAGTCTTAGGTCCTGAATTAAATTATCAGCAGCTGGAGCATCAGCAAATGTCCCACTACTCACGCACGAATCATTCGTACTCTCACAAGCACCATAAATAGTGAAAAATTTCTCTTCAAGAATGAGGAAAACAGGACGACCTTTTTCAGCTTAGAGCAATGCAAGCACTTTTGCATATCATGCTTGCATTTTGCCTTTAGTAGTGATCTAATTCACAAATAAACATATTTGCAATAGACCTAATATGGCTGACTATCAAATCCATTCTTATGTTAGACTTATCACCAAATTCTGAACTTATATGACTGTGAAAAAGAAGAAAAGTGACTGTCCTCTTTTTCTGTAGACACCCTGTAAGACTCTCGTTAAGAGTAATTCAATTTTGTCATCACCATCTCACAAATGCCAGTGTTTAACCAGTGCTCATCCTTCCTTGTATACTTGAACACTGTGCTGTAAGAAAGTGCTGCTTTGACAATTATACCATTCGACACCTCTGTCAGCCAATCATGAGCCAGTATTTCACTGCAATAAAACCCATATTCTTTGTTGTCCAGTTATCCTCCCATGGGAGAATAATAAGTGAAGCTGTGAAAAACCACAGCAACAAATGACAAGTTTCTGTTTTGTCTCATGGTATAAGCCAGTTATTCACCGTGGGATCGGGAATATGTGTTTATCACAGCTCGGGCTAACGCCCTCGCAGGATAAATCACATATTGCCTCTCCCTAGGTGAATAACCTATACTTATCCAAATTGTTGACCACACGTGCTTGCATTTTTGATAAAATTTCCCAAATGCAACTGAAAATTTTTTACCCACTAGCAATGATCCAGTTCAGCTGCAAACATTGACAGTAGTTGGAGAGCTTCGTTTCCATTGAACTAAAAATGTTGCCTTAAATTGAACGGTGGAAACCATTAATGTAACCAACACTTAAAGTGCTTTTTTCAACAGAGATCAATCAGAGTGTGATCTGGTCAGTGATTTATTGGACTACATTCAGCTTGTTATCAATACTTTATCACAATCATGAAGTAAATCACCCAATAATCATTAAGGGGAGGCAGGTTCATCGAGTGTAACCATGAATGGTCACTGCCAATTTCGGATTATTTGGCCGATGGTCAAGAACGCCTCTGCTGGTTTCTGGACAATGAGTCAATGATTATACTACATCATTATTGATCGCCAGTTTGTCCTGACAAAAGATTATCTGTCCTCTGACAACCTGCTTGTTTTTAGGACAGCCTTGTGATCCATCATTTCATCGTCAAATCAATTGATCACTTCCTCTTCAGAGTAGTTGGTGTGTTATCTCCCAGAAACGCCAAATCAGCAGTCTCAGAAGACATCCAAGGAACGAAAGGCATCCATTTTTCACAACTCCAAGATGGAGTGTCATTTTTGTCTCAGAGGCAACTCACTAACTCTGGACACATAAATAATGTCTCCTTCAAATAATTAATCAAACAACTGACTCTGTTAACCACCAGGGGCCTGGACTTCTAATTTTTTTCAAGAGCTGTTGCCAGGTGAGCAGTAATACTTAATAAATAGTTAATGACTCCTAAACTACAGGATATAATGACTGAACTGAATAAACAACAAGTTACACAATTGTCACAAACAAATAATTTAAACACCCCTGATCATTAACTTCACAAAAAAACATGAATGTTATAATTCTGAATTGATATGAGACTCTCATCTTGAAAGACCATTGGCAAAAAGCTTTGTCTTGCGTTTGTCATTTTAGCATTGTCATGTTCTATGTACCATAATATCAATTTACTATCTTCACAGAAATACTACAGCCACTTGGGCCACTCCCACAAGCTGTAGGTTATGTTGCAATATGTCTTTACTTAAGAACATCTGCAAAGTGCCAGCTGGAAAAAGTTTTCTCACTTGCAATAACTTGAGACAGAAAACCATATGGCCGGAAAATGAATTGGCTATTCATAGCCCGGAAATGTCTTGCCAAATAGCTCAAACCAAAATACATACAATCTTTATTCTTACACTAGTTTACTGGTGTAACAGCATCATCCCTGTAGTAGATGTATGCATGTATAAACTGAAAACACCATAGCCTATAGTGTAAAGGGTAAAGGGACTTTTATTTAACGTGGGTAGCCAAGCTAAGTCAGTGACTTGTTTCCAGTTGGGCCCACGGCGCCTCCAATTTACGTCTGATGCGAACGACGATGTCGTGGAATGACATGATGGCCAGCCTGGGGATTGAACCCGGGACCCTCGCTTGTGAGGCGAACGCTCTACTGACTGAGCTATCGGGCTGACAGTGTACTGAGAGACTGAAAAAAGGCCTAGATTTTAGGCCTACAGTTGGGTCAAAAATTTGCCATACAGCCAGACATCAAATAGTTAAAGATTTAAATGATACTGAATTTAAAAAACACTGTCTCTGATATAGGCCTACAGCTGGGTCAAAAATTTGCCAAACAGCCAGACATCAAATAGTTAAAGATTTAAATGATACTAAATTAAAAAAAAAAAAACGCTGTCTCTGATATAGGCCTACAGTTGGGTCAAAAATTTGCAATACAGCCAGACATCAAATAGTTAAAGATTTAAATGATACTGAATTTAAAAAACACTGTCTCTGATATAGGCCTACAGTTGGGTCAAAAATTTGCCATACAGCCAGACATCAAATAGTTAAAGCTGTATTACGAAGGTGCAAACAGGTCTACATTTCTCCCACATTGGTAGCTTATTTCTGACTTATTTTATCTTAATTTTACTAAAAATGGTCTGTTTCAAGAAATCCCCTTAAAAAGATGCAGCATTAATATGTGGGTCGTCCAAAGTTGATGGGTCAAAAGTTTGCATATCCAATATCCACTCCAGGACCATAGTGGTAAATATTATGTAATGCATTATGCTAATTCATAAATATTTCATTTTTCTATCCTTGTTTGTTGAAATAAAGCCTAAAATGTATTATCCTCATAGTTGTATAAACAATTTTTTTAGTTAAGTCCACAAAATAGAAGTCCCGGACACAATCTTTCATTTTCTCCGTGAATCATCATGGGAAATTTTTTTACCTCAACTGTATATATGAGCGTATACACATTTGTATGTCTTACAAGATGTTATCCTAACAGAAGGAAAAAGTAAGTTAACCAAAACTTTAGAGCAACATACAGGAAATCAACCACACTCTAAAAAATGTCAGGACAAAATTGTTTTTTTTAGATTCAAAATGGTTTTTGAAAAACCAAATTTCAATGCAAAAACAACATGGATTTATAAAAAAAACCATGTTCGTTTTTTGCATTGAAATTTGGTTTTTCAAAAAAACATTTTGAATCTAAAAAACCAATTTTGTCTGAAATTTTTTAGAGTGCAGAAAGGAACGTAGTTCTAATGGGATGGGTAAGGTGTTTATTGACCAAAGTCAAAGTCAAAGACTATTTACAGCAGTGGCGTATTTAGGGGGGGCATTGGGCCATGGCCCCCGCCTCAGGCCAAAAATTAATATGGAAGGGATAGGGAAAGCTGCGGAGCGCCCCGTATTCACCCCATGTAATGCCCCCCCCCTCTCAGGCCATTTCTAGATACGCCCCTGTAGGGGAGAGTGGGGCATAACCACCCCCCTAAGACAAAATGTCTCACAGGATGATAATGACCAACACAATTAAGAACTCCAATTGGCAATATGACACACTCTTAGAGTACTTTCATATCCCCTACCTGAAGCATAAAATGACTCTCCCTTATAGCACAGGAATACGAAATAGTTTTTTGTACAAGATGGGTGGTTATGCCCCATGCTCGGGGCATAATCACCCACCCCATGGGGTATAACCCGTCCCCCAAGGTACCAGCAACAAAAATAACTGGAGGATTTCCATATCTGGTGGAAGGATACTATGTCCCTTTCTGATGAAAATGCAGGTTCTCTTGACTTGGAAAGTAACAAACCATATCAGTGTCCTCACTTTTGCTATGGTAGTGACTTCTCAGATATTTCTCTCTGGGACGCTCCCGCCAATACCAATCTTTTGGTTTTTCAAGACAGCCCAAATGACATAATCTATGCTAACCCTTCCCAAGTTCCTCACACATTTACAGTACATTTTTGAAAACCCCCCTCCTGATTCTGCCACCCCCCAACTGTATTTTTTCCAGGGGCGGGTGGTTACACCCCATATTGGGGTAAAACAGCCACTACCCCTATTATCACTCATGATATGATTTAATGACAGTTAAATCCATTTTAAAAATTAGTTAGAATATGAACCAAGACAATGCCTATTACAGATACCTTACATCTCCTTTATGTAGAATGCCATCACAAATACCGTCACATGTAAAAATAAGATGAAGCCGCTTAAAAAAGCTAAAAAACTAAACAAACTGAGCTGGTCAGTATGGTTCTGCCTGTTGCTTGGGATGCGGACCACTATTGATATAAGCGGCTTGCACAGTGTAAAATAGTACGTAAGAAAAAAAAAGATTGCGCGTCTTCTGATTGTCTTTACAGGCAGCCAATGAACTGGAAACAGTATTTAGACTACTGAATAAATAATTTCAGATTGCCTGGACTTGAATAAGACCACAATTTAGCCATTATCTTGAGGTTTGGTGAGGGACTATTTTTTTTAAATCTGGGGAGGGTGTGAGCTGGATACTCTAGGATTCTTGGCAAAACAGGGAGGTTTCAGTTTCGGAGGCGCATAGCAAAAAATCTAGATGGCTAACAATGTATACCCTGCATGCCTACATGTTTGTAAGAGATGATACTTTCATGGAAAAATAGGCCTATATTTTTCAGTAAATTAGGAGAGGAGCAAATGACTGATGTGTTACATTAAAAATGTACAGTAAATAAATAGTGGTCCGCTCCCTATTAGCAGGGACCCGAAAAGTGGCAAAAGGGCCAGCGGAGCATGGTGGACCCTGCAAATGGCAATGTTTTTGACTTTTTTCAAATTTTGAATTGTTTTCAATAATTTTGAGCACTCCCAAGCAAGTTTTAGGCAGTAATTTAGTCATTTGGGCATTTTCCATAAAAATATGTGGAATGTGGGTATTTTTTCACCTGGAAACTCCCAATTTCTCGTTAAGATGATCATTAATTAACTAATTAATTAGGGGAAGAATGTCGTTATGGTAAGGACAGATTTCCATGTTTGTACTCTACATAGATCAGTTGCATTTTTGTGATTGTCTTCAATTGCCTTGATTTGGTGGCCAATCAACCTTCCTGCCTCGGAAAGCTAAAATGAAGCAAAATGCACCTCCGGAGACGGCTCCTCCGAGGGTATCCAACGAAGCTTGGAAATGGCGGTCAGTGGTTTAATGGTGAAAATTGTTGCTGTGCTTCAATCAGAAATCTGGTGCAGTTTTCAAAAATATGAAAATTTAACAACTTTTGGGGGAAAAGTTTCTTTATTAGCAGGGACCCGAAAAGTGGCAAAAGGGCCAGCGGAGCATGGTGGACCCTGCAAATGGCAATGTTTTTGACTTTTTTCAAATTTTGAATTGTTTTCAATAATTTTGAGCACTCCCAAGCAAGTTTTAGGCAGTAATTTAGTCATTTTGGGCATTTTCCATAAAAATATGTGGAATGTGGGTATTTTTTCACCTGGAAACTCCCAATTTCTCGTTAAGACGATCATTAATTAACTAATTAATTAGGGAAGAATGTCGTTATGGTAAGGACAGATTTCCATGTTTGTACTCTACATAGATCAGTTGCATTTTTGTGATTGTCTTCAATTGCCTTGATTTGGTGGCCAATCAACCTTCCTGCCTCGGAAAGCTAAAATGACGCAAAATGCACCTCCAGAGACGGCTCCTCCGGGGGCATCCAACGAAGCTTGGAAATGGCGGTCAGTGGTTTAATGGTGAAAATTGTTGCTGTGCTTCAATCAGAAATCTGGTGCAGTTTTCAAAAATATGAAAATTTAACAACTTTTGGGGAAAAGTTTCTTTATTAGGATGCGGACCACTATTGATATAAGCGGCTTGCACAAAGTAAAATAGTACGTAAGAAAAAAAAAAGATTGCGCGTCTTCTGATTGTCTTTACAGGCAGCCAATGAACTGGAAACAGTATTTAGACTACTGAATAAATAATTTCAGATTGCCTGGACTTGAATAAGACCACAATTTAGCCATTATCTTGAGGTTTGGTGAGGGACTATTTTTTTTAAATCTGGGGAGGGTGTGAGCTGGTTACTCTAGGATTCTTGGCAAAACAGGGAGGTTTCAGTTTCGGAGGCGCATAGCAAAAAATCTAGATGGCTAACAATGTATACCCTGCATGCCTACATGTTTGTAAGAGATGATACTTTCATGGAAAAATAGGCCTATATTTTTCAGTAAATTAGGAGAGGAGCAAATGACTGATGTGTTACATTAAAAATGTACAGTAAATAAATAGTGGTCCGCTCCCTTGCAACCCCGTCTTTTAAAAATGTGTCTTTCACAAGTAAAATCACCTGCACTAAAAATATTTTCACTATGTGGAACCAATCACCTTGAACCACTGGGTGGGTGGTTATGCCCCTGGGGGTGGTTATGCCCCACCTTCCCCTACATTTTACAGGTAGAGGGTTTACTCAATATTGCACACTGTATAATGAAATGTTTTTCATTGACTTTCCTTCTTCATGTATTGATTGTGAAAATGGTATTTATGTGCTCATCTTATGTCTAGTTTAATCCAACAAAGTGCACCCCATGACTTCATTGCACAACAATCATTTTAAATGGCCGTGTTTATCGTTGTTACTTCAAAACGCCTCGTAAACATCAAATTTTCATAGAGCGGCCTGCGGTAACAGAGTTCTTGACATCAAATTTTCAAGCTGCATTGACTTAAATTTTTATTTTTACGAATGAGATCCATTGAAATCGAAGGTGATAAATTAGTAAGTGCTGGCTTTAAAATAGTTTTATGCCTTTGGGGGTCATGGCAACAGACTTCTGACAAGTCTGACATCATACCAAATTTGAATAGTGTCACTAGTTACTCTGCCACCACCAGGAAAGCATAGAAGTGACAGACCTGGAAACAAAACATACAACATCATGTCTGCAACACTTTTAAAGAAGTACATTCCTTTGTTTGTTCTAACTATTTTGTTGAGATCATCGCTTCAGAATTACATTGAAACAGATTACAAAAAGGAATCAAATGTGACTTGTACTGAAATACAAGTTATCGAATCAACTACAGAATTGGAATGTGCTGCATTTTGTTCAAGACAGAAGGATCCACTTTGCATTGCATTTAGCCAAACAGGGGCGACATGCGAACTTTGCTTGTCTTTGCCTTGTTTCACTGGTCAAAATTCAACTTCTATTTGGAGTACCACAAATGCAAAATACGTAGTGAATCCTCAACTGACTGAAGGTAGGTAATAGATATAATATGTATACATATATTCCACCATGAAAGAAAGAACAGCTTTGCGCACAACTGAATCACTATAAAAAACAGAGGCTCCGATGCCCAACATGAAAGTTTTGCAATTACATCATTATTGAGCAGATAAGGTCTGTCTGGACCATAGTTCTGTGAAAGAACATCAAATATTGCTATATCACTTGTCAGTTTTGGCCACAATCTGAACATTTGTCTATACACTCGATAAAAGATATACAATTATACATTGCAAACTCAGAATTGATTTCATTTACAGTCATAATTTTTTTTTCAATTATATAAGACTTACTTGTTAATCACAAAATTGCATTTCTTCATTAATTTGTACATTTTACCCTGTTTTTAGGACTGGCAATCTATCTGCCCATGGATGAAATATCAAATGGAACGACTCCAGCTAAAGGCAGCAATGTTGCACTTGAGCAGGATGTCCACGGTAAGTGTATTCTTTTTGAATATCATCAGAGAATTTCTTAAAAGAGTTGAAGATGCCTGTCGGACTGAGTGTTCAAAACATTTCAGCTGCACCATTTTCCTTGGCATCTTGCTTTCTCAGTGTCCAACTATCCATCAAATTGAATGTGGTGTGCACCATTTCTGTAAAAGTTCGAACGGTATGATTTTCCATGACATCTTGTTTTCTTCAATGTAACTAAATTATCTTTCAGCATTCGCAACTCAACCCGGAAGATATGGAAATGGTTTTGCATTCATCAGCCTCAACAAAACTGATGGAAATTACTTAGACTTGGGTCCCCATGCCGACAAATGTATTGGTCAAAGAAATTTTTCATCTCCATTATGTGAGAATGGTTGGACAATTTCATTCTGGGTCAAACTGGCCAAGCCACAGAGTAAGACAATGCCTACCTGTTTTAAATCAAAAATGATAGCAATATTCATGAGGTCAATATTGAGTGAAAACAGGGACACCTTCGATGTGGTTTACCGACTAAGAAATGGCACGTCTCGCATTGAATACAAAGACTTAAACCGGTACTTTAATGAATGGCACTTCATAACAGCAACATTCAAGGACAAAGATTTCCAGTACTATTCAAATGGCTGCTTAAAAGGTGACACTCCCAATGCAGTAACAAATGTTACCAATTTTGAGTGGAATATTAATATTGGTAGTGCAAGTGGAATAACAGGCATCGTGGATGATTTCCGCTACTACCATACACACAAAGATGAACACTTCGTCTGGCATTTGTGGCGTCAATAGACAGACATGTAAGATCCTGAGCTGAATTTAATATTGTGTATGCAGTCAGGGAAATAACCATCTGGGAGGGACCGTCGATATTCTTGAGCAACCCAACAGGACTCGCACCCTAGCACTATCTTCACCCTCCCATGACCCTATCAAGCGTTCTGGCCCAACCAGGACTTTGTCAGTGCTCAAAATCATCTTTGACAGCCAATTACAAAATAACCAAAGCTATTATTACTATCTAACTTGGCAGGGATATGTATCAGGGTCTCAACTATCTCTGTAAATGTTGACAAGCTTCTCCATTAAAAAATAAAGAAAAGAACCCAAAGGCTCTGTCATCATCTGCTGATGAGTTTGCAATATATTTCGCGAAATGAGACTAGAAGTCTGGCTACTGTCATGCTGGTGTGTGATGAAATCTGTGATGAGGATGGCTGCACAGAGATAAGACTTTTTCTGACACCTAGCTTATCAACCCCACACACCCAATCATCCTGTCAGGTCCAGGACTCAGCTGCGAATGCAAGTGTCCTCATGTGACGGTGGCGCCACCACCACGATTTCGACCGTAAATCCATTCTTGGTTTATTTTCAAAATATCCTGCTAATGCATTTGCATTGACAGAGTAATCAATTTCAAATCCCAAAATGTATATCTGGTTCTCATAGTTGTTCAAACACAGAGAGAATCAGTGATCATGAGTAATGTCGCGTTAGTCTGTAGATGCATGTAGACACCAAATGCTGCCTGCAGTGGCTCCCTCTTTATGAAGTGTGCACTTGCTTGACCTTGACCCCTATATAAGGGTTTTTTTTCAATCGGGGTACGCTCTGGAAAGTCACACGATATCCAAAATACCAGAAATACCAGTGTCTGCGCTTCGTTGAATTTGCTGGTGGTCCAAACGGACCAGTAGGTCTGATGTCCTACTGGTCCGGACAAATTCTTGCTGGTCCGGATTATTTAAGTTGTATTTTTAGTTATCATATAATTTCATAAAAATATGCTTTTAGCGACTAAAACAAAGGCCACTTGACCCAATAATCATAATTTTAAATTGATGTGCTACAGAATAACTCTGGTCAATCTAGCCTCTTTGTCATTTGAGATATATTTTATATACCTAATACCTGGCCTACAAGTTTTATACATCAATTATGGATGATGTCATGGTTTTCATTTCCAATACATACTATATAGTGTTTTTATGTAATTCTGCATTTTTAGTGAATGACTATTTGTTCTATAAATGACAAATCATTTTTCTTTGATAAGGTATAATCAGGTATGTGCATTGTGAGTTGGGCCTAATTGCTTAATTGCACTTCAGTTAACAGAGTCAGCTTTGACAGGTCATCTTAATAGCACTTGACTGAATAGGGGTAAAATGACCTTCAGGAGGTGTCAAAAGAAAGCCAGAACAGTCTGAATTGCAATCAGTTGATTTGATTACCATCCTGGTCACTTAGTAAACTTCAAACAATCTTGATGTTGCTCTGCGTCTGAGCACGTGAATGACGCTAGTAGATATGGGCGATAATTAAGGTCTGAAAAAAGCTACTCGCCAGCCCGGACCAGTGCAGGCAATGTCCTACTCGCCCAGGCCCTTTTGAGGTCGTATTTGGCGACCGGGCGAGTGCCCAATGCGGACACTGAATACCATTCATATATATGGAAAAAACGTTACACAGAAAGATTAAACATATTGAGATGGACCTACAGTAGCGAAAAAATTATTCAAATCAGTTGATAACTGCCCGAAAAAAATGTATTTGTGTCATTTTGACCAAAATTGACTGTCTCATTTGCAAATTAGGCAAATATCGCTTCAGATTTTTCAGTCCTGACCTAACAGTAAGTTTTAACCAATGTGAAAATGCTTTCAACATGGTCCCAAGAGTTCAACATTAGAATTACACGCAACAACTATGATTAGTCTCTTCAGAATCCTGCATTGAACACATGAAGGTCAATTCCGTCAAATATTGTCCTCTCTGATATAGGGTCAGCAAAACAGCAATTACATTAAATTAAGAGGATTTTTATTTTATAGAAATACTCCTTCAATAGATTAGACAAAGTTTTGGTAAGTGTTTCACTTCAGTTGTACGAACTGCACAATGCTCGTAGCGGAAAACACCAAAAACAGCTTCGTCAAAAAAACTGTCCTCTCCGTCCTCTCCGAAAATGTCTATTTTCCTCGACACGCACAAAAGTTCTTGGCCAAAATTAAGCAAGTAAGATGATTTTTCATTGTAAGACATATATCTATCCACTCAGCACAAGCCCATACAAACTGGGTGGTCTATACATCCAGTAATAGAGGGATGAGCAGAATATTGACTTTGGTCAAATTATCAAAAAGTCAAATAAAAAAAAAATTCAGAATACTAGTAGCCCTAAAATTTTCAGAAATCCACGGCTATGTATATAGCAACAGAAAAAATCAAATTTGACCAGAAAAAAAAAGACCTTTATTTTTTACCCCCTTGAGACAAAAACTATGTACCCCGATTGAAAAACAACCCATAATATTGCAATGTCTGAGCCGTGCACTCAACCAGAACTATAGGAATAAAAACTATCATTGAAAGACAAACAAATTAACTGATTTGCAGCATGCTGCAAAGTTAGTCAGATGTTAGTCAGATTATCGAAATCGCTTCAGTTTAAGTTGTAGACTATGCTGTGACAAGGTATGTAGCCAAATTTCGGAGCTGTACGTGTGATCCCCGCGAAGTTTTTGAAATTTCAACATACACACCCCTTTGCTCTCTCTACGACGACACACTGTTCATTGACAGACATGACAGGACAGACAGGACTGCAGCTCAGCAATAAATGGCTTCAAAGAAGCCATTTAAAAACCAATTTAACCGAAGTGTAGTACCTGTTCATTAAAGTTAGATTGACAGCTGACAAGAAAATCAGTTTGTGTTAGTGCAGTTCAATTGATATTGCGATATGAGGTGCAGTTTGACTGCCTTTGAAAAGCTATTCAGGGATTTATGAGCCATTGATTTCAGATTATTTGGGAGGCTATTCCAGGCATAACCTACCACATAGTTTAATGACTGTTTTTAAAGTTTATTGTTAATTTTATGAATATAGACATCATTTCTTTGCCTAGATTCCCTACTGGTATTGCTTATCTGTGCATTTGATAATGCTGAGCAGTGGTAAAGCGGCAAGCTACTAAGTTTTTTGTGATAGTATAGTTTTACACACTGGAGGAGGTATATATCGGACACTTTTAATGTCTTGTATCTATTAAACAGAGGCTCAGAATGACAATTGTACTTTGAGTTTGAAATAGTGCGTAATGCTTTCTTCTGAAGAATTGTTAGTCGTTTTATAATTGTTTTCGAGCTGTGCCCCCAGGACTCAATGCTATAGAATAAATGTGGCATGATCAAGGAGTTATATATGTTAAGCAGACAAGATTCAGGTAGAGTGTACTTGAGGCAACATAGGATTGAAACAACCATACAAAATTTTGTAAAAATAACATTAATATGTTCATTCCAAGACAGATTAGAAGTTATAATTTTTCCTAGAAATTTAATAGACTTGACCTCTTCAATTTTTTCACCATTTACCCAGGTATCCAAGAAATGCTCTTGTGTATTTCTGATTTTTCTGAAGTTTACACATTTTGTTTTCTTAATGTTAAGTGATAATTTGTTGGTTTTGAACCATTCAGATATGTTTCGTAAGCTGTTTTTCATTTCTATTTCAAGAAGTTCATTACTTTTGTTGTGGAATAATAGGTTTGTGTCACCTGCAAAAAATGATCAATTCACAGTTGTTGGAAATATTGATAATGTCATTTATATAGATTAAAAAAATTAAGGGACCTAGTATTGAGCCCTGGGGGACACCGAATGATATGTTTGTGCAGTTAGATTGATTATTTTGAATTTCACAGAATTGAGAACGATTTGTGAGGTAATTCCTAAACCACGACAAAGCAGTGCCTCGGATCCATAGATGTTCTAGCTTAGAGAGTAGAATTTCATGATTGAGAGTGTCGAACGCTTTACTTAATTCAAGGAACAGGCCTGCGCAATGTTTGTTATTTGTCAAGTATTTTACCACTCTATCTTGCATTTCTAAAACTGCTAGGTTTTTGACAGTGATTTCCTAAATCGATACTGGGAGGCAGTAAGAATATTGTGAGTGTCTAGGTATTTATACAAGTGATTACATACAATCTTTTCTAATACCTTTGAGAAAGCTGAAAGTAATGATACTGGTCTATAATTACTAATGATATCTTTGCTTCCACTTTTATATATGGGCAGTATTCTCGCTAATTTCATTTTATTTGGGACTACACCTGTCGACAGAGACAGGTTTACAAGGGAAATGGATATATCAGCCCTACTCTAAAAATTAGCTCTAGGCAAGGAACGCTCCATAACACAAAGCTTTGCATATCAATAAATAATGTAGATAACATATATACAAATTTACATTAATCTGTTGACCTACGTATCAACTTGTCTGTCTAGCCATCTTGTTGTCCGTTATGTCAAAAAGCTACAGCAAAAACTGTCACACTGTTTCTGATGGAATTTGGCAGGATTTGAGAACCATATCCAAGAACTATTCAATATTAGTACTGATGACAATTTTTGACACTGGACAAACATAACAAGGATCACATGCGCTGGAATATAATATTGTAAACTATTTCATGAAATTCATATTTTACTCAACCATGCAAAATTACCACCAGCTTAGAAGGGTTTGTTACATCCTGGGTAATTGTGATTTGGACAATTAGCTAGCATCATACATAGATTTAAGAAAGTCAATGAGATTTTACAATATAAGTATATATGAATTTAGCAGGACCTTTAATGATATGATATAGTAGTTTTCATTCCAGTTCATTAGTATTATATGTAATATGTATCATAATTCATCCACCGACAGTATATTACAGCCGTATAATTATACAAAGCCATCTTTTATCACATTCCAGCTTGCGACTAAATCAATAACTCGCTTCATAAATATATTTTGAAAATGACAGTTGTGAACTAGTTTTACTAGATATGGATGTATAATTGAATATATATGTCATGATATTGCAGCAATTCCCTTCTTATAACATATAATTAACAGATCATTCTGGTATTTTAAAATATGATTAATCGGGTGACTGAAAGTAAGGTCAATTTTCAGTGTTTTGAACTAAACTGCTTTTACACACTTGCTGTCATGTTGTACTGTACCTGTATATATGCTTTATCGTATACTAAAAATATATAACACATTTAATTAATTTTTTTTTACCTTATTTTTTTTCTTGAGGGACTTATGTATCAATTGTTATATGTTGTAATGTCAATAAAACACACACAGCGCTCCTGAATAAAATTTAAGATTTTCAAAATATACCGAAAAAGTTACGAATGTAGCCTGAAAGTAGAAGGTCTCAGCTTCGTATCGATGTAAAAATCAAAATATTCTGTTGGGAAAATTTCGAGATATTTGAATTTTTAATTTATCACACCCTTTAATTTAAATCATTATCACTCAGTATCACCCAATAAATCACCCAACAATTCAATAATGCAGTAAATTTGTTTCTTTACATGTTTATTGTGACATTTCATTGCAATCGACTTGACAAAATAATTTAAATGGCACTTATGTGATAAATATAGAATGGAGTGTGTTGCAAACTCTTATTTCGGTAAAAGTGAATCTTACTGCCTACTAACTTACTTTTATGACAGTCTGTATGTAATATGAACTGAAATGCATGCTGGTACGGCAGAGATTGTTCAATAATTGGGATGATTGATGTTCTTGATTCGGTAGCTGTTGAAGAAGAGTTTTTCAGGTTTTGAGTGACAACTGCCGACAACCTGCTCAGAAAAGAGGCCCAGTGCCTTCATCATCTGTTCAATGGACACTGACACATGATGGAGAAGGATATGAACATTAGGCAAGTAGTGAAATAATTCGCAAATTCTTGGTACGTATGCTCCTTCGAGTTTTGCAATGTTGCCTTGGTAAGCATCATCAATTGTAAAGCCAAATGAGGCTTGAGGGGCATCACAAAGTGTGGCAAAAGCAGTGTGAAACTTCATTCAGTGCTGAGGTAACATGTTGCTCAGCATTTCAAGGTTTGCAGGGACCTTGTTGCCCTAGTTACCGTCAAATGTACATCCATGGTGCTGCTCCTTTTGCATGTAAAGAGCCTCAAGCCAGTGATCAAAATCTTGGAAGAGTGTCTTCAATTCAGAATAAATTTTATACCCAATCCCCAACTTAATCTGCAGTGCAGGAGGAGGTACTACAGCAATAACAGGGGTTGGGGTTGATTACTCAAAATTTGCCCCTCGACAGCTATTGGTTAATTTGAAACAGTTGTAATACTGCTTTAATGTGGTTTTGCTACCACTTTAATTTTTCCATTTCTGGTAGTTTTTGAGGTGTAACTGTTTAATACAAAGGTCTGAATCACTTTCATGTCAGTGGAACTTAGTCACGACACCTTCCTGTAGATAACAAATAACATATACTTTTTTCTGAGCATCAGAATGATCCATCTCAACACCAAAACCAAGTCCTTAAAATTAGATTAAACTGAGTAGTTCAATGAAAACACTGCATGCTATTAAGCCCAGAGCACAGACGAATGCAAACTTGAATTCTCAAACAGATGAAATACTAAATAAACTGTATCATATGTAAGTAATACAAGAGAGAAATGCAAACAGTGCTGGCTGCTTCAAAACTCAAAGCACTAGGAAAATACATGGATGTGACCTATTCATGTAAGTTTTGGCCAACAGAAGGATTATGACATCTAGAATAGATAAAACAGTATACAAATATTGACTGATACGAGGGCAACAGTGCAATCTGTTTGACCAAAGTTGTCACACTCATATGACCAATCTAACATCTCTTGACAGATTTTCTGTAATCCAAGGTTGCAATTAGTGTTGGGCAGTTGTGATATTTTTCGTTCAGTTTGGTTTTGGGTTTTTTACGACCTAAAACCGCGATTTCGGTTAGAGTTTCGGTTGCAGACCAATTCACGTGATCCGCAATCAGCACGACACGATTTTGCGATACGCGGTTCAGCGCCCGATCCGCAAAATCGTTTTTCGGTCCAGAAATTCAATACGTAAACATAGCGCTCGTCTGGGAGAGTGAACAGATCGACATATTGCTGATTATTTAGTCGTTTTCTCAATAAAATTATATATTTTACGATAACCGAAACACTCGGTTGTTAGATTGAACTTTCGGCAATCGGCACAAAACTACTTCCAATGCATCGGATTCCTTTTGAAAAACAAATATACACATCTTGCGAAGACTTTGGATGAATGCCATCATAAATCAGGGCGTATTTCTACCAGAACATTGCTTCTCAAATTGGAGGACAATGAAATCATTTTAGATTTCTGTTGAAAAAGTCATTTTTGTGTCCGAGAGCAGGGCCTCGGGCCCTTTGTCGTCATCAATGGGATTGTCATATCAAAGTTGGTGTGGATCGAAAAGCATTTCACAGATGCAAGAACAACCCAAAGTTATGATGCCATTATGATGCCCAGTGTTTACACTGTTGCACTAGATGCCCTGGCTTTAATCTTATGTCTCACTGCTCTAAATAGTTAACTTTAATCCCCCAAATTCCTCCTTACTCAGCAGACGATTTCTGAGAAGCATCTTCTTCTTCTTCCCTTTGGCCCTTCCGCCCTGAGACAAAGTGGGGTGCACCACAACCTGAGATTTATGCTTCAGCCAATTACTAAAGATAGACAGATAGACAGATAGACACATAGATAGACAGATAGATAGATTGATAGGTAGATTGATAGATCTATAGATAGAATGCAACTTTTAACAATTTATAGAGATGTGTTAATGTAATGATCATATCCCATTGAGTTGTAAGGGTTATTAAATTGCTCGAGGACACGGTGCATGCATTGCATGCTATTTTTAAGAACTCCACATATCACATGACAGATTATACTTTCTTGCACCACATCACACAAAAAGCTTTACAGACAAACAGATCTTGAAATTGATTTAATAACGACACAACTGCTGCCACCTATAGCCAAGTTATAAGCACCTGTGACAACTAGCCCCGGTCTATCCTCGTCACGATCATGAAGTCAATTCAATATATCCGTAATCAAAAGAGAATATATTCTGGTTCCACTTAGAAATCACAGATACATTGTTCACGGAGACTACCGGTTAATGCCATCGTGAATCAATGCCTTAATCTCCCAAAATTGTCTCACATTGGAAGACAATGAGAAATTTGAAAATGTTCAAAAAATTGATCTTAAACTGTCATTTTCAGAAATCTTCACATAGCGCATTACAGACTACACATTTTCGTGATATCATCACAAAAATATTCCCCATATTAAAAAATATCAAAATTGATGTAATTGTCACGCAGCTGCTACCATCCATAGCTGAGTAATAAGCATTGTGACAACTTGCCCCTGTTATGTCTTATGAGGAAATTGTTTGCTACTTGCAAAAAAAACCTGTGATAATGGTCCGAAATGGCATGTGATAAACAAAAAATTAAAAACTCAAATATCTCAAATTTTTCCCAACAGAATATTTTAATACTTACATCGATATGAAGCTTGAGACCTCTTACTTTCGCGCTACATTCGTAACTCTTTCGGAGTATTTTGAAAATCTTAAATTTTATTCAGGAGCGCTGTGTACATACACTGCATATTATTACTGCACCAAGTAAGATTCACAGCATCACTTGACCCATCTGGGCAAGTTCTATGACTATGATCTATTTGCATTTGGTAACTCAATAATAACCAAGAATCAAAATCGAATCAAGCCCAGATGACAACAATGAAAGAAGCTGATAGAGAAAAGGGCTGATTTTAAAATTCCCAAAATAAAGAAAAGAGATTGCGAAAGTGTGCAAATAACTGAATTGGACAAGTAGCGACACAGCTTAACACCATTGATTTGATTGATACTTAAATCAAAATCACGGAGCCAGAAAAGCAGCTCTTGCATATTTCATCACGACATAAAAACAGCGGATGTAAATACATAATCAATCAATCAGAAACCATCGGACTTCTTTTCGTTTATCAGTATGAAAAGCAAAAGAGAGATCCCAAGCGATGCAACCATGGACAAGTAGTATTGAAAAAAAAAAGCACAGCTAAGGATACAGTGGTGCAAGGATTCAAATGTCATTAATGCCAATATGATTTTTTATAATAATAATAATAGTAATTTATATAGCGCCTCTTCCAGTAAACTGCTCAGAATCGATTAAACAGTGAATTTCAAACAAAAATACACAAACTCTCATTGATGCTAAATGGATCACTTTGCATAATACTAATTTAAAATTTCAAGAATATTGGCATTTTAGAGTTGACATATCATGTAAAATGACATCAATTTTCTCTCCACTCAGAAATCCTACAGCCACTTTGGCACAGCACTCCTACAAAGCTGTACTTAGGTCATGTACAGCATACTGTAATAATATGTCTTTGCCTCAAAACCATCTGTGAAGTGTCATCTGCATTATCTTGAGACTGAAAAGCATTTGGCTTAGGGACCGTTCAGAATTTATGACTGGTGGGGGGGGTGGGAGTTTTGCTGGAACTTCCCGTCAAAAATTGATACCCCCCCCTTGAGTTTCATGTGGATTTTTAGTACCCCACCCCTGGGTTTCACGCGTATTTTTAGTACCCCCCCTTGACATAAAAAGCAATACACACATTATATATTGTTATACATGGCCACGCATACAGATTCGCGTCATTTCGCGGACTTTTGCGCTTAAAAAAGTCCAAATAAAATGAGTTTATGCGTGTTTTTTGCCATATTTCCTTTGTTAAAATTTCTTACCTCCCCCTTGGAAGTGTTGTCAAAAATTAATACCCCCCCTTGAAACACGTGTGAAAAGTTAGTACCCCCTCGGCCAAAACTCCCACCCCCCCAGTCATAAATTCTGAACGGTCCCTTATTCATTTATTTTCCATACTGATTGTGTCACCGGCATTGTGTGCACGGCCTTTGTTCCAGTTTAATCACTCAAAGTGCACTACACGATCCCATACAGTAATTGTTTTCAATGGTTGTGGTATCATTGTCACTTCAAAATGAATCCGCATCAAATTTTCATGTAGTGTCTTCTTGCAATAGAAAATTTTTCAGCCACATTGAATTTATATATATCGTTTTACAGATGAAATATGCTAAATTATTTAAAAGTGCTCGACTTCAAACTTGTTTTTTATTTACGGAGACAAGCATTGTTTGCTTATGTTGTTGTCAAAGGGTAACATTACAGAAAGAAAATAACTTTCTTTTTATAACTAGGAGTATCACAGTTTTTTATAACTTGGAGGATCATGGCAACGAACTTTTAAAAAGTCTGGCACCATACTAAAACTGATCCCTTTCCACAGTTCTATCATTGCTGCTGGGAAAGCATGATTGAACCATTATTGAAACATACATGTACAGCACAATTATCACATCATGTCTGCAAAACAGTACATTCTACATTTGTTGGTTTTTACAAACTTTTTGGGATCTTCACTTCAGAATTACATTAAAATGGATTACAAAAGGGAATCAAATGTGACTTGTAGTGAAATACAAGTCATCGAGTCTATTACAAAATTGCGATGTGCTGCATTTTGTGCAAGACAGAAGGATCCACTTTGCATTGCATTCAGCCAAACAGCGGCAGCATGTGAACTTTGTTTGTCTTGTGTTACTGGTCAAAATTCTACTTCAGTTTGGAGTACCACAAGCGGAAAATACGTAGTGAATCTACAAAATATGTTGACTCAAGGTATGTAATACTATGTACAATATGTATGGTTAATGGTTAGGTTACATAGTCTGTATCATTATCAATTGGATGTGATTTAACCCGTTCAGGCCCTGAAAGGCTCAGAAATTCAAATTGGGCAGAATCAGTTGAAACATCACTGATTTTCAAAAATTATAGGAAATGTTACTCATACCATAACCATGTGATGCCTCATGATCAAAAATATATACTAAGATGCCTTTCTAAAACTAACAACTGCCAAATATTTCCCTGTAAAAAGACTGGAAGATTTTGCTCAAAGAAGTTCTGGTATCTGATATTGTAGGTTTCGAAAAACATAATATTGATAAGATTCTATCGATAGTACTGTGAAGAAACATTCAGATATTTCTTTGTTTTAGTTGGCAATCAAGATATTTTTTTCTGCAACTTTAATGCAAATTGTAAAGTACACTGCAGAATAAATTTTACTTTCTTACTATTCTTGTATGCAACTGACTTATGAAATCACAGTTCTTCATTCATTCTCCATGATTCAGCAGCAGATTTGCCTTTTTGAAGTCGTATATATATTCATCAATTTCTTCATGTTTTCATATACAGTTGCATTTCTTCATCAATTGTACATTTTAATCCTCTGCCTTAGGACTGGCAATCTATCTTGCCATGGATGAGATAGCGAATGGAACAACTCCAGCTATAGGCACAGATGTCATACTAGTACAGCATGTCCACGGTAAGAGTCTTCAACTTTAACGTCATCAGCAAATTTATTCAAAGAATTGGAGATGCCTGTCCAACACGTTTCAGCTGCACCATTTTTTTTTCTTGTCGTCCTGCTTTCTCTGATGTCCAACAGTTTTTAATTTGATTTACTGCTCATCAAAATTGAAGGTCTTGTGTACAATTTTTGTAAAATATTGAAGATACGTGTCCAAAGTTTTGTATGATTTTCCATGACATCTTCTTTTCTTCAATGTAAAGACACAAGGGTGCCGGAACAGGGGGGGCAGGGGGGGGGACTTGGCCAGGAGGGGCAAGGGGGGTAAGGTTGCCCTTTTCATCTCCAAGAAAAAACATTATTAGGCATTAATTTACAGTGAATTCAGGCAAAAATCTATAAGTACATATTCAAAATTGTCATTGCTGCTCAGTAAATTTTTGTCTCGCGAATTAGATTTGCCCTTTCTCAACGGACCGCCCCTGCCGCCCACGATTCCTTCTGGCACCCTTGTAAAGACACTTTTTGTTTTGACTGACTTTCACCTTCTCTGGCTCAATTATCTTTCAGCATTTGCAACTCTACCAGGAAGATACAAAAACGGCTTTGCGTTTATCAGTAAAAACAAAACCGATGGAAATTACTTAGACCTGGGTCCCCATGCTGACAAATGTATTGGTCAAAGAAATTTTTCATCTCCATTATGTGAGAATGGTTGGACAATTTCATTCTGGGTCAAACTGGAAAAGCAACAGACAGATACTATGCCTGTCTGTTTCAAATCCAAAATGATCGCAATATTCATGAAGTTGAACAAAAACAATAACACATTCAACATGGTTTACCGACTAAGAAATGGCACGTCTCGCATAGAATACACAGACTTTGATGACCAGTACCTTGACGAATGGCACTTTATAACAGCAACGTTCAAGGACACACATTTCAAGTACTATTTAAATGGCTGCTTGAAAGGCGACACTCCCAATGCAATAATAGATACAGTCAATTATAACTGGAATTTTAAGATTGGTGACTCAAGGGGAATTGCAGGCGTCATGGATGATTTCCGCTACTACAAAACACACAAAGAAGAACATTTTGTCTGGCACTTGTGGCGTCAATAGGTCCTGGAACTAAATTGGAGTGAGTTGGAGACAGTCCTGTCTGGTGTTGGTATGCAATAATGTCCCAGCCAGCCTCTACCTGGATGACAAGCAGTATATCGGTCCAGCAGATCGACAAATCATACAATAACATCGACAAATCATACGAACACATCGATATCCATGCATATTGATAAGTGATGAAAAATAAGAAATTACAATGTACGATGTACTCCAGATCGACAAATCATACAACATCGATAAATGATAAATGATGAAAAATGAGAAAATACAATGTAGCGTTACAGTGAAAATTGCTAGATTTAGAAGGAGTTCACAAAGCTTACACATTGAAACTGGCCATCATCATAAACCAAAAATGCCGGCATCTGATTGAAAAAATGTACTGTAATTTTGCAATCACTTGATAATACTAACACATTTGTAGCAGTAATGAAATGTGAAATTCAGAATTTATAATTAGCCTAGAAAATTTGTATGCACACTGTATGTATGCAGTTATATAACTAACTATGCCATTATAATTATGATACGGCAGTAATTCCCTACTTTTAGAAGTAATATATTAATTCGGTTTTAATCGGATGACTGGAAGCACTTTTAAAAATTGTCTGTAGTTTGCGCAAAACTCTTTTTGGTACAGTTGATATATGCTGTACTTTGCAACACTTCTTTCTTCAACGCAATGTACATAAGCTTATAAGTTTCCGTTTTACAGTTACTTTGAACTAAGTACACCCCTCAGGCCTCAGTGATTTACGAATTCCATATAAATATAGATGTCAAATGTGTCCATGCACATGGCAATGGCTCGTGCAGCACTAGTATTGCCGGTATCACTGATATAATTGATGCATGAATAAATATTTCATCATGGACGGAAAGTAACAGACTTTTTTAGTGTATGCATGCATACTTATGCAGCTGCTGATACTGTCTGAAATCAAGAATTTTAAAAAGTAAAGGAAATCATTCTGTCCTTGAAATAGAGCTGTAAAATTAGTCTCAAATTGCTCTCTGGTTATCAATGGTAATTACATTTTCTTATTCTCACCACTGATGGAGTGCCAATAATTCTTATCTCAGAAACTTTGGCCAAATAACAGCAAAATTGAGGGAGAAATATTTCAGCAGAATAATTAAAATCCAGTTAACAATTCAGACAAGAGATGATTAAGAACCAGCTGCAACTGCCATAAAAGAATTGAGAATGTAATTGTGCAACCAAACTTTTCTAATACTTGATCTAACTTCCCAACTTGATTAATGAGCACTCCAGCTGCTTGGCATTAGGTGTTATTTGTTAAGAAAGTTCTCAGCCCTCATAATTTACTGCCATCATCACTTGCAACATTTGCACTCATTTATTAACTTCCAAAATGTCTAATAAAAATTTAACGATTCATGATGCTTGATACAATTGACATTTTCCTGAATTCCAAAGGCAGAATAGGAAATTCTTAAATGTTTTATACAAAGACTCCTGACATCTGGCTGGACCAGTTATTCACCGGTAATGCTCACGTTGCAACGTGCATCTTACATGGCCAATTTTGCAGCGTACGTAAAACATACATAGCTCTTTCTTGTGAATTTCGTATATAAATTGGTTGTTTTCACGTAAGAAATACGTACGAAAATTTACGTACGTAAAACCCACGTAAATTTTCGTATGGATTTCATACGTGTTAATTTGGTTTTTGGGGTTTGTCTTGACTTATTTGCTGATTTTTTTTAGATAGGCCAATGCAAGGTCTAAACTTAAACCATTTGTGATAACCATATTGCACTAAAATGGCCAAAGTAACTGATAAGTACCTGACAGTGTGTGAAATTTGTATGAATTAGTACGAAATTCGTACAAAAATGTACGTACGAACGAATACTACGGATTGGCTCTTTTTTGTGAGTATCGTGCATAGAATTTACATACGTAATTCGTACGCTGCACAATGGCTAGTGTAAGTGCTGAAAATTACATATCTTTGGATCATCACTGCAGCCCTTTTCTTTTCGAAATTCATTCATTTGAATATAGAGCATTTCTCTTGTCCAAGGTCTACTTTTTAACTTACTTTGAATATTGACTTGATTTTTTATGGAAAGGTTATTGCTCCATGAACAAGAGATTAACTCACCACATTTCATACCTTTCACTAATACTTACTACTCAGAGAAAGATCATTTTCTCATGAAGTTCACTTAGGAAAGGATAGGATAAATTTATTTTCGCAACATATGTACACACAGCATATAAACATAAATTTTACAATTTGATAACAATTTCAATAAATGTTGCGTTGGAGGCCACCCGAGCAGATGTATATACTGCTATAACCAACAGGTGGGAGGACCCCCTCCCCCTTAGGAACGCCATGTAAGTATAATAAATTAAATTATAATTACTAATATCAAATAAGACCAATTACATTTTGACACATGATACATATCATTTACGCATATATGTAATTGCACACAAACATATCTTTCAAAAACAATGCAAGTATTTGGTGTGCAATGATATGCCTTGTCTGGTGCACAGAAGCACTGCAGAGTCAGCATAACAAAGTCCGCCAATGTACACTGCGTCTGATGAAATTACGAAAGTAGCTTATTTTGCAGCAGTACAAAAACTTTTGGGCCCAGCAGTGTATCCTTTTTACATAATCATTGGATTGGACTGAGAAATATTCCATGTGACTTTCATCGAGTTTCGTTCAGGCAAAGTTGACTTATGCCATATATTCAAATATTTTTGTGTCTGGCGAGATTATGCAAAAATCGGGGTCCTAATAAACAAAATGTCTGTATTGAGAAAAACAATACCCAAAACTTCCAGTTGAAACGGTTTTACAATGCACTTCCTGTGGTTTTTAAATTCAAGGCTAAATTGCAGCATCTGATCAATACCAGTAGTTGAGCAGTGAGCAGGTGAGCATCCTCCTCAAGCTTTATTCTCGGCAGTTTTGACCGGGTTGTCATTCCAGCTCAACAATTTCCAAGGACAGAAAGTAATGAAATTTATATAACCATTTAATAGTATTTTTTAGAGGGTTTTTAAGTTGGCAAAAAATAGGGTTTTTGCATTAAAATTAGGTTAAGGGTGGTCACTCATCAGCCACAATATTTTTGTCTTAGAGTGATCTCCCGCCTATTAAACAAAGTGTTTACTTTCAAAAACTGACATATATTTCATAGGCGAATAAATGTGTCTTGAGTCTTGAGTCTAAGAGGGTTTTAGGCTAAAAAAGGGGGGAAAACTGAGCTATAAAACGGCTCAAAAAAGGGGTTTAGCAGACATGCAGACGTCTGTATTTTGCATTTTTTGCCTGTAGCAGACGTCTGGCTCTATCAGTAATTAGCCAGTAACAGACGGTCTTGATTGCAAATGCAGACGGTCTGTAAAATTACTTACAGACGTCTGGAATAGATGGATTTTAGAGTGCTAACAGACGTCTGGTAATGTAAAATAAAGGCCACTTACACACAGTCTGCATCACTAACAAATTCAGAACTTGCAGACCAAACTAGATGTATGGTATTTTCCATATATATCACTGCCTTCTGTATCTAGCATTTTTTCAGATTAACCAGACGTCTGTATCTTCCATTTTTCCAATTATCCAGACGTCTATATCTGGTTACTTCCAGTAACCAGATGTCTGTGCATCATCTATTCAGCGGTAACCAGACGTCTGTACCAGCAGTAAATCTTAATTATGCAGGCGTCTGTAAAATGCCTAACAGACAAATAGAGTGAGTGTGTAACACCCTATGTTGTCTGTGAAATGCCAAAAAGAGTAAGAACTAGACGTCTGTAAGGGCGCTTAATCTTAACTGTGCAGACGTCTGTAAAATGAACAACAGACGAATAGGGTGAACTTTGAGCACTCCTGTCTGTGTAATGCTAAACCTACAAAATGCAGACGTCTGTAAGGGCAGTAATTCTGAGCTTAGCAGACGTCTGTACAGAGAAATAAATGAGGACTTTCAGACGTCTGTTGTGACTATATTAAGGAAAATGCAGATGTCTGCGTGTCTGCTATCCTCAAAATATGCCATGTTTTATATATGGGAAAACTCTATTTTAGAGGGTTGGTTGACAGTTTGGAATCGTGAATCCTGTTGATTTTGTGGCTTATCCTCCATAGCATTCCAATTTAGGATTGTGGAATACCTACCCTAAGGGGGCACATCTACGTTGTAGCAACGTTGCGACGTCACCCTGTTTGTCAAATGAAGTAGAATTGTATGGTAGAAATTATGTTGTCACAACTTTTGTGAAGCAACATCAAAGATATGACGTTACCATGCACCATTGTGGCAACGTTTTCGTGAGGAAATGTCAAGGGTTCGACGTTAGCTTGCAACATTGTGGCAACGTTTGATAAAAATCTCAACATCTTGTTCGCGTTGTGGCAACATGATTTCTACCAAACATCTCTACGTGACCAAAAGACCAGCCCTCCACCAATTAGCAATTGGGTAAGTTCTGTGCAAAAACCATCAACGATGTTTAAAAAAAAAAAACATTTTGTGCTTGAAACACCAATTCTGTCCTGCAATCTGAGTATAGGACAGCACAAGGAAGGCTTCAAGAAAACCAGGACAACATGCTGACGGATAGGGGAATTGTCGATTTCACGTTCCTGATGGTTCCTGGTCTTGTCCTGACCCTGCTGGACGTCTGGTCTAAGGAAAACTGCATTAAGAAATTGGGACAAATGTGGCTTGCATACCTCCAACAAAATGAAAGTGCAGTACACATATGACTTGTAAAGCAACTACTATGACAAGCACTTTGCTAATCATGCTATCACTCTTCGAAGCATAACAGAACTGATCAGCTGTGCAATGAAATGTAAGTTAAGACCCCCCCCCCCTTTCCACACATCCATTATTGCTTTTTGGGTTCCGATACCACTTAAATACTAATGGTTCTGATCAAAGTATTTTGGTGATTTTCAAAGAGTGAGAGATATGCAAATATACCATATTTCAAAAACGGCCGCCATATTGGATTTTTTGCCAATTTGAGGCTGTTCTGGTGCATGGATTTTCCTGAATTTTTAGGATGTGTTTCTTTAAGTATTTTAGAGCCAAGTATAATCATTATCAAACCTCCCACTATTTCATATGGGATACCTCAGATCTAAATTCTATTTTTTTTTCATCCGAATATAGAATTTTCGGAGGGCAATCAAAGATGTCGGTAAGGAGGGGGGGTCAGGATTTGATAGATTTTGCAGAAATTCGCACTGAATGAATATCGATTATGGGAGACCAGCTGGTTTAGATAACAGCTTTATCGGAAAAACTTTCTGAAAAATGAAACACACTACTGTGGGCACAGAATTAATGTCTCATTGAAAAAATTAATCACATTTTGACTCCACTGCCACAAGGATCCTAAGTTAAGGTGACTCAAGCATGGTGGTTTGATCATACAGATTTTTCTAAAATTTTGCACAGTTACTCTATTGAACCCATACATTCCAAAAATGAAAAACAAAAAAATTTCACCGACTCGTTTTGTTGCCATGGCAACAGTATGTTTGGCCTGATGACTGCTTAAAAGTCATAAATTGAGTTTTTGGTTATGTACCACAGAATAAAGCATTACATGCATTTATCACACAAAAACATCAGAAATGTCTTCCCATGGATGTAAACCAATACATTTTCCACAAATTTGAAGACAAAAGGTTAAAATACTTTTTTCTGTAAGAGCTCAAATTTGCATATAGCAAATTACTGGCTGCCATGCTGTTAAAAAAAAAAGAGAGCAGAAAATGGTGACGTCACAACTTTTTCAGGGCCTGCAGCAGTTGTTACGCTATGTTGCTAGGCAACCAGGCTGCTCAGAAGTATGTGCAGTGTACCATGCTTGAGTCACCTTAATGTTGCATGCTGCGCAGTAGAGCTAGGGGGCGACCAGATGATACCTTTAGCGGGGGCCTATGGAATTTACCTCTGGAACAAACTTTTCATCACACACAAAGCAACGGCAAACAATTTTTTACGTACGAAAGAGCAACAATCTTTTTTATCACAATATTAACATTATTCGGTATCACTATATTCATGTGCTGACTGCCAAAAATCCATAACCCCCGACAAAAAATAATAGTCCTTTATTCAATTGACTTTCCATCTATTGGTGGCTTCTATTGATTGTGTCACTAGTACTTTGTGCTCATGGTCCAGCTTAATCCCTCAAGGTGCAGTGCACCCCACGACTTCTTAGTACAACAATTGTTTTCAATGGTTACAATTGTTATCATTGTCACTTCAAAATGCATCGTCAACATCAAATTTTCATAGAATATCTTGTGGTAATAGAGTTCTTGACGCGAATTTTGTCACTGCATTGAATTAATTTTTCTTTTTATGGATAAAAGACGCTGAAATTGAATTGGCAAGCGTGTGCTTTCAAACTAGTTTTATACCTTGGAGGTTCTTGGATGAGGATCATGGCAACAGTCAACAGACTTCAAACAAGTGATATCATACTAAAATTGATCTGTCTCAAACTCTCAATTGTTACTTTGTTGCTGCCAGGAACGCATTAGTGAACATTACCAAAATATATCACAAATAATATTACTATCACATCATGTCAGGAAAACAGTACTTTATTTCTTTGTTTGTCCTCACAATTTTTTCGGGATCTTCGCTTCAGAATTACATTAAAATGGATTACAAAAGGGAATCAAATGTGACTTGTACTAAAATACAATACATTGGGTCAACTACATTATTGGAATGTGCTGCATTCTGTGCAAGATACAAGAATCCACTTTGCATTGCATTCAGCCAAACAGGGGCGGCATGTGAACTTTGTTTGTCTTTGCCTTTCACTGGTCAAAATTCAACTTCTGTTTGGAGTACGACAAGTTCAAAATACGTGGTGAATCTACAAAATACATTAACAGAAGGCAGGTATCTTCATTATTATCTGTGATATTTTTCCGTTGATTTTTCTGATATCAGAACTGCTTTTTTGAGATCACATTTTAATGAGGACACATTCCGACACAGGCACCCTTGTGGTGTTGCAAAAAAGTATTAATAGCAGGTCAGATAGCTTGCACTTTGATAAGATTTATCTCACTCAGGCACTGGTTGCAAATATTTAAAATATTGCTGCATTTGAAATGTTGGATAATTATAGAAAATCTTAGCCATGTATCCTGGTATTGTACAGTGAAATAATTCTGAGAGCCTCAGATTTTGGATTACTGGTGTGCTTCCAGGTAATAAACTTGGTTGTCGTATATACATATGAGTACTAAAATAGTCTAGAATGATGTTGTCTGATATACATCATTATTCATTATCACACTATTAAAAAGCCATATCACACAATTTCGTTTTCTATGCTAACCGCTAACATTTCTTGCGGGCGACTTGCACCTTAAAATCTGATCTACAGTTTGTCACGTCAAGCAGAGGACAGACGTTTGGTCAGATATCTCAGCAACCACAAGTCCCACAGGAGAAAAACACATACCTGTGTATAGCTTAGCTCCGTAGTAATATGAATATCTCATTTTTGTGATATTTTGGTGCTGTTTTTGTCCGATATTTGCCAATTTATGAAAATGGCAGTCCAATTTCGCAAAATGTTGACATTTGTAATGCCACCAATCTGACACAAAATGGGCAATGACGTCACAAAAGCGCACCACAACGCCACCCGAGACTCAATTCTACTCAAATTTGTATCAGCAGATCCACCTATCTCATTGCGTTGATTTTTATGGACTGTACAAACAATGCTATATTTCTGTCTCAATGCTTGACGTGACAAACAGTAGGAAGTTCTTTATTGATTTCCACATTTGAACTAGGGAGTTATAGTTCTTCATAGATTTTCACATTTGAGCAAGGAAGTTATAGTTCTTCACTGATTTCCACATTTGAACTAGGAAGTTATAGTTCTTCACTGGTTTCCACATTTGAACTGAGAAGTTATAGTTCTTCATTGATTTTCACATTTGAGCATGGAAGTTATAGTTCATCACTGATTTCAACATTTGAGCTAGGAAGCTATAGTTCTTCACTGATTTCTACATCTGAACTAGGAAGTTATAGTTCTTCACTGATTTCCACATTTGAACTAGGGAAGTTATAGTTCTTCACTGATTTCCACATTTTAACCAGGAAGTTATAGTTCTTCATTGATTTTAACTTTTGATCTAGGGAGTTATAGTTCTTCACTGATTTCAACTTTTGATCTAGGAAGTTATAGTTCTTCAATGATTTCCACATTTGACTGGGAAGTTATAGTTCTTCATTGGTTTCCACATTTCAACTAGGAAGTCACATATTCTTCACTGATTTGCACATTTGAACTGGGAAGTTATAGTTCTTCGTTGATTTCCACATTTGAACTAGGAAGTCATAGTTCTTCATTCTTCAGAGCTAGGAAGTGATAGTTCTTCACTGGTTTCCACATTTGATCTCATATATTCTTCACTGATTTGCACATTTGAACTGGGAAGTTATAGTTCTTCGTTGATTTACACATTTGAACTAGGAAGTTATAGCTCTTTATTGATTTCAACATTTAAACTAGGAAGTTGTAGTTTTTCACTGATTTGCACATTTGAACTAGCAAGTTAGAGTCTTCATTGATTTCCACATTTGAACTAGGAAGTTATAGATCTTCACTGATCTCCACATTTGAACTAGGAAGTTATAGTTCTTCACTGATTTCCTCATTTGAACTAGGAAGTTAGAGTTCTTCATTGATTTCCACATTTGAACTAGGAAGTTATAGTTCTTCACTGATTTCCGCATTTGAACTAGGAAGTTATACTTCTTCACTGATTTCCACATTTGAACTAGGAAGTTATATTTCTTCACTGATTTCCGCATTTGAACTAGGAAGTTATATTTCTTCACTGATTCTACATTTGAACTAGGAAGCTATAGTTCTTCACTGATTTCCACATTTGAACTGGGAAGTTATACTTCTTCACTGATTTCCACATTTGAACTAGGAAGTTATATTTCTTCACTGATTTCCACATTTGAACTAGGAAGCTATAGTCCTTCACTGATTTCCACATTTGAACTATGAAGTCATAGTTCTTCCCTGATTTCCACATATGAACTAGGAAGTTATAGTTCTTCACTGATTTCCACACTTGAGCTAGGAAGTTATAGTTCTTCACTGATTTCCACATTTGAGCATGGAAGTTATAGTTCATCACATCTGAACTACGAAGTTATAGTTCTTCATTGATTTTCACATTTGAGCAAGGAAGTTATAGTTCTTCACTGATTTCCACATTTGAACTAGGAAGTTATAGTTCTTCACTGATTTCCACATCTGAACTAGGAAGTTATAGTTCTTCACTGATTTCAACTTTTGATCCAGGAAGTTATAGTTCTTCACTGGTTTCCACATTTGAACTAGGAAGTCATATATTCTTCACTGATTTCCACATTTGAACTATATTTTTTCACTGATTTGCACATTTGACCTGGGAAGTTATAGCTCCTTATTGATTTCAACATTGGAACTAGGAAGTTGTAGTTTTTCACTGATTTGCACATTTGAACTAGCAAGTTAGAGTCTTCATTGATTTCCACAGTTGAACTAGGGAGTAATAGTTCTTTCTTGATTTCTACATTTGAACCAGGAAGTTATAGTTCTTCACTGATTTCCACATTTGAACTAGGAAGTTATAGTTCTTCACTGATTTCCATTTTGAACTGGGAAGTTATATTTCTTCACTGATTTCCACATTTTAACCAGGAAGTTATATTTCTTCATTGATTTCCACATTTTACCTTTATCTTAGGACTTTCAATCTATCTGGCCTTGGATGAAGTAGCAAATGGAAGCACTCCAGCAACAGGCACTCACGTGGTGCTTAAGCAGGATGTTCATCGTAAGTAAATTTTAGAAATAAAGTCTTTTAAATTTGTTTCGCCATTGTCCAGCACTCCAAAACCAAGCTCCCAACCATAAATGAATTTGACAACACTCACTCGCATCATTTTCAACTTCACTTTCGAATGAAAAGATGAAAATATAAAATTAAGTCTTATAGCTAAATAATGTGTGACATTGTATGTAAGTGGTTTTGATAATGTAAAATTCTTTATACATGTATCTAACATTTCAGCACTTTTCCTTGACCTTCATCTGGCGGACTCAATTATTTTTCAGAATTTTCCGCTCTACCCGGAAGATACGGAAATGGTTTTGCATTCATCAGCCTCAACAAAACTGATGGAAGTTACTTAGACCTGGGTCCCCATGCTGACAAGTGCATTAGTAAAACAAACATTTCATCATTGTCATGCAAAAGTGGGTGGACTCTTTCATTTTGGTTCAAGCTGGACAAGCCTCAGACGAAGAACGTTCCTTTCTTTTTTATGTCTAACATGTTGACAATATTCTTGAAGTCAAAATTGAGAGCAAACAGGGACACATTTGATATAATATACAGACTATTTAACGGCACTTCTCGAATTGAATACAGAGAATTTAACCTAAACTTTAATGAATGGCACTTCATAACAGCAACATTCAAGGACAAAGATTTCAAGTACTATTCCAATGGATACTTAAAAGGTGACACTCTTCTCGCAGTTATAGATGCTCCTACCTATGCGAGGAATATTACTATTGGTACTAAAAATGGAATAACAGGCATCATGGATGATTTCAAATACTACAATATGCACAAAGATGATTTTTTTGTCTGGTACCTGTGGCGTCAATAGACGTACGCTTCTGAATTGAATATTATACAAACTGATGAGAGAGAAGAACAATGTCTACACAGTTTGAAAGCAAGATGGCAAATAGATAGTATGCCATTCTGAAAAATAGCTACGGGCCTGGCAGGTCTGCCCAGCGCCCAGCACTGCAGACGTTCCAGATTCCAGAGACAGTGCTGTATCATAGCCTGAGATACCGCGTATCTTTGCATGTCAATTAACCAATGTAGATATCTTTGTACTAATTTTCAGGACTTCAATGAAGTCCACTTCAATACCAAATACAAATTTCAAATTGATGCAAGAATGTTTTGTCCCTCTGTCTACTTGGCCATCCATCTGTCCTGTTTGGTGGGATTTTTCAGTTAAACCATATAGCATATTAAATACCAGACTAGATTTTGGTACTACGTATGAAAAGTGATTCTTTCTAATTTTGTATGTATAAATGTATATACACAAATGGTGTATCAAATGCATGTTCAGATCCCCATACTCATGTTCAGCGCGTTCAAATTACCAATGAATAGAGGTACTCACATGCAAATAAGGCGATTCTGTCGACTCAACCACTCTCATCATTTACGGTAAAGTGACGAGAAATTTGTTCTCATTGACTCGTGATGTTGACAAATTTATGATATACATCATAAGGAGCTCCAGACATACTCGCCCTGGATGGATGTTTGGGGCTTTACGTCCTATATTTTTGCACTTGGTTGGCTAATTAGGACAGGAGGAGGACACGGCAATGAGGCGAAGGATGATAGAAACAGCCGTCCAACATAGGCCCAGGTGACCCGGCAAGAGCTGGATTCGAACCCTGGACCCAGCGATTGGCAGTCCAGCAGGCTACCACTAGACCAACCCTCCCCCCCAGGCATACTCGCCCTAGCGGCGTGCTAATTCACGAAAACTGACACTAGAATTTTGCCACTCTACATTCACAGGGTCCATGAATATAGCCCTCTCACTCATACAGACATTTTATCTATCCATGACAAGAGGCCCTTGGCACCCAATGTTGTCGTTCTGTTCAGAACGCACAATGTGAACACTGTTCACTGAACAGGAAATACCGATGAAACAAGTGACTGACACTGTCATCAGAAACTATCTTCTTAAGTGTTGACACATCAAAGACTGATTGCAGATTCATATCAGCATGGCTGTCTTGTTACCATATTTCATAATGGCAGCCGTTGCAACAGTTAGTGACCAATGACAAAATTTCCCAGAATTCAAAGATATCTTCGAGTGAGTGCAAGCGACATCTCCAGGCAAATCCTCTTGGATTGGCACTTCAAAATACTGCTGGGAGAATTGGAAGCACTTACTGATGAACATAAACCAACTCACTTCTTCTTAACTACAGAAATGTCTTCAGTCTGTACTTGCTCAAGCAGTGACTTTTTTTTTTTGGACTAGATCAAGTACTAGATCAAGAATTTTAATAGGACATTATTTCTCTCCTCGAAATGAGGCTGTAAAAATGTGTCTTAATTTGCTCTCTGGTAACCAATGGTGATTTGATTTCCGTGCATGTATTCTCACTGCAAAGGAGGTGTGTACAGCCATGGCCGTAAGTTTATGCTCAGTTGCTATCCTCCACTATGTGGCTATCATTGTTACCAATTATAACACAGCAAATACTTGCTCAATATTCGGCAAATTGTCAGGGTTTATAGTCTGTATACAGTGGCAGAGGTTCTGATCAAGAATGGTGACTAGAACAAAGTTACATAATAACTGTGAGGCAAAATACTAAATTAAATGAATTTTAAACATACAATCAGATCTGATGCTATGTCATTTGCATGATAGCTACAGTCAACAAAGTCTCTGGATGTGTTGGGCACACACCAAATTAAACATTCATGACAAAATCACAATGAAATATGCAGCTTTAATGTTGGTTCATTGGGGTTTTGCTTGAGGCGTTTATAAGTAGAAAAATGGTTAATTTCTCAAGTATGAAAAAAGTAGTAAAACTTTTTCTTTTCATAAAATGTAATTTGTTTCATTAAATTCCACATCTATGGAAAGTATTTGACACAAGTTTCTTTAAGATAAGAAGTGCTGTATCTTCCTGCAACTACCTACAAATTCATCACATTTGAAGAAAAAATAGTTCAGGTAAAACCCCGTGAACCAAAAATTCAACCATGTATTTAATTGTAATTTTATCATGAATGCTTAATTTGATGTGTTCCCAACACATCCAGACACTTTGGTGACTGTTACCATCAGTCAAATAACATATAGCATCAGAATCGATTTTATGCTTATATTCAAACTAATTCACTATTTGCCTCACCATAACTATATGGAATGTCATTTAATGCTACAATTTCTATCAGAACACATGCCACTGTGTACAAGTTACAATTCCTGACAATATGGTGAAGATTGAGTAAGTATTTGTTGTGATTGGTCACAATGAAAGCCCCACAGTGAAGCATAGCAGCTGAGCATAAACTTACGGCCATGGCTGTACTAAACTACTAATCTCAGAAACAAATACCACCACAAAGAGCAAACTAATGGAGAATATGTCAGAAGAATGATTCAAATCAAGTTATTAATCCACACAGACCAGGGACAATAAAGAACCAGCTCCAGCTAACATGATCAGCAGATGGTAAATCCAAGTTGTAATTGTGCAACCAAACTTTTGAAAACTTGATCAATTTTTCTTTTCAACTTCATTAATAAGCACGGCAGATGTGTGGACCAGTATGGTAGCATTAGCTATCAGTTGAGAAAATAGTCAGCTATAATAATGCTGATGGAAAATTTATTCTCCCACTGATTCCTTTCCTCCATGATTATACTGGTCAAGTGCTGCAATTTTCTCCACAATGCACATGAAAAGGGTAAATTTGATTCACACCAATTGGGTAACATTTACAAGGAAAGACATTCCCACTAGCAGTTAAACGTTGTTCAGATATATAATATATACAATCAATAAAGCAAAGCAAAGATATAATCACTCACACACTTGCTCACCAACCAATGGAACTAGAAGGTTACTGGTCAGCATAAACAGAAACACAACTCACCTGAAAGCAGAAAAGAGATACATTTAGTCAATCATCAAAATCACTTCAGGGGGGCACCATCAAACTTCAGGGGGAGGGGGCTTGCAATGGAGTTTTTTAAAATAAATAATTTCTTGCTCAGTTTTGGTGAAATAAATAAATCTTTTTTGGGCAGTCTTGAAATAAAAAAAATTCTGAAGGGGGTATTGCCTGATTTGGGAATGAATATTTGGGGACTCCATGCATTGCTCCCATGAAAGTCAGTGATTTGCTCAAGTCACTGGGACCTTTAAATCGTTAATTCAATTTAAATGAGTTGTTAAAATTGCTACATTGTAATTGAAACAAAGTTAGTAAGCATTCAGGAAGCAGATATCTTTGCACTCCAGTCATTTAAATTGTTTAAATAAAGGGGTGGTGAGGGCATTAGATCCGCACAAAGATATCCTTATCTGCTTATGGATTTATTTTGAAGAATAAACAGTTTATTTAAATCACTCTGACTTTCTTTTATTCTTGTATTCTGGTGCTTTCCTCTCACATCGCTTCACTGGTCTAATGGTTGTCTGTAGCCGCTGGACATTTTTGCATCAATGGTCAACAGCAGCAGGAGCTCTCAGGAACACTACCATCAAAGCAAGCAACGCTTGTAAGGCCTACCAGATATGTGGATACATGCATACGGTGACTTCTTATGCTTATCCATTTATATACACAAGTAGACCAACATTTCACATCTTGCAGTCATATAGGCAGCTTGAAGAGTGGACATATTTAAAACCATTTTCTGGCAGCCTCTATGGTTATGGCAACATGGCAATGTTTTTCCTCAAAGCAATTTTTAAAATCAAATGAAGTTTGGTTTTCAGGACAAGTGATTGATGTGTAGATATGAATTGCTGAAAAAGAGTACATTTCCATAATTTCCTTATATTGGAAGCATCTGATTTCTTCAAACAAATTGGCCTTAAAATTAAGAATTACTTTTCTTATGTACTGGGTTCCTCCTGAAGCAATGTTAAGATTCTAAGATCTGAAGAACAGTATAATTTAGAGAGGTAAGGGGCGACCATTTAATAATCAAATGGTGGGGGCTTGGAGTTTTCCTCAGCAGGAAATTATTTATTTCACGGTAACAGCAGCTGTAATTATTTATTTCAAGAGCGTGAAGTCCCCGAATATTCATTCCTAAATCAAGCATCACCTTCTTAAGAATAACCCCCACCAGAAATTATTTATTTTTAGAAATTTATTTTATATTTCACCAAAACTGAGCAAGAAATTATTTGTTTCAAAAAAACTCCAAGCCCCCCCCCCCTTCCTTAAGATGTAATGGCGGCCCCCTATGGGAATGAAAGAGACTGAAACACTAATATTTGGAGGTTGCATAATGCATACGAGTTCACATTTTTTTCAAGACATAATCATTTTCAATTTGCGCCATTCTGTTTCTTTCAAAAATTATTTCATTCAACAGTATTCCATTACAGTTAATTATACAGCTCTTATTCAGTCTGGTGAAACTGAGAACTGCATGCTGCTGCCAGCTGGCACAAAAGTTGATTTTCTATGCTACAGCATTGCAGTCCCAAGAAATAGTTCGAATTTCATTGCACATTCACAAAATTTCTATTCAACATCGATGTATACCAGAGTCAGACTCGGCAATCACATTCTCTAAGGAAGTAGACAAGGCCATCAACAGACTCAGAAACAGCCCCGGTGTCTTCCAGACAAAATTGTGTGTATTCCTCTGGTTGAAAGTTGGTGGACGCTCGCGGGAGCTCGCGGAATAGCACACTAGTCACTAGGTGGCAACACAAGACAGCAATGTCACAGCATATGTTCTGATCTGTGGCAATTCAAGAGCAGTCCACTTGTAGACAGGCTCTTCTTGATATCCTACAAATATTTTGGCTCCAGTATATCTAGAGCAAAGCTTAGCCAATATGAAAAACAAAAGTATCACATTGCATTTTCCATTTGCAACCTTCTTCATTCCACACTAAAAAGATATTGAAAATATAAATTATTTTTCTTTGCAACATCATGTTAGAAATATTGAAAGTACACAGTACAAAACAATAAAATGAGAATATTCGAAATAGATAATGGGGGCAAATAATATTTTTAAATTTGGAAAATCCAAGAAAAATGGGCCAACCTTCTACAACGACAATCTCCTTTATTTGCATTCCTTATCCATGGCACAACAACATACTATTGCCATGAATAAAATGGATGAAACGGAAAAGAAATACCGCTCACCAAAGCATTGTAATACAGGAAAACATGCTTGGCACTGTGGGAGCAATTCATTAGATGTCATTAATTTGACGCCATGAGACCCAATGAGACCCAATTGAACCAATCAGAGCAATGACTCCACACCATGTGATTAATCCTCCTCGGCTGTCTCTCTTATTCTACAGCATGCTCCCACGACAGAAGTGGCACTCTCACAATGATTGCCATTGATTTTCTGATCATGTTCATTCAGTCTGTTTTTCTTGCTGAACAATATAAATTCTGACCAAAAACAGCTGATGTGAATCTTTGCAATTTCTAAATAATCCAGAATAGCATAAATTATCAGAGGAAGTAAATTAACAATAACAGCAGATACTAAAGGGGACAATCTTAAAAGAGCCACATTCACCTAATCCAACCTTGTGAAATTGACAACTCTATTCTAATGAAATAAATTACCACTCATAATATAAAAATTTCAATTGTCCACAGCTCTTTAGCCACATAAAAACTTGTCAGGCACAACATAGTTCTTCATAATAGCTTTATGCCAATAACATCACTCTCCCAAGTCACGTGACAGTGTCACATGACCAAGTCATCTGACCCAGACACAACCTCAATAACAACAGCAATCTCCAAATCAGAAGCAATCACCTCACATATTTCGTATTCCGCAGAAAAACTACCACAATAATCTTGTCTGCAATGGAAGCTGTCACCGCATCGAAACAGCAGCACAACAAAGTTATCTCCGTTTAACCTCGCTCTGATAGCAACATCGACAGAACTAATTGGCTGATATTTCTACATATTTGGCGAAGGCCTACTTAATGTAAATATATTCCAAACAGTGCTTTAGCTTAATCGAGGAATATTAATGAGAAATATTACCTCCTAGAAACCAAGTCTTAAAAATGGTCATGATTCTTCTCAGAATATCAGTAGTAATTCGATTATCGTATTCTCACCAAAGGGGAATCCAGTACGTTTTATAATCTCAGAAACAATGGTAAAGGAAAAAAAAAAAAAGAGCAAAATTGAGTGAGAAAAATTTCATCAGGATTCAAATCAAGTTGTCAATCAGTCAACATTCCATGGAGTGCATCACGTGCATGAAGAACTGCATCATCCCAAGTCATGACAAAATGGCTCATAACCTTTGCTAATTCATGAATACTTAATTAACTGACCCAGTTTTGGCTCACAGTTTGAAATTGTTGCTTCTGTTTCACACTGTTACAAATGGAGAAATTGTGTATTGTTGAAAGGTGCTATCACAGTTCCAAAAATTCCATTGAATTATGTATTTTCACAGTTCTGAAATGAAACTGTTTGAAAGTTTGCTTGTTTTACACTGTTTTTCTCAGTTGCCAGTAATCCTCTAAGTGTCCATAATCGGACTAAATCTGCCTGCAAAATGCTTATGACCTAAATAAGCAGCCAATCACAGGAGAGCTTGGAAATAGCAGAAAACCCTGTCCATTTTAGCAGGGCTTGCGTGGGGAGGATGGAAGAACTGAAGAAGTCTTGATATCTGATCGACAGCAAATAATGGACAAACACTCTCAGCTATATTGGGAATACAACAGAGTACAGTACACTCAATGTTGTGCATACAGAGATACAGTACCCAAAGAGGTCATCATATAGGGCTGCTACTGACATGAGCACAGCACAATAGTTGGGTGATCCACATTTCAATGTAAAAAATTAAATCTCCTAAAAACCCCAATTTGAAAGTGGAAACTGATAATCATATAAGTAAAACAAACAGTGTCAAACACATGCAAAATTTCAGGCAAATCGGTTAATATTTAGAGATGGCACAATGCCCTAGAAGTTTATAATGTAATTCGTCATTCGTGGAACAGAACAAGAATCCATGGATTCAATGCCTGAAGGGCGGCTTGTGTCAAGTTGAATTTATGTCAGGTAAGATGAGGGTTATAGGAGTTTAGTTGTTGCCACCCAGGTGATTGTGAAAACTAAAGTAACGCCACAGATCACACTATAGCTAAAGCCTAAAGAAAAGCATGTGTACAACAAGAAGGGACAGTTTTATACCGTATAACAGAAAGCACAACATAGGAGATTTTGGCAGCCATCTTGTGTTTTTCGACATGGACCTGCACCTGATCCATACCCACAGGCCAATAATACTTGTACCAAATTTGTCTGACTTAATTTGATAACTTCAAGGAAATATTGAGGTCACAGTGGTCACTTGAAGAATGGCAGCCATTTTGTAGTGACCATTTTGGCAGCAATCTTGGATTTCTTGACATGTTCCCGATCCCTACCCACAGGCCAATACCTGTGCCAAATTTAACTACTCTAAGCAAAATATCAAGGTCACAGTGGGCAGTTCAAGAATGAAGAAAGATAGCTGCCAAAATGACCACCACAAAATGGCCACCATCTTGGATTTATTGACATGTTCCCAATCCATGCCCACAGGCTGCACCAAATTTCATAACTCTAAGCAAAAAAAAGGGGAAGTTCGAGAATGAAGAAAGATGGCTGCCAAAATGGCTGCTGTCTTGGATTTCTTGGATGGATGGACGGATGAGTTGGGCTTTACGTCCTGTATTTATGCACTTGCGGCAGGCTAAATAGGACAGGAGGACACGACAATGAGGATGATTGAAACAGCCATCCAACATAGGCCCAGGTGACCCAGCAAGAGCTAGATTCCAACCCTGGACCCAGCGATTGGCAGTCCAGCACGCTACCACTAGACCAAAATTTTTGGTACAGTAATCCAGAGAACTGTTGATTTGAATTTAGGGTTGAGCCTCGAGTCCAAATTGCTGGCAATCTGTCAAACACGTAATTTACAATTTTAGTGAGAACAACCACTCAACTTAAAATAAATCATGCAAGAAATCAATGGTATGATGTAGGTCACATAGGCTTAACAATAACAGTGCTCTGCTGTTATTATGGCAAATTGTTTTTTTTGTTTTTTTCTACAAATACAAGTAATTTGAATGGTATAGTCCTGATTTAGGCCTTATAGTCAAGTTATTTTTTTTGGCAGTAAGTTTTTAGTTGATAATTAAAAACATACCTTACTCTCGGCAAAAATACTTGTCTCCTCCTGTTCCTGACACCTTGACCAAACAGTTTCATAAACATTAGGAAGTATTGGCATGTTGCAGCTATAGTTTTGAGGTAATCCCTTTGGAATAACATTGCTGTCAACACAGCTCAAGAAGCCATTTCTTCTATTGCTGCTGTTGTGACGTCACCATTGTTTTCAGTGATGTCATAGGGCTAACAATGCTGATGACGTCACAACAGAAGGCTAAAAAAAGCTCAAAATGTGCTGAAGAGCAGCAGGAATTTAGCATTGTAATGCCCGCATGATGGAGCTGTGGGATCATAGGACA